>VZTF01000071.1:87059-172389 GCA_013397755.1 Cnemophilus loriae
GCCGCGCTGCGGGCCCCGGGCGGCGGGGGTCCCGTGCTTCCGCTCGGTTGGTGGCTCGGGCCCCCTTTGTCCGCTCCCGGGGATGCTGCCGGGCCCTTCCGCCGGTCGGGCCGCGGGGCCGCCACCCCAGTGCCACGCCGGTGTCACCTCCCCGGTCGAGCCCCGGTGCGGGGGCGTCCAGCCCCGCACCGTCCCGCGGCCCCCGGCGGGGCCGGTGGGCTCTGAGCGCCCATCGCCGTGGAAGGGGCCCCGAGCACCAACAGGTGGTTTGGCACCGATACTTTCTGTTTTCTTCCCCTTCCCTTTTTTTCCCGTACCCCCTTCTGTCAGATAATTTTCCTGGTTTGGTCTCTAGGAAGTGAGAACTGCCCACGGCAGGACGGAACCGCCCCATCTCCGGGTGGGCACCCCCCGATTTCTGGGAGCGTAGCCTCTCACCTCTGGGGGTGTAACCCCATATCCGGGGGTGCTCACGGAGTGTGATCCCCCCACTCGTGTGTGTCACTGAGCTGCTCTTCCGTAAAGCCATGATTCCACCTCACATAACGACATAATTCCGTCTGAAAAGTCACCCAGCTGGAGGTCCTCACCAGCTCCTGTCCCACCAGGAGCCTGTAAAGGCAGCACACACGTAGCTGCTGCCTGGGAAGGAGGTGGTTTGCAGGGCCCAGTGGTGACGCCTTGTGAAGAGCTGCAAAAAGTGAACAGAAAGAGTCATTTGAGTGTGTTGGCAGCACCCAGGGTTGTAAAAATGGGAAGTGTCTCACCTATTTTGTCTGCAATTTCTAGTAATAGTTGCAGAACTCTGTTACCTTACTGCAAATTTCGTGATGCTCAGGAGAACCAGGGTAATGCATAGTTGTACATTTGAAATCTTTGGTTTTTTTAATGCATATCAGGAAATAGAGCTGGGGTGTCAAATATACTGAAACTGCTGCTGGTTGAGGATGCCACACTCCAACATTTATGTACTGTATTCTAAGAAATAGGAAGGATGTTAAAATACGTATACCTTTCTTAGAAATAAATATGTCATACTTACACTAGGGTTTGGCTTTTTGGCTATTTTTTAAACTACTGCTTGCTCAAAGGCAGTGATCCTCTGGATTTGGCCAGATTTCTGTGTGAAAACATCTAGTAAAAGTGCTTATGCCCTTTTTGCTCATTCCTCAGTTGCTCTCTTATTGGGATGACTTTCAGGATTTAGATGAATTTCACAGCAGAAGAGCCAGTAGGCAACTGGTGGAATTATTTCTGCAGGGGTTACGGGAAGAATAACTTCTGGATTAGATGTTTCAGTGTGATATTCCTGAATTTTGAACATTCATTAAAGATAGAATGTGTTGGGAGCAATAAACATTTGCAGTGCTGGCTGAAATTGTGGTTTTTGAGGCACAAAGTTTCTTAAGTTTCCTTCCCTCTAATTTTCAGATCAAAAATGTTCAAAACAGGAAGTTCGACTTGCACCTGTAAGACTTTTCCCTACTTAGCTTAGGCTGGTGATATTTGTTGTTAAAACCTGAACTCTGTGATTAAGCATCACTTAATGAGTTTGAGGCTCTTGTTTGAAGATTATTTGTCATTTGTAATGTTTGATGTTCCTGCCTTCTCTCCTACCAGCCATGGCCATGACAGGCCCCACGCCGTGCTCGTCCATGAGTAACCACACCAAGGAGAGAGTCACGATGACAAAGGTGACGCTGGAAAACTTCTACAGCAACCTCATTGCCCAGCACGAGGAGCGAGAGATGAGGTAAAAATCCTTCTTGTTTCCCTTCCATACTGGATGAGAGCCAACATTTATATTGAATGAATTTCGTTTTCTTGAGTCAAAGTAAAAATAATAAAATCACAGACTGCTTTGTGTTGGAAGAGACCTTAAAGCTCATCCAGTGCCACCCCCTGCCGTGGGCAGGGACACCTTCCACCGTCCCAGGCTGCTCCAAGCCCCGTCCAGCCTGGCCTTGGACACTTCAGGGGCAGCCACAGCTTCTCTGGGCACCCTGTGCCAGCTCCTCACCACCTTCCCAGGGAACAATTCCTTCCCAGTATCCCATCCATCCCTGTCCTCTGGCAGTGGGAAGCCACTCCCTGTGTCCTGTCCCTCCATCCCTTGTCCCCAGTCCCTCTCCAGCTCTCCTGGAGCCCCTTCAGGCCCTGAAAGGGGCTCTGAGCTCTCCCTGGAGCCTTCTGCTCTCCTGGCTGAACATTCCCAGCTGTCCCAGCCTGGCTCCAGAGCAGAGGGGCTCCAGCCCTCGGAGCAGCTCCGTGGCCTCCTCTGGACTCACTCCAGGTCCTTCCTGTGGAACCCCAGGGCTGGGGCAGCTCTGCAGGTGGAGCCTCACCTGGGCGGGGCGCAGGGGCAGAACCCTCCCCCCCCTCCTCTGCTGCCTGTGCTGGGGGCTCAGCCCAGGGCTCGGGGGCTCTGGACTGGGGCATGTCCAGCTCTGCCTCACCAGCACCCCCAAGTCCGTGTCCCAGGGCTGCTCCCAGTCCATTCTCTGTGTTTGTGCTGGGGTGGCCCCGATCCCCGTGCAGGACCTACAGGAAGGCAATGCAAGGAGCTGAGGAGGGGATGTTGTGAGGAGTCACTCAGGGCTGCCTGGGACCGCCCTGAACCTGGGGCACCTCTTTGAGTTCCCCAGTCCAACCCAGCAATGGGCTGGACTGAGCTGTGGGACTTTCCTTTGGCTGGAACTCTCTAATTTGCTGAATATCCTCAAGTTGTAGCACTGGGACTTGTGCTGTTCTCCCAGCTTGCCGTGGAGTCTATAACCAGAATTTGGAAAACGGTTCAGTGTTGGTTTGGCTTTGCTGCCAAAGCTGTGAGGAGCTCCCTGAGGAGCTCCCCGATGCCTGCTCACTACAAGAGCTGCAGAAATGAGGAAGCAATTTAGAAATAAATATTAACGTGCAAAGATACTTTCTTCAAAGCTTCAGATGAGTAAAGAGAGAGTGAGGTCAAATTCAGGCAGAAAAGTATCACTGATTTAATTCCTTTCTTTCTCTTCACACAGCTCTCGCCTTTAAAATTCATTTACTTATTATGAGCACTGTTGTGCACTCCCCAAATCTCAATGGTTTCTTTCTGTTTAGGATCAAGACCTTGTCTGAACAAACAGACTGGACTTTATAAGTTACGTGTTTTTTGTAGCAAGAGATGGCTGTGGGTGTGTGATTTGGAGCTTAAATGGTGTTGACACCGTACCCTGAAGTGCAGATTGAGCCCATTAGGGATATTTGGGGGAATTTCAGCGTGGCTGTGGCATCACTCAGTCCTGAGCCATTTGCTTCTGTTATTGCACAGACTTTGCCACTGGAGTTGCTGGTTTGAGCGTGGATTGGGATGGCTGGGCAGGGCTCACTGGTACTTGAGCAAGGGCAAAGCAATTTCAGTGTGCCCGATTCTGAAGTGATAACCCCAAATATTATCATGTCGCAGCAGCTGCAGAGAGCCCCAGGAGACAGGAAGAGCATCTTGCAAAGAATGACTTGCAGAAAGAGAAGGAATTTTTTAGTACATTTGTAACGTCCCAAACCACCACTCCCAGTTCAGCCAGCTGGTAATACGACTGGCACTGGGAAAAAGTTCCCAGAGAATAATCATTACAAGTGTCCCCTGAAGTCATTCCCCTTCTGAAGTCTTGCTTCCTCCTTTCTCTTCTCCCAGATAATCCTTTTGTACTAAGGCTGTCAATATTTCTGATTCTTTAAGGGGGAGAACATGTACAGACAAGTTTCCTCTTCCCAAATATTTTGAGTATCTCAGGGATTAGGAAATCTAAAATAACTTTTCTCATCTTGCATGTGAATAGTTTGAGATGCACAGAAATTTTAAATGTGTTTGAATACCAGTTCTCCCTGGAATAAGTGAAATTTTGATGTTTAAATGTTTCTTATGGCTCTGGCCTGAAGTGACTTGCCCAGCTGTCAGAGAGAGACAAGAACAGAACCCAGATCTCCTCAATTTGTATTTGTGTACAGCAAAAATGTACACTTGAATAACTTGTGAAACTCAAGGCAGGTTTAGTTTATTAAAACCAGAGAGGACAAGGTTGGAATTATAAAACTGCATAGTAGATTCTTCAAAGTTAATTTCCTGTCTGAGTCTCTCCTGTACATCTTTACACTTGTAACTTGCTGGCTCAGACCAGAGGTGGTGGATATGTGCACCTTGCTGAGAAACAACATTAATGATTCAAGCTGGGCTTTTTTCTAATTTGATTTAAAAAGCAAGGTTAATGATTCAACCTTTATTTTTCTAATTTGTCTCTGCTCTAGACAAAAGAAACTAGAACAAATGATGGAAGAAGAAGGCCTAAAAGATGAAGAGGTAATGGATATGGAAAAACTATCTTAATGGTTAAACACAAGAAATTTTCTTTCCTAAATGGAGATCTGGGATCTTTCCTTGGAATTGCTGTGGTCCCTGTGGAACCCTGCTGCAGAATTCTCACTGGGCTCTCTTAAACTCTAGAAAAGAATCAGGAGGTCGGCACACGCGCAAAAGGAGACGGAGTTCCTTCGCCTGAAGAGAACCAGGCTTGGGCTGGAGGACTTTGAGTCGCTGAAAGTAATAGGCAGAGGAGCATTTGGAGAGGTGAGCCCAGAAAAAAATGACTACATGTGTTTTTAACTGGCTCTGGTGTTTGCTAAAGATGTGCTCAGTTTATACAAGCGAAAGGTAAATGTAAAAACCACAGGTTGGTTTGAGCTGAACAGTCACGTGCAGCTGGGTTTTTACCTAATAAATGCTGGTTCAAGACATCCTGTGCTTTAAAGGAAACTGAATGATGTTGAAAAGGATGTGATGGGCAGCTAAATACAGGTTTGGGTTTTAAAGGTGAACTTCTGGGGCTGGACTTAGGGAGAGGTGGAGGGCCCTTGCAAAGTCTCTCCTGGTGGCCTTCAGAGAAGGGGCTTTGGAGCACCTGCTTTAGGTGTGAATCGCTCAGCGTCCTCTCTGCTAAAATAACTGCAGCTCTTAGAATTAACAGGACTTTCTGCCATTCCTGTGCACTGTGTGATACCTCTTGTGTTTTATAATCTGAGACGATTTCATGAAAGGGAAACCAAGGGCTTGATACCCAGCTTTGTCAAGGGTTGTGCTGGGAATGCTGGGTTCGATCCAATCTTTGTGTGCCCCCAGGTGCGACTGGTGCAGAAGAAGGACACGGGGCACGTTTATGCCATGAAAATCCTACGCAAAGCTGATATGCTTGAGAAGGAGCAGGTGAGGAGCACCCCGAGCAGGAACTGTACCCTGGATCACTCCGGGAGGTCACTGTGGTGTGTGCAGAGGAGGAATAGGCATCTGTGCTTTAGGTTTAGTAGCTAAAAATTCTGTTGCTTTTTTTTTTTTTACCTCCTTTCTCACAGAGGAAATAAATCAGAAAAATCTCTGAATTCACAAGGACTGGTTTCTAGTGGGCTCTTTCAACACAAAGTCCTGTGCAAATGATTCAGTGCAGACTTCAAGGCCAGTGTTTTACTGCATTTCTGACTTACAGGATCAGATATAAATATCAAAGAGACAACTGCTGGAATTCAGACTCAGAGACATAAAGCAGCAGCATTTAATGTTTTTAAGGCTTTCCTTTGCTAGTACTTCTGGATATGTAATGATCTGGGACAGTCACTTGTTCAGCACTGGGATGAAGCTCTTGTGTTTTCAAAAACAGACCTAATGATTAGGTGTATTTGTAAAGAATTGAGATTTTTGTATATAGGATTTATATAATATATAGGTTTACTAGGTGTACATCTAATAGGTATAAGATATATGTATATAATCAACCATATATGCTGAAGTTCTGATAGTGTTTCTGCCTTTGTGCAGAAGTTTGACTTGTGTCTTCTCAATATTTGATGCTGTTCAGAATAATAGCTGAATTGGCTGTGAAATAAATGCATTTAATAAAACCAATCCAATGCACCGTGTCTGTCCAGGTTGGCCACATCCGTGCAGAGCGGGACATCCTGGTGGAGGCAGACAGCCTGTGGGTCGTGAAGATGTTCTACAGTTTCCAGGACAAGCTAAACCTCTACCTGATCATGGAGTTCCTGCCTGGAGGTAACTCCCTGGAATCCAAGGGCTGCTCTCCTTTTGTTTGGGGATTGCTAATTTCTTCATTACAAATGGATCTGGGACTGGAGTGCACGTGGGTGCCCTGCAGTGGTGTTTGTGCTGTACATCTGGGAGGGAACAAGATTTCTGCTTTTCAGGGTGCTGAGGTGTTTGGGCAGGCTTGAGGTTTCCTGTTTGGGTCTTTGAGCTGCAGGTATTTAAATTTGGCTTTAATATTCTTCTAGTTCCTACCCTTGCTGTGCCGTGGCTGTCTATAGAGCCACAGCAGATCCAGGTTTGGCAACCTCTGACCCGCTGCTTTTAGCTGAATGCAGCAGAAATAGCTTTTTTCTAGAAATGTCCTCAAAATTAGTGAGAGTGGAGCCCGTGTGTTCACCTCTGGGGGGTTTGCAGGTGACATGATGACACTGCTGATGAAGAAGGACACTCTGACAGAAGAGGAGACGCAGTTCTACATCGCCGAGACCGTGCTGGCCATTGACTCCATCCATCAGCTGGGATTCATCCACCGGGACATCAAACCAGACAACCTCCTGCTGGACAGCAAGGTAGGGGCTGGCCACTGGCTGGGGGGGAGCAAATAGGCCTTGAGATTGTTCATACTGACCTGAAGTGGTGTTGACAGTTGTGGAAGAAGATGGTGCTTCTTCGTTTAGCCCTGTTCCTTCCAGCTTTTGAGGGCATATCTGCCAAATTGCCGGGGAAAATCCCCAAAAGCCAGGAAAGACCCCAGCTCCACTTGGACCTTGGGCTCTTCTGACAGCTGTTTGAAATAGCTGTTTGTAGCTATTTTTGGCTATTTCAGATGCAGTTTAAAGCACGTGGTTTCAGTTCCCTCTTAGGCAAAGCTGTTTCCCTTTGCTCTCACATCTGTTACACTCCCACTTGCCAGCCCTGGTCGGACCGAACGTGAAGGACGGGGCTGTTCCAGTAGCCAGGCTGGGAATGGAGAATCTCCCTCAGGATCAGGCTGTCCTCCTGAGGGCTGCCCAGGCTACCTGGTAATTGCAGGCACTTTGCAGAAAGCCTGATTGTTTCAGTATCTTCCTACTGCTCACTCCCAAGTTTGCCTAAAATCAAGCTTGCTTGGAGGGAGTTTGCCAGCAGTAAATAATGACTTTCCCTTTTACCTTCCACTGTTGGAATTACTGCAGAATCCCAGAATGGTTTGGGCTGGAAGAGACCTTAGAACTCATCCTTGTTCCATCCTTAGAACTCCATCCTTGACACCTTCCACTGTCCCAGGGTGCTCCAAGCCCCGTCCAGCCTGGCCTTGAACACTTCAGGGCTGGGGCAGCCACAGCTTCTCCAGGCTGTGTGTCCAATTCAGTATGTTTACATCTAGACATGGATACATTTAGGACTTGGAAAAGGAGGTATATTATTATAATATATATATGTATTATATATACACTTCTAAAAATTGCACACAGTCGGTGTGGTCACGTTATGCACCAGGACAGATTCAGTCACTGAACTGAGGGTGTTTTTTATCTCTTGAGGCCAGTACACAACCCAGGGACTGCAGCTGCCTCTGGAGACGTTTCCTTTCACCCTGAAGTGGTTGGGAACTTGCAGAGCTGAGGTTTCCTGAAGTAAATGGTCACTGGGCTTTCTCTGTGGAGTAGCAATGGAAGTATTGATGGCTTCATTCCCTGCACACATCCAGTGCTAGGTTAAACAAGGAAGGCAAAGCACACCGAGGGGCTGGAGCGTGGCCAGAGAAGGGAACGGAGCTGGGGAAGGGTCTGGAGCACCAGGAGCAGCTGAGGGAGCTGGGGGGGCTCAGCCTGGAGAAAAGGAGGCTCAGAGGGGGCTCAGCCTGGAGAAAAGGAGGCTCAGAGGGGACCTTCTGGCTCTCCCTGACAGGAAGGTGCAGCCAGGTGGGGGTCAGGCTCTTCTGCCATGTCTCAAGTGAAAGAACGAGAGGAACTGGCCTTAAGTTGTGCTGGGGAGGTTCAGACTAGATATTAGATTTTTTTTTTTTTCACTGCAGGAGTGGTCAGGCATTGGAATAAGCTGCCCAGGGTGGTGGTGGGGTCACAGTCCCTGGAAGTGTTCAAGAAGCATCTGGATGTGGCACCTGGGGACATCATTTAGAGGTGCTGATGGTGGTGTTGGGTTCTCTTCCAACGGTGCTGATGCTGTGATTTACTATGATAATGTCTTATATTGGTTTTGGATTTTTTTGTTATTTCTAGGGCCACGTGAAACTCTCAGATTTTGGTCTGTGTACTGGACTGAAGAAAGCCCACAGAACAGAATTTTACAGGAACTTGAATCACAGTCTTCCCAGTGACTTCAGTAAGTTCTTTGGCTCCAAAGGGTACCTGGGTGGTTGCTCTTGGTGCCTGACACAACTCATTTGAGTATGAGGGTGTGGCTGCAATGGGGAGTGTAATAATCAACTTTACATCTTGAGGTAGATTTTAATTTTCTATAAAATAAAAATAATTTCCATTACTTTAAACCCATATTAATTCCCAGAAGTTTGTCTGTGAAACAGACTCTGCTGTAGCCCTTTGCATGTGTAATAAAATGAGAACTCAGTGAGTTGGTGGCTGCTGGCTGGATCTCAAGTGTTACTGAAATTAATAAACCAGCACAGTCTCTGAGTATCCAGGGTTTTTCTCGAGGGGAATCACTTGCATCATGGAGTTACATTAGCATGGTTTGCTAATGAAAGGCTTGATTAGATGTTGCCCATATTCCATAGGTTTGGAAGCTGCTGGGATGTTCAGGTTTGGGGTATTGACACACATCTGAACTTAGATCTTTAGTGTAATGGTTTGGGGGTAAAAATATATTGGGTGACCAGTAGGATTCAGTCACAGCTATTGAATCTCCTTCAGCTTTCCAGAACATGAATTCCAAAAGGAAAGCAGAGACTTGGAAGAGGAATCGCCGGCAGTTGGTAAGTAGGTTCCACCTGCTTGGAAATGTTCCTGCTGAGGTGTTCCATCCAAATGGAACATGGATTTACATGGAAGTTTTTAATGCATCCCAGAGTTCTGGACAGTCCTGAAAGGACAAGATTCAGGCATTTTTTAAAAAGAAGAGGAATGACTCTAGTTTATCGTTCATCCATCTGCTGAACAGCTGGTGACATATGTGCTCGAGATAGCACTGCCATAATTATTTACATGGATATCTGAAGTCTCCCAGCTAAAACTATCAGTTCTTGCCTCTTCCAATCTCACAAAGGGCTGCTGACCCATTCCAAGGTGGATATGGACAGTGAGACCCTTCCCTGTTTTCCTGATGCTGTTTTAAGACTCCTTCACATGAAGATGTTTTGTCTCTGCATGTCTTGGAAGAACAGCTTTAAACACCTTTGTAAAGGATCTCAGAGACAATCTGGTGTCCTCCTCAGAATAACCACTGCTGTGTGAGTTCCCATGCCCACGGCAGGCAGTTTTCCCTCCACAAGCATAACCGATGGTGTTTGTTCCAGGCTTTCTCTACGGTGGGAACTCCAGATTACATTGCTCCTGAGGTTTTCATGCAGACTGGGTACAACAAGCTGTGTGACTGGTGGTCCCTGGGGGTCATCATGTACGAGATGTTGATCGGTAAGGAAGGGGCAGGGCAGGGTTTTAGGTGGGAATGGTGGAGCAGGACATCAGCTGTGTTCATAGAATCCCAGAGTCTCAGACTGGTTTGGGTTGGAAGGGACCTTAAAGCCCATCCAGTGCCACCCCTGCCATGGGCAGGGACACCTTCCACTGTCCCAGCTCCATGTCTCGTCCAACCTGGCCTTGGACAATTCCTGGGACAGCCACAGCTTCTCTGGGCAACCTATTTCTGTGCTTGGGGTCAGGTTCTCACAGCATCCACTCCTTGCCTGGTCTGTGAGGTGTGTTCTGACTTCAGGAATTATTTTTGCTTGATCCAAGATTGTATTTTTGTTTCTTTTCAGGTTATCCACCATTCTGTTCCGAGACTCCTCAAGAGACTTATAAGAAAGTGATGAACTGGAAGGAGACCCTGACATTTCCTCCAGAAGTTCCAATCTCTGATAAAGCAAAGGATCTTATCTTAAGGTGCCAGCCCCATGGTTTGCCAGTTAATACAGCAATTTTCTTGTCTTGTCTCTGTATTCTGTGCCTCTCATGGCTTGTTTCACATGGAAAAACCCTGATGCTACAAACTGTTACACACATGCATCAAATGCTGAGCTCCCTTGTCAAATACTTTTGTCTCTCAGGCCATTTGGTCGTTCCCTGATGTGCTAAAAAGGAGCTCCCATGAAAGTGCTACTGCTCTGGCAAAATGTTTCTGCTCCTGATTTTGCCTGCAAGCTTCTCATGGAAGCAAGTTCAATCCTTTTGACAGAGCTGACTTCTTCCAACAGCAGTGATTTTTGCCTTTGTATGCACTGGAGCATACAAATGTATCCCAGTGCTTGCTGACTCATTTGTACTTCAGTATCTGTTCTCAGGACAGAAATATAAATGTCTGGTTTTTTAGGCTTTATATGTTCTCCTGCTCTACACTGGTCCTGAAATAGAAAGGTCACATTATCCTGTTGTGAAGGAACAGCACATCTTAACTGTGGTATTGGACACGACATTCCTAAACATAATTTTGTGTGCTGGTTTTGCTGTGGGAGTTCTTAGTCTGCTCCATTTATATGTTAAGAAGCTGTAGCAGTATCAGTTCAGAAAGCTGTTCCATTTCTGGATGGAATGCTTTCGTCTTCATTCTCCCTTCATTTTCATTCTTCCTTCCATCCCAGATTTTGCTGTGAATGGGAGCACAGAATTGGTGCATCTGGTGTGGAGGAAATAAAGAGTAACCCATTCTTTGAAGGGGTTGATTGGGAGCACATCAGGTAAGATGCTTTGCAGAAAAGCAGCTGCTCTTCTCTAGGGACTGCTCAGGCCAGCCCTGGTCTGCAGCAGGGAGCAGCTGACTGGCATTTATCATACCCAGCTGGGGGTGAGAGCATTTTGTTCTCTGCCTGAAGCTTGCTGAGGTTTAGGTACCTTCAGTCTTGATTCTGTTAAGAAATAGAAGGTGGCTGAATCCTGCTTTGTCTGCCTTTGAAATCTCAATGCTCCATCTGCTCTTCTTGGCAGAGAGAGACCTGCTGCGATTTCTATAGAAATTAAAAGCATTGATGATACCTCAAACTTTGATGAATTTCCAGAATCTGATATCCTTAAACCAACAGGTAAATGATTGTTTGATTCTCTGTGTAAACCTTCCTCTTCTCCTGTACAATAATCCTTCCTGTTAGTCAGATCTTACTAGATGCTGATTTTTTTTTTTATCATGACCAAATAGCTTGGAAGCCTTGTGGTGCAGGGGGTGCAAGCTGGAATTTGGGTTGCAGGAGATGCAGGCTTGTAAACGCTGTGGGAGCTGTCTGAGAAAGGGCAGCTCTCAGAGGCAGCAGAGCTTCCAGAAAGTTCAAATCTCAGCAGGGCCTGGGAGCCCAGTGCTGCAAGTTCCCCTCGGTGCCGATTCCTGCCGGCCCTTGGAGCAGGGGTAGGGAAGGGTGGAACTGAAGGGGGTGTTTTGGTGGGAATCTCTAAAGGATCACAGCATAGTCACACGTTTGCTCCATGAGTTTAAAAACAGAATCCCAGACTGGTTTGGGTTGGAAGGGACTTTAAAGCTCATCCCATTCCACGCCCTGCCATGGCAGGGACGCCTTCCCCTATTCCAGGTTGCTCCCAGCCTGTCCAACCTGGCCTGGAACGCTTCAGGGATTGGGCCATCCACCACCTCTCTGAGCAACCTGTGCCAGTGTTTCACAGCCCACATTGTAAAAAATTTCTTCTTTCTATGTGGTCTGAATCTACCCTCTTTAAGGTTAAAACGCTTGTGCCATGTCCTGTGTCCCAGCAGTTCTTTCCTGGGGTTGAAGCACGAAGCTGCATCCTGGGTTTAGGATATTTTTTCCTTTAGAAACATTCTGCCTTATTCCACATCCAGTGTTTCGTATGAAAATAAACTCTGCAGTGCCAAAGGATAATTCTATTTCTTCTATGTCTTCCCAGTGGCAACAAGCAACCACCCAGAGACTGACTACAAGAACAAAGACTGGGTTTTTATCAATTACACCTACAAGCGTTTCGAGGGCCTGACGGCCCGAGGAGCAATTCCATCCTATATGAAAGGAGGGAAGTAACACAGCTTTACCTGGGACTTCTGAGCCGTGGAATTCTGTTGCTGTAGTTTGGGTTTATACCCATAAAAGAACTTGTTCTTTTTTTTTTAAAAGAAAACTTGAGGGCTATCAACTCTTGGAGAAGACTTCAGGACCCTGTTTTGTTACACGCCTGGTTGTTATTAAGGACTTTTTTTTCCTGCGCCATTGAAAAATTCCATGTTTGCATCATCTCTGCTGCCAGCACCTTTTGCTGCTTCAGGAGCAAGAGTTTTTTTTATATTCTTTGCCAGACTGTCCAGTCCATTGGGAGATGAGAGCAAGCTTTCCCTTTGGCATTGCAAAGCATGGGATTCTATAGGACTGCGTCCAGTCCTGCATTAAGTGACAAACTCACTCTGCCAATTCTGCCAGCACTGTTTGCCCAGTAGCTGAGGACTCCAGGACAGAGGAAACAAAGCAATAACTGAAGCTCGAGACAGACAACTCTCCAGGAAACTGTCTAGCAGAAGGACACAACTCGGATTGCCTTAACCTTACTTCGTAGCGCTGTTTTTAGAATGCTCCTTGGAAGCCTCTTCAATAGCATTTCTCAGCTCTGTCGCTGTGGCCTCCAGTTCTGGTGCACTTTACTTTTGGTACTAAGTGACCCTCAAGCCATTTAATATTTTTTCTAAATTAAAAAATTTTGCAACACTTTTTCTTTCCTAAATAGAGGAGAAATGGGCCATTTCCTCCACCGAGCGCTGAGTTTTTGGTTACTGTATGTCAGGATGGATCCATAAACAACGCAGATAAACTGCAGCTGGTCACACAAGTGGGTCTGGAATTAGAGCAGAGGGAGGGAAATTCCAGGAACCTGATCCTTGGTGGGCCAGCCCCAAGGCTCCCCAGGCCGGCTGCTGCTGTTTCTTAGCCACCTCTGAGCTCTGCTGCATCTCCAGTGGTTTAAAGGCAAAAAACCATCTTCTGTGGCCTTTTAGCTGTTGGTTTTGAGCAGAACAGGATCAGAATGTTGCAGATGGAGGCCTGCCTGGTGTTCCCTCACAGAGCTGCTCTTGCTGTCCTGGCTGAACCGTCTGTACCCGGAGTCTTCCACAGATGGTGCCTCAGGGGGTCACTTTTGGGGCAGTGGAACTCACCGTGTCCACTCGTTGATTGTTGCCTACTCTAATTTATAAAAGTACATTCAGTTCTGATCAGGGTCTCTCCAGGAGAGCCTCAAAGTGCCTTTCCTTGCCTAAGCTTCTCTCAGAACACGACAGCATTTTGGGAGGGAGGATTCTGCCTCGGCTGAGCTTTTCCCAATTCCTGTTTCTAACCACGAGCTCCACTTTGTGCCCGTTCGTAGTTAACTCTGCACTTCCAGGGGCAGGTGCCATTAACCCTTGGGCCTGCCTGGTTCCAGTCTGGAATTTACAATCAGATATTAAAAAAACAATTCAGTGAGGTTTCTAAAAGCGTGTCCCAATTCAAATTGTCTTGGATTCCTGCAAACTTCTCTTGGTGCTGAACACTAACTCCGCAGTACAGACAAGACAAAGCTCCAGTGATGTCTCACAGGAAAAAAAAGGCTTCCAGGTCTGTTTAGTCCTGACTCTCTTGATTAGAAAATGAAACAAAATGGATTTGTAGTGGAACTTTTTTTTTATATAGGTGCTTTTAAGGAATGTTTACCTAGATGTCTCTTGACTCGAGTGCCATCGAAGGATGGGTGGGGGACTGCCAGTACTGTACAGAACTCGTCAGGGTCCTCCCCTCACCACCCCTGTGCTTTTTGTACGTGAGTTTATGACTTGCCATAAGCAGTTCAGACAGCAGTTGGATCCTACCAAGCTGAAATGCAAAACTAGCCTTAATTAGAAGTCCCAGGACCTCTGTAGTCGGAAGGGCTCACTCGGATGAATAAG
Organism: Cnemophilus loriae; assembly: GCA_013397755.1. Taxonomy (NCBI): domain Eukaryota; kingdom Metazoa; phylum Chordata; class Aves; order Passeriformes; family Corvidae; genus Cnemophilus; species Cnemophilus loriae. The sequence goes on from VZTF01000071.1 coordinate 101,176, forward strand.
GGCTAAGGGAAGGAATGACTTACAGGATCAGGCTTTTATCAGCTCGTCCCTCACCTTCTGCTCCCTTTGGACTTTGCATGAAGGACTGATACCAACTTCTCAAACTGTTCCATCCTTCTCCTGCAGTTTCTTCTAGCCATTTGAAAATGTTGCCTTATAAACCATTGGAATTAATATAAGACCATTTTTTTTTTCAGTTCCTAACAGCTTAGTTACTGCCTTAAAATAAAAACAAAAATCAAAATCCTTTGAAGCTGCTGTGGATTAGGAACAAATGATTTTGAGATAATAGCTGCATTCTTAGCCCTTTACTGAAAGGGACCAGCATTTTTATTTATAAATACCAAAGATGAAGAAGCTAAACAATTTTAAGTTGTGATAAGTTGCTGTGAAAAACCAACTCTCTAGTACTGTGTATTGTGCATTTTTAGTGCTGTGTTTGAATTGGGACCCCTCAGGTGTGTCACTGGAGTCCAAGTGAAGTTTTCAAAGGCACGAGGAGCAGTTGGGTACCTCATTCCTGTTGTCTTCCAGCAAAAGTTGGATGTCTTTGAATCTGGTCCTGTCGGACACACCTCTGCAGCGGGAGGTTCTGTATCCCAGGTGCATTGTAAGCCTGCATCCTGTTCCAGTTTTTCACCAACATTAGGGAAAAACGTGTCTCCTATAGTGTCTCCTTCCCAGGATCCATACTTCACTGCTAACAGTAAGGATTTTGTATGCCTGTTACATCTCCCACGGTAGCCAAACATTTTTACATTTTTCTTGTGTTTTGAGGTTGTTAGTATCTTTTACCTCTTTTTTTTTTTTTTTTTTTTTTAAGCTGCAGTTGCTGGATTTCTAGAAGTAATTCCAAGCTGAATTTCCAGTGGATCTGAACACCTTATGCTGCCAGTTCATCTCTGTATCATGCCTAGCACGAAGCTGCACTAAGTGTTTCTTATCACTGTGCCCTGACTCTGCCTTAACCTCTAAGTTGAAAAAGTGTTCTGTAAATATTTAAAAGCTGTTACAAAATTGCACTGTACAATTTGGCAGGTGTACTCAACTTTTTATGGAGCGATCTCATTGTGTTGTGTAAATAAAATCCTCTTAGTAAACACACAATTGTTGGTATGTCGTGTTTTACAAACAGGAATCACAGAATACTCAAATGGTTTGGGTTGGAAGAGACTTTAAAGCTCATCCAGTTCCACCCCTGCCATGGGCAGGGACACCTTCCACTGTCCAGTGAGAAGCCATTCCCCTTGTCCAGGTCCTGATGAGGAGTCCTTCTCCACTTTTCTTGTAGCCCCTCCAGACAGTGGGAGGTGCTGTGAGGTCTCCACACAAACCCACCTTGTTTGAACTCTCAGTGCCCTTCCCAAGCTCTGTCAAGAGAAGCCTGGAAGCACATCCAAGGCTGAAGATGGAAATCAAAGGCAGACCTGCTCCAAAGCTGTTTTCTTCTGAAGACAAGGAGGTAGAAGGGGAGAGCACTTTTCACAGCACTGACCAGAAATACTGGGGCTTGTTAGAGATGCTGCAGTTTGTGGGTCAAGGAGTGTTGTCTGTGCTGCCTTTAGAGCATCACTGCAATGGGGTGTAGGGATGAAGTGAACTTCAAGGTCCTCTCAGCACAAATGCTGGGAACACTTCCCTGCCTAAACAGGCTCTGTCTGATGCCAAACGACTCCCAAGACTTTGGAATCACAACCCACACTTACTTTATGAAGGAAACAAAACCTTGTAGCTCTCTATCCCCTGCCTGTTCTTCTCCACATTGAAAACAATTTTTAAAGGAGCCAGACAAGTCACATTAAATTTATACTTTAATACAGAAAAGAAACCATACATCTGGAGTTCATACACAGCACAGGGAGCACTTCAGTTCATCTAGAGTAAGACAAAAGTTGGCCTTGTACTTGAAGTAGGTGAGAGGAGGAAAAGCAAACACTTTTAAAATTTGATTCAGTGTTCCAATGGAACTCACTCTACTAACAAAATTTAAAATCTAAAATGAGTAATTACTTGGGAAAGCCAATAAACCACAGTGGGTAAGTGGTAAAAACTGCATGGAAACCATGGGAGCTGGCTATCTCCATCCCATGCTGAAGGTCCAGTTGATTGCACAGGGAACCACGAGCTCCTACAGGCACTGACAGTCTGTAACTCCCAAGAGGGCCTGGTGCAGTTTGATAAAGTGCCTGAATCCTTCCAGAGGCTGAGCTGACCCTGGGCTCAGGCACACATTCACTGGGATTTGGTTTGGCTGCACATGGTACTTTAGCTGCCAGATCCCAAAAGGTGCTGCTGAGGTGCAACTCTCAGCACCTGGTGCCTTGACACAGTCCTGAGGAGGAGCTCTGAACAACACCCACACTTCAGTCCTTAGAGCAGAACGTGTGGAACCTCCAATTCCAGCTCAGCTGGGCAATACCAACACTCGTTTAATGAAACCTGACACTGCTGGGGAAATAAATACACACTGAAAAACATGGTCACAGGGCCTGGGGGCCATCACTGCTGGGCACTCAGGGCCTAGGGACAAGTTCCACCTCTGCTGGGCTCACCAGTGCTTCTGTTTGTCCTGAGGAACAGCTCATCACCAAGGCAAGGAATGGGGCTGGTCTGGCCCCTGATGGAGGTTCATGGTCCACGTGTTTTCCTTTCTCTACCACACAAACAGCAATAATGGAGGGTCTGCACATCACCCCAGCTCCGTGCAGGCACCAAAGGCCACTTCTCTCTACTGACCCAATGACACACAGGGAGGAGTTTTCAAAAGCAGTCAAGTGGAATTTGGGCATCTGGACCCCTGGGACTCTTAGGAGGTCCTGAAATCTTCCCACAGGCACTTCTTTGTAGAAGAATTCTATTTGTTGCACTTGGAAAAGAAGCTAAGAACGGAAACACTGAGAGAATGGAACCTCTACCCATATTAACAGAAACTATAAAGTGCCTTGGCAGAAATTTGATACTTGCAACTGAGAATTTTTGCTTGATCTTGTTATGTTATTGCACTGAAAACCACAAACGCCGTAGCAGCAACCTGCAGCAAACTTCACTGCTCCATCCACCATGCTCTTGGCAGTCAGAAGGAGAACAATACAAATTTGCTTGATGTTACAGCCCTGCCAAAAAAGCACTAAACTTCCTAGGGCCAGACTGATACCTACACCTCAGTTTTGCCAAGTCTGACCAGGTAACTCAACACCCAAGCGATCCAGGTTTCAACACCATTGCCAGAGCAGCACTGACCTGCCCAGCTCTGTGAGGAGCTCCGTCCCTCTCTTTCTTCTTGAATGGTTTGAGCTTTTCTTTGCATCAGCACCATGCTTAAAAACTCTGCTTTGGGTACACAGAGCCTTTACACAGCCATCAGATGGGATGGCTTTGTGAGGCAGCCCCGTTCTGGGTGCCCTCAGCTCGGCTGGGGCACTGCTGGACTCACTGTGTGCTCCTCAGGGGTTCATCCAGTTCCTACAGGGAACTCCCACAGGGAATTCCTACAGGTAACCCCTACAGGGAACTCAGTGCTGCAGGAGCAGGACCAGTGAGGCTCCAATCTACTTGAGCTAAACCAGCCTGGAGTGCGCCTGTTCTTACAGTCACAGCTTTGTTGGCCCTGACCCCAAATTCCCAGAGCCTTACAGAGATCAGGATAATACAAAGCAGAGTTGTTCCCAGGTATGTGCATTTTTCTCCACTGAGGGCTGGTTTACTATTGGTATTTCTTACCTGCCTGACAGCAAAATGGTCCAGTCAACTCCAAACTGGGAAGAAAGTAGCTGGCTTTCTAAAGCTGCAGCAGCAGCTCCTTGGAGAGTCTACAGCAATTCTGACCGACCAAGGTTGATGAGACCAAGGATTTTACTCAGGTAGTAAACTGGGAGCTCTTCCACTGGCTTTATTTGTCTTAGCAGGGGGATGGAGAAGACAACTCAAAGTCTTCAGCATGCACAGTCACCTGTAGAAAGCTTCTTACATCTATTTGGCTATTAACAGATTTACTTTATTGGTAAAATATCAGCTACAGTCTCTTTTGGGTTTTCCTTCAGCATGATCTACTCATTTTACTGAACTTAACAGAAAACATCCCTAAAAACAATGATTCCATCTCATGGAGAAGTACAGATGGGGAATTCCTGTGAACAGGCATATGCTTCCTATGGAACTGGTTCCTGCTTCCCTGGGGCAGCAGTACACCACGCTGGATCCAAAGCCAGGTGGCAGTGCAAACAGATTCCTCCGTGCTCAGGGTTTTGCTGTCACACTGTGCTACATTTCTGCTGGTTGATAAAGAATATCATCTGTCCTGCTTTGATGTTCACTCCTCCGTAACTCACAAAAACAAAGCTGTGCCTAATGGTAAAGGAAAGCTTTGTCTTGACAGGCCCAGAATTTCCTCTCTCATGTCAAACCAGACGTTTCTACACACTTGTGCTCTTCTTTCAGAAGTTTAGATAAAATATTCAGCACCCACAATCCGGAAGCCTTTGTAGTAGAAACAACAGATCATTTCTTTTTGTCTGAGGAGACGTTGCTTTTGATTGCACAATTAAGACTATGGAGTGTGGCTCTTTATTAACATGCTTGAAATATGACACGGTAGTAAGAGCATGAAGGAGGATAAAGCACCTTGCAGGAGTCTGTGTCCCATCACCTGGGATGAAACTATGGCGAGAGGCTCCCACATCCAGCAGGATTCTCCACCCTGAGCCACACTAATCCGGTAGATCGTTAACAGCCATCTGGGAGAAGGGGGCGTTCAGCCTGTCCAGTTCATCCACTTGTGGGGGGTGATGCATTATAACCTCGTGGTCCTCTGAAACATCATCCCCCACCGTGACCAGGTTTGTTAGGGATTTGCTCCGAACACACTGGAAGTCAACGTGGCGGCTCTTGCCCTCCTCCTTCTCCCAGGACATCTGGATGAAGGGCCGCTGCACGTAGTTGTAGATCACCTCGGAGCGGCCACCCGGCCTCCTCTTCACCTTCTCCTTGCAGGTGGGGTACCCTGGAAACACAGACAGCCAGTCAGCTGCGCTGCACCTCTCTGACTCACAAAGGGACAACAGGATTCCAGAACATCCCGGGAGGAGTGACTGTGGGGTCAGGGTGGGACATGCACACACAGCTCAGTAGACAAATGCTCAGATTCCAGACAAAGGCTCAGATTCCACATTTAGCATTACTGGCTTGCAAAGACTGTTCTCTTTTCCCCTGCAAAGGAGCCCTGGAAGGCTGGACATCCTTCAAGAAGGAGAACTTAAAGCTCCAGGAGCAGGTCACCCCCATGTGCCAAAAGATGAGCCAGTGAGGATGAGAAGTAAAAAGAGGCAGACAAATCAGGAGGACTATGAGTATGTCGTGAGGTTATGTGGGGAGAAAATGAGAGGAGCCAAGGCTGAACACGAGCCCAGGTGCGCCCAGGTGGGCAACATGGCCAAGGGCACCTGGGCTGTACCAGCCATGGTGTGTCCAGCAGGCCCAGGGCAGTCACTGTCCCCTGGTGATGGGCACTGCTGAGGCACCTTGAGTACTGGGTTCAATTTTGGGCCCCTCATGGCAAAAGAGACATTGAGGGGCTGGAGCATGTCGAGAGGAGGCAATGGAGTTGGGGAAGGGTCTGGAGCACCAGAAGCAGCTGAGGGAGCTGGGGGGTGCTCAGCCTGGAGAAAAGGAGGCTCAGGGGGGACCTTCTGGCTCTCCACAACTCCCGGAGAGGAGGATGCAGTCAGGTGAGGGTTGAGCTCTGCTCCCAGGGAACAAGGGACAGGACAACAGGAAATGGCCTCAAGCTGTGACAGGGGGGTTTAGATTGGATATTAGCAAACATTTCTTAACCAGGGTTGTCCAGCCCTGGCACAGGCTGTCCAGGGCAGTGGTGGAGTCACCACCCCTGGAGGGATTTAAAAGACGTGTGGATGTGGCACCTGGGGATGGGATGGGCTTAGCAGTGCTGGGTTAACGGTTGGACTCAATGATCTCAGAGGGTTTTTCCAACCTAAACAATTCCACGATTCTCCGACAAGAGGGGGCAGCACTGTGTGTAGTCAGTCTACAGGTGCTGCACGGCTCCAGCCATTCTGTGAGCAAACACAGCTACTATAAAAACAAGACAGTCTCCCAGGACAGAGCCCAGCATTCTCTAAGCTCCCTAAGGGAATGCTTGGATCAGCAGGTGGAAGCATTTGACTCCTGTTTCCTGTTTACTCGTTCCTTAGGAGACAAGTCTTTCTCGTACATGTTATATACCTTTTACTTTCCTTTACCTTTAAGCCTCCTGGCCAATTTCAGTGGAACACAGTAGAGGTAAAGCAAGAACATGCTGAGTTTTAACCGGTTTCATAAAGACAAATGTAAAACACAGAGTAAACAAGGAAATGCCTGGAGCCCAGAGGAAACCAGGCTTTACTGACTGTGGAGTCACCTGGTTGTGCACTTCCCTTGCTGAAGCAGCACTTTACCTTCGATGCCAATGCGAATGTTCTTCAGGCCCCGCTCCTTTAACACGGCTTTTGCCACGTCCCGGTTCTCGATGTACTTGAAGAATCTGTACAGCTTGGAACTGTAAAGGACTTGAGAAATAAAAAGGGTGATTAGAATCTACAAAGAGGAATCTTCTCTCTGCTTCTGCCATGCCCTGCTGTGCCAAAAGCCAGGTGTGGTTTCCAAGAGTTACTTCAGGTGTCTGTTTTCCTCACTGGGATAACTGCACTTCCTTGTGGGAGGGCAGAGATGCACATCACAGTCTCGTTAGACTGGGTGATGATGGGAGTGTAAAGCAAAGAACTAAGGAACCAGGAAAAGGCTGAGGGGGAGGCAGAAACAGAAGCAAAAGTGCAGTGAGTGCTGGGATCTGTTCTAACTAGCCAGGCATCTTGCCTCCAGCAGCACCAGCTCACACAGAGCACACAAACCAGGGCTCCCCACATGCCAGCATCTCCTCCTGGAGGAAGCCAGTTTGGGAATGAGTCCTTTCCTCACGGCTGGGTGTGTGAGGAACACAGTGCAGAGCCCTTACTTTGTGAATACTCCTCTCCCATGGGAGGTGGATGATCCTCATCCCAGTCCACGGTGTCCTCGTCGGTCAGCACGACGATGTGGCACTCCCGCTCCCCCTTCCTCGCGCTGTCCACCATGATGGGCAGGATCAGCTCCTCCAGGTAGCTGTCGAACTGCTTGTGAGCCCCGTCGTTGGACAGCTCGTGTAACAGAGCACCTGAGGAGACACAGATCACAGGAGCTTTGCTACGGCATGAAAATATCTCTCAGCTCTGCACTTCCCAGATCCATCCAAGAGCACAGCCAGAATCCTTCTTCAGACAAAACGCTCAGCATATGTTCAGACACATCGACAGCCTCCAGAGCCAGAACTGGCAAAATCAGAAGTACAGCCTGCATTTCAAATGGGATGCAAATTGCACTGCAGAACCATTCCACTCCCAATAAAAACCCACTGAGCTCCAATCAATACAGCGAAACAGTAACAGACTGAATAATTAATTCATTATGATACTTAACTTGAATTTCCAGCAACAACCTCTGCCCTTGAAAGTACATTTTGCTGCCTTCTCTGTGATCACTCACCAGAGAACAGGGCAGGAAATTCCACCCACAGCCTGTGCTATGATACCACACACCCCATTTTGGTAAAGTGCCTTTCACAGACCTGCCTGTATTAAAAGTACTTTTTTTTGCCAGCATGTCCATCAAAAAGCTGCTCCAAATCAAATCCCTTCATGACCAGGAATTCTACTACTTTTCAGATTTGGTATCCTTGGTCCTTGCTCTGCCCATCAGCCTTTAGCTTAAATTATTCATGATTCTCTGGCACATTATGGATAGGGGTTATAATCCTGCTTTTAGCCTTCATTTTGCTGGCAGGAACAGCAAGCTCTGCTCAGCCTCTGTTACAATAAGAGACTAAAATGTTTATAATTTGCTTTTGGAGCAAGGTGTCTGTGTTCTGAAGGATTCGGTCACTTCAATTTGGATTGAAGCAGCCAAAAGGAAGCTGTTTAAATGCAACCTGAGCCCTAGTGAAATCCACATGTTCATGCTTAAACTAAAGCACAAGATTAAGAACTGCACTGAATCAGGATCAGAGTGCTCAACACCCTGCAGATGATCTCCTAAAATCTGATTTCTCTCCATACTTACTTAAATCTTGACATTTGATTGTGTTGAAATCAAAGTTTATGCAGAGGTAATCACACGTGTCTCGAAGGTCTGGGATGGAAATCCCATCAGGGCAGTTAATGATTCCGGTTTTGTAATAATCCTGTGAATAAAGGGACAGTGTTTGGAGAGAAAAATTAAGAATATCTTGGACTACGGTAATTCCTAATTAGTTCCTTGTTTTGTTTACTAATACTGGAGAGACACTGAAACTATTTATAGCTCGGTGAACAGTAAAATGGCCTTGCTTGTCTGAGAATCTACGTCTCTTTGCAGATCCTCTAGGGTCTGATAAATGATGAGCTCCAGTTAAAACTTCTCCATGGCACAGGGCTTCTTAACAGCTCATATGCAATCTGCATTTATATGCAACCACAAGGCCAGGATACAGCTCAGGAATTACAACAGCAGGACACAGAAAAGGTAAAAGGCAACATGAACAAATATCTGAAACGTGGACTTATACCAAAGCCTGCTGTATTTTTTCTTTAGAAATCACAATGCAAAACATAAAAACAGAATGTCCCAAGCAGTGCAGCTGCCTGGAGATGGCTCAGCTGTGCACATGTGACAAACAGATGGTTTCTTTCTTTTCTCCCCACCTGCAGAGCCGCCCTTACCAGCACGGTGCGGAACACGGCTGAGCTGATCCCTTCTGCGATCTCGTACTCGCCCTTCTCATTTGGCCGGGTGAAATTGTATTCTCTGCCTGGCCCAAACATCCTGAAGAGGTAAAGAACCATGTAAGTGCACAAGAACATCGAAATGCATTTATTCCAGAGACAAACAGGTGCACTGAGGTTAAAAAAAAAAAATCTTCCCTGTGAGCGTGGGGAGGCAGAGCTGCCCAGAGAAGCTGTGGCTGCCCCAGCCTTGGAAGTGTCCAAGGCCAGGCTGGATGGGGCTTGGAGCAACCTGGGTTAGTGGAAGGTGGCCCTGCCCACGGCAGGGGGTGGAATGAACTGAGCTTTAAGGGTTCTTGCAGCTGAGGCCATTCCATGATTCTGTAATGAAGTCCAGCAGTGACACAGAAATACAGTAACTTAAACCTCCACTCCAATCCCTTCCTCAGTAAATAAGGACAAGAGCTGGCTCAGAGAGGCCTGGCCTCTGTTTCTATGGCTACTGCACTCTAAGGAACAAGCCAAAGGAACAGATCATTCAGTCCTGGGGCAGAAAATCCCCTGGCAATAAAGCCCTTGCACTGACCTACACCAGCTAACTCCACATGGCTTTTGATGCCTTGTTTTACACAATAACCCATGCGAGGGTCAGTGACCCAACAGAACCCTTTGGTCAGAGAGGGGGGAAAGTGCTGGCAATACAGCACACGAGGATTTCTTGGTGCAGCAACAGGCTCCAGCCTCTCAGCAGGAGCTGAGTAACTTCTCTTTCGGGACAGTATCGAGAGGTGGCAGCAGGAGGGGATGGAGCATTATCATATTCCCCATTCAGGAGGAAGGTTATCAGCTGGGGACAGATGCGCAGCTTACAGACCAGGCAAACACTAGGGGAGAAGGCAAAAGGAGACCATGTTTGGCTAAAAGAGTGCGTTTTTTGACGGAAGTGCACCAAAGGGAGACTTATCAAGAGAACTACCAACTCTCCATCTGGTCAGGTCTTCTGGGCCTCACTCACAGCCAAATTCTGACTGAGGTCACCGTGTGTACAGATGAGATCACAAAACAAACACTACATGTTCATTCCATTTTAAAAAATTTTAGACTGTCTTGAGGTACCTTGAAAGTAACAGAAGTGACCCACCTTCCCAGCATGGTGTCAGGGTGAGCAGTGAAGATCTGGGGATTCACTGCAAAGCGGGTGCCATCCACCACCAGGGTCACTTTCTCTGGAGCTACTGTCTGGGAACTGCTGCTTGAAGACAATGCACAGCATCCGTGGCGTTCCTGGGTATTAAAATATTCCAACTGTCTCTTATTTCCATCTGGGATGTGGCAGTTGTGAGGTTCTTCAGCAGCAGACAGCATGCTACTGATCTGGGGACTTACTGGGCAAGTGTTGTGTCGGCATTCAGAATCCAAACCTGAGGGACACAAACATTGCAAGGAGAAGAGAGAATTTATTGACAAACATCATTTCATAGTGACAGTTCCTACTGAAATGAGAAAACTGAGTCATGCAATAATTAAGGATGCCAACATCCATAACTGTCAGGGTGATGTTATATGACATAAAACCAGGCTGTTATTGAATTGAACCAGCAGCTGGATGTTTTGGTGAGCCATGGTGCTTAATGTTCCTTGTTAAGGCAAGATGGATTCAGGTGCAAAGGGCAGGAGCACAGGAATTAAACAAGGCCAGAAATACAGACCCAGCCTGCTGGCAGGACTCCCACAGGAAGCTGAGCAGCAGCACACACCTCACCAGAGTGGTGCAAGGCAGCAGTGCCCAGGGCCAGCCTGTGGTGGGCACACAGGACTGGCCAGATGCCTCCAGTGAGTCTGTTCAGGGACAGCCCCAGGCCAGCCAGGGCATTCCCATGGGATGGTCTTGCCAAGCTGCTGAACTCTGCTGTGAACTTCTGTCCTTTAGAGCAGGGCAGGGCACATACTCCCCAGTGCAAACTGCCTTGTGATATTGGAACATTTTCCAAAACAGAACACCCCTCGAAGCCCAAAACATAATCTCCCTTAAAGATTACAAGGTTGAAGACATTATCCTTACCCTCAGTCCTGGGAGCTGCAGGGCTGTGACCTCCTAACACCATAGAACCTTCTTCTGACTCATGGGCTGCTACAGCTCTGTTTTCCACAGGACAACTGGACTCCAGATTTCTCAACCAGTCTGTGCCCCCAGCACAGTTCCCATTCATGCTGGGCCTCCGTGCTGTGAGGAGTTGGTGGCGTTTCCTAAGAGAAGAGCTGGAGAAAGAATCCAGGTTGTTAGTTTTGGAAGAAACTCCCAAGCAATGAAGTTCAAATCCCTCTGCATCTGGTACCACCAGCAAGGTCCCTCAGGCTCAAAAGGCATTTCTTCAGGTATTTAACTGTTTCAGAGGCTTATGGTGCTAGTTATGCCCCCACCCTCACCCAGGAAGAGGAGAAAAAAAGGTTTTAAAGTAATCAAGAGTCTATTAAATCTATTTAATCTGTAGACCTTCACTTTTTTAAAGCTAAGTCTAAAGCCACAGATGTCTTTAGATCACACGTGTGTTCCTGCAAATATCTTCCTGGCAACTCCTCCAGACCTCTACAGCCCTTTAAAAATGTTTATATTCTTGACTCCCAGTCCTGGCCAAATGAGCTCTATATAACATGGTTACAGCCTGAAATATAATATTTTCCCAGTTAACAGCTCAGGCATCGCCTCTTAACCACTCTGAGGTTTGACCAGGAGGTCCCCTGCTCCCAGTCATTGCTTGGTTTTGGTTCTTTCTTCTTGATTTATGCTGTGCTGTCACACAGTGCTCCCCCCAGTATTTAAGCCACTACAGTCCCACAGCAAACGCTCGTACGGTGCAGAGCAGCCTTGGCTGGAGCAGCCACACACACGATGCTTTAACCTCTGCCACCCAAATCTGGAATGCTCTTCCAGCATATGCAGAGACACAGCTTCCATTTTTTCCAAGTGAAATTCTTCCTCCTTGTTTCTATCTTTAAGACTCACTTCACTCCTTTGTATCTCCTAACAGGTCAGATCTCTTTGCTGTCTCTTTCCCTCATTCTCTCTGGCATTTGTTTTGCCCTGGACAAGAACCAGCTTTCCTTTCTGGGCTTCGAGTGTCTCCCTTTCACTCTCTCAAACATAAAACACCAATTTCCTCATTAATGAATTTTTCCAATTTCCCCCCTGCAGAACAATTGTCCTGTGTCCTTCCCTTGGCTGAATGAAGGCTGCAGGGCCTGCGGGTGCCATCTCTGACGCCTGGCAGAACGCTGCCGTGGCAGAGACAAAGCAGACAAAACACAGCACTAACAAAACAGCCAAATGCCAAGTCAGAGTTGCTGAGTTTTCTGGCCAGCACCTGCTGAGGGTGAAGGCCTTAATGAGCAGTTCAGTGGTGGGTTTCAAGCCCGTCGTTACTGGCAGTCTGAATTAAGCATTTTATTCTTAATGAGAATTTTAGAAAGGAATAACAACTCATTCCTTTTGTTCCGTAAACCTAATTGTAAGTTGCCAGCATTATTATATCTGTATATTTTTAGAAAATCTGCTGCTTACACATCATGTGATGGTCATCCAAAGGAACATTTCTGGCAACAACAAAACCATTTCTTTTAAAGGCTCTGGCTGGCAGGACCAGTGACACAAGGAGCCCCCAAGGGTCATCTCAGTCCCAGCAACCTGAACAGCACCTGGAGCACTGCGTCCCCCTCTGCTCTCACCAAAATACCCAGTGTGGGAGAACTCCCTCTCCCCACACCTTCCTGCTTTCCTGTTCTGGCTGCCTAGACCCTGGAGAAACCCCTCAGCAGTCCCATCAGAAACCCAAGAGTCCCTGTGAATGCTGCCCTGCACCTGGGAATAGACTCACGGAGTATCCTGAGTTAGAGGAGCACATCAGGATGAGAGTTTGCCCTCCCTGCTGCTCGCAGGACCACCCACAACTAAACAGTGGGACCAAGCATCCTCCAGGCAGAATCATGGAATATTCTGAGCTGGAAGGGACCCACAGGGATCATCGGGTCCAGCTCCTGGCCCTGCACAGACACCCCAACAATCCCACCATGTCCCTGGAGCTCTGGCAGCCTCGGGGCCGTGCCCATTCCCTGGGGAGCCTGGGCAGTGCCCCAGCACCCTCTGGGGGAAGAACCTTTCCTAACATCTTAAGTGGGATAGACCTGGTCACACATGAATGAATCTTTTACCTGAGCAAAAGTAACACAAACTCCCTGTGAACAACCTGAGCAATCCTCTGCCCTCTTCTCTCGTGTGTCAGAGCAGCAAAGGGGTGGTAGAAAGTCCAGCAGTGCTGGGCAGTGAGACACAGGGGTGTGGAGGTAAATCTAAATATGAAAACCCACATACTCTAAAACATCCTGGAGGGAAAAAAAGCCAAAAAAACTCTCCAAAAAAGCCTTTAAATCAATTCCAGAATTGACAACGTCCAGTGGAACAAAAACTCAACTATTCCCCCGTTACACAGCACTGCAATTATTGTGAGGAAATGGAATTTTTCAAGACTGCAAATGTTAAAGTATTTATACAACTAATATTGTGATTTCAAACACATTCACTGAATTATTACATCATACATTTTGACCCTGAGATTAGCTCAGCTGGCTGGAGCATGATGCTGGTAACACCAAGGTTGTGCATTCAGTCTCTGTATGGGCCAATTCACTGAAGAGTTGGACTTAATCATCCTTGTGGGTCCCTTTCAACTCAGAACATTCTGTAATCTCTGATCTGAACCAAAATGCTTTAAAATTTGGTAACTGCACTGAAAGCCAAAACCTGTTTTTTAAAATGCACTTTGATTTACTTAGTGAAAAGTATTTTGAGATGGGGAAAAGAATACCCTTGTTGAGCAGATACGTAATCAGAACCCTAACCCTAAGGGAAAGCCCTTCAGGGGAATCATTCTTGAGACTTGCCAGCTGCCAGGAGGAATTCCAGAATGCTCTGGGTTGGAGGGACCTTAAAGCATCTCATAGGACACCTGCCACTAGCCCAGCCTGCTCAGAGGAGCAGACACCACACTGGGGCGTGGCTCAGGAACTCTTTTCCCCCCGCATTAACTTTCCTATATCACAACAATATCCCTGATAAAACTGATGCTACCACACTCAGCAGGGAACAGAAATTGCTCTGTGAGCTGACAAGAACTCCATTAAGAAAACAAGATAAGCATAAAATTTACTTCTTGGGCCTCTTTCTTCCAGGAGTGCTCAATTGCTGCAGCTCTGCCAACAACCTCCCCTTGCGGTGCCCGAACAATCTCTTGATTATTTAATGCATTACTCAGCAGAGAGAAGAATTCAGGCAGGAAATCAGATCAATAAGCAGAGTGTATGAAGGCAAAGAGCAGCTTTATCCAGGGACACTTAGACTCCATAACTTCCCCAGAGCTCTGCTTACAAGCCCCATTTAAGTGATGTCAAATAGCACGAAACACCAACAGACTGAATTTCACAACAACCAAACTGGGTTGGGTGAATGTTGAAATCTTTGCTCACCACCTCAAGCTCTGAATTAAATACAGAGACCCTGCACACCCCTCAGCAGAGTCCTTAATTACGGCAGCTCAGAAATTATTTACAGAACTATCATCAGTTATGCAGCAACTACAGTACACGAATTTTCCCTCCTCATTCCTCCCTTTCTGCTGCTTAATCTGCTAAGCAGGACTGTCAGGGAAAAAATGTCCCAGCTGTTTGACACCCTTCTCCTCGTTCTTTTCTGTTAGACAAAGCTGAGCACCAGCAAAATGTGCTACAACCAGCTGCTCTTTGCAATGTGGTGGCTCTCCCAAGCACAAGATCTGACTTTCCTCTTTCCTGGAAGAGGAACATCCAGGCCTGCTGATCATCCGACCCGGCTCAGGCTGAAGTCATTTCCCTGTCTCCCAGCCCCTCTTGGCATGCCAAAATCCTGCACGTCGTGTGTCAGCAGAATTGAGGGAAATGAGAAAAGATCTTTTGGCACATCTGGCTGGTACAACAAATCCCCAAACTGGTCATTTAACATGACAAATATATTGCAAACACACCCAGAACCCAGTGGGGAAACAAGTACATAAAGACTTCAAGGCCAAACTCCTGCCTGACCAGCTTACAAATGTCCTGGTTTCCTTTCATGCCCAGGATCAAGGAGAATTACCCGTGGTGAGAATGAATGCCTATAAATAATAATTACCACTATTAATCTTCAAAGCTTTTTACAAATATTAACTGCTCATTGCTCCTAAGAGCCCTGGGAAGCACTGCAGGGAAGTATTTTATGAGCGAAAAAAGGGACACAGAGGAGGAGACCCAATTCTCAGGATCAGAGCAGCAGGCCCACTGCCTACTCAGGTGTTACTCTGACTTGCAGCACGTTCAGTACTCGGCTCCCTGGCCATGCAGCAGCAATTCCCCTGTGCCAGCAGGACAAACACTCCCAGGTTACCACCTTCCTTAGAGGGTCCTTCCATGCATGTTTCCACCCTGTGGCAAGTGTCAATTGGCTGGTACCACAGAACAGCTCCTGAGCAGTGAACAGGCACCCTGATGTCTTTCCTCACTTCTCCATGACTTGTTTGTGTGCTCAGATCCTGAAAGATCAGGTAAGGACCAGCCCACAGAGGAGCTGAAGCTTCACAGCTGGATTGTGAGAGCTGGGCACTCAGGAGCAGCAAAAGCCCTATGTCACATTCAGCACTAAAGATCAGAGAAAGAGCTCCTCCAGCCACAGAAAGGCTGGGATTTTCATTTTTTAAAAGGGAATCAGTATCAGAATCAAAAATCAAAATTCCCATCTGGCTCTGGCTGCTGGTTTTGCCATACTTGGAGCACGTGGGCCCCTCCTTCCTCTGGAACACAGCAATGTCAAGAACGAGCTGTGCAACTGCACAAACATCTCTGCTCTCCAGACGCTGTGCTGGTGGTCCCAGGGAAACCATCTCTATTTGAACTTATCTAGAGCCTTGTCTTTTGCTGATGGAAGAACATGGAAGTCATATTTAAATTGTTTTTAATCACAAAGTGGAAACACTTTTATTTAGCAACGAACCTTTGGCACAAACAATCCATGCTGCAAATGCTTTGCAGAGATAATGCTTGCTCTTTGCAATTGGTAAGAAGGAAGCGTTCTGCAATGTAAAGAGGCTGGGACGATCTTCAGCACATTATCCTTCCCCACCCTAAGGAATCTGAGGCACATCAGTTCTCACCCCACTGCTGGAAGAGCTGAATGGCTTCACTTGCACAGGGCGCCATACACAAGGTGATGTGTGCCATGAAAAGAAACTCAAATACTGCAGCATGGCCAGCAGGCAAAATCTATTTAGATACAGCACATTTATTAAGCAAAAGAAAACAAAAGCATCAGTACAAACATGCTGGTTTCTACTTTTTATTTATTGTATTATATAAATACAATATTTTATTATATTTATTAAGATATACTCCTTACCACTAGATTTTTTTTTAAAGCGCCACTATAGAGCATTTTAGGTACGAAGAACTTCACAGAAACGTCAAAGAAAAAAATCATGAAAAGCCTAGCTGCCAAAATCCATTGAGGAGTAAAGCCCTTGCTATAAGACCTGACAGCTCATACAGGGTCTCACTGTCATCTGGCATGGCAGGAGAGAAGGTGTAAGAGAGTGAAAATAGTAGAAAAGAGTGGCTTTACTTCACCATTTGGTTTGCAAACAGTGAGGAAGGACCAGCAGTGAGTGAATCAGCTGGTGAACAATCCTCCCCTCTTCCTAAACCACAGCCTAACCATCACGACTGAAATAAAACTCCAAACAACTCATTTTTAAGGTGACAACACTCCTTTAAGTCTACAAAAACATTCCCATGTACAATTATTCTCAGAAATATGAGCAAGCAGGAAACACGCGTACGCAGGGTGTGCCTGACCTAATTCCACAGTCCTACACTTAGAACAAGATGGATTTCTAATGGAACTGCACGTTTTTCCACAGTGGCTAAAGCCTGGCTTTGATTTCTGTCCTGGTTTAACCCCAGATGGCAGCTGAGCCCCAAACAGCCACGTGCTCACTACTCCCTGGTGGGATGGGGAGAGAACTGGAAGAGTAACTCGTGGGTTGGGATCCAGACATTTTAATAGGTAAAGGAAAAGAGAAAAGAAGGTCGTGTGGAGACCACACAGCACCTTCCAGGATCTGAAGGGGCTCCAAGGAAGCCAGAGAGGAACTGCTCATAAGGAACTGGAGTGACAGGACAGAGGGGAATGGCTTCCCCCTGCCAGAGGGCAGCGTTAGATGGGATATTGGGAAGGGATTCTTTCCTGTGAGGGTGCTGTGGCACAGGGTGCCCAGAGCAGCTGTGGCTGCCCCTGGATCCCTGGAAGTGTCCAAGGCCAGGCTGGACAGGGCTTGGAGCAACCTGGGATGGTGGAAGGTGGCCCTGCCCGTGGCAGGGGGTGGAACAAGATGAATTTTAAGGTTCCTTTTAACCCAAGCCAGTCTGGCATTCCACGATTATAAAAGCTGTGCATGCAAGTAAAGCAAAAAAGGAATTAATTCCTCACTTTCCATGCGCAGGAAGGTGTTCAGCCACACCCAGGAAAGCAGGACTCCATCACTCCCAACATCCCCCTCCCCCATTTCTTCTTCCCCCAGCTCTACATGCTGAGCACGATGCCAGAAGGTGTGGGATAGCCATCCCTGGGTCAGCTGGCCTGGCTGTGTCCCCCCAGTCCCTGCGCACCTCCAGCCCACTGGTAGGTGGGGAGCAAAAAAGGCCTTGGCTTTGTGTGAGTCCTGCTCAGCAATAACTAAAACACCCCTGTGTTATCAACCCCTTTTTCCAGCAAAAATCCAAACCACAGCCCCCTATGAGCTACTACAAAGAAAATTAACTTTATATCAGCCAAAATCAGCATAAATTATTGAAAGATCTCCTTAGAGTATGCCAAAAGTTTCTCTAAACAGAAAAGCAGAGAAAAAAATTAGCAATGATTGATTTCCTATTCTGGAGAGAAAAAGGGCAATCTCATGAGTTTAAGATAAATAAGGCTAAGTGTTTCCTGTACAGAAGGATTTGGGGAATCACTGTGAGGTATAAACCACAGCAGGGAATGCAGCATGGAGATAATGGATCCTCCCTGGGCTGGGTAACACTGGTTAAGCAAAAAAGCAGCCATCAAACTTGATATGAAAAATTATAATATTGGCAAGTAGGCAGCAATCCAGCTTCCCACTCTCATAATAACTATTTGCTTCTGATCATCAGATGAAGACTTTCCCAGAGAGGGAGAAAAAGAGAAAAAACAAACCATCCTGCCTGTCACCTCAGTTCAGCTGCAGTAAAAATCTCCTGGTTGCAGGGAAGCATTCCAGAGGGCTGTGCTGAGTGACAGGAACTCATCGGGTAGAAAGAAAGGCAAAAAGTGAAATGTTCTCCTCTATTAAAAATTTAGACAGAACCGATGGCTCGTTCTGTAACTATGAAGGACCTTAAAGCCCCCCCAGTCCCACTCCCTGCCATGGGCAGGGACCTTCCACTGTCCCAGGCTGCTCCAAGCCCCGTCCAGCCTGGCCTTGGACACTGCCAGGGATCCAGGGGCAGCCACAGCTGCTCTGGGCACCCTGTGCCAGGGCCTCCCCACCCTGACAGGGAACAATTCCTTCCCAATATCCCATCTAACGCTGCCCTCTGGCAGTGGGAAGCCATTCCCCCCAGACCTATCACTCCACGCTCTTGTCCAAAGTCCCTCTCCAGCTCTCCTGGAGTGCCTTCAGGGACTGGAAGGGCAGCTGAGGTCTCCCTGGAGCCATCTCCTGTCCAGGCTGGACACCCCCAACTCTCCCAGCCTGGCTCCAGAGGTCTCTCCCAGCCAGGGAAATCGGCATTTCCAGGCTGAGCCCCAGGCACTGCCCCGTGCACCTGAACCAATGGAGATGCTCAGGGCAAGGTGAGACTTGGCAGGTGAGACTTGTGCACCTGCAGATACACCTGGAGCACTGGAGAACAACATGGAAGTGCACTCACCTGGACTGCACCACAGAGAAAAACATCTACCTGCAGCCTTGACGTGCTTTTCACAAACCTCCTATCGATCCTCATTTCATTTTCCCAACACAAACACAAGCACAAGCAGACAATAAAAGCTGATTTATAGGTTGAACCAGCACAGGCACGTGACAAAAAGCTTTTCCCTTGTTATGAAATAACTCTATCAATATACAGAGGATTCATTTTCCATCTGGCTTCAAATGATAGATGGAAAATAATGTCCAGCAGGCTTGATGCAATGCAGGACAGCCTGAAAAATGTTGGCAAGAGACAGCAAGGAGGCTGATGAAACACTTGATTGTTTCTCCCATTCTGTGCATAGTGCTGCACTGTTAGCAAAGTTTACTGACTTAACTCATTTGCTTGAGGCTCAACAAAAATCCACTGTTTCTACAAATGCAATTCAAAACTACAGTTGGCAATATGGGTCTAAGGGTTTAACACTGCACTTGCACACCTTGATTTAAGACCCAGGGGTCACCAGGTCCTTGTGTCACCACCAGCACTCAGCTTATGCACTGAACTGACTCCTCATCAGTGCCCCACACTCGTGGCAGCTTTCCTTTTGCCAATTTACAATCACCAAGACTGATACCTGCAGAAAAATGATGGAGATTTATTAACTGGATGTAACCTATTACAGACTTTCCCAGAATGGGAAGGTCACACCGTGGCAGCCTCATCAACGGGACAGATGAAGGGCATCCAGCAATGTCCCACCAAGGGAACAAAATTCCTCACCACAGCAACAAGTTAATGCTCTTTTATTTCCCTCCCTCTGAGGCCCAGGGTACTCATGTTAAGGAGCAAACCATAAAGAGTGTTTCCTCACACTACTGGAATAAAGACAGTCATCTGAAAAATTATATTTGATCCTCATAAAGAGCTTCTTACCACTATGGCAATGGCAGCTTTGCCACTGCTAGCTGATTAAATTCAACCCTTTAAATAAAGCTGCCATGCCCATATAGAATACACACCTCCTTCCCCGGCAGAAGGTGGGAGCGTGCAGATCTGACCAGGGGAAAAACACTCTGGCAAAAGATGAGCTGTTGCAAATATAAGCAGGATATTTTTCCCTAGAGACAGGAAAAACAAACATTCCCTGCTGAAATAGACAATACTGAGCTAAATAAAGTTTGAGGCAGGTGACACCTATGAGTTACACTTTCTCTTCACTTGTGCTAAATTAAGCTACAAATACTCAGGTGAAAGTCTGCAACACGAGTAAGTGCTGCAGACAACAGAGTTTGGCTGTGTTCTGTTCTACCATTTGCTGCAAAAGTACTTACAAAGCTTTCAGAAAATCCCACACACTTCAGCAAAGCACAAAAGCAAGAGCTGCCTTATCCCTCTGGATTTAAAAATGCTTTTATTTCTCAAGTTTTGTTCTTAGGCAGTTAAATCAAACTTGGTTCCAAATTCCCACGATTTCAATTCCTGCATTTATATTACGAGAAGTCCAGTTTTTCAATTATAAACAGCAGCAAACAGCATAAGGGCAAGAGTATTTCTAAGGGAGTTCTAACAGAGAATCTGATGCACCTGCAACCACCAGAACTTCCGAGCAGAACCGATCACCCACATTTCCTGGTGTCACTCTGGGGCAAACCCTGTCACAAGCACCCCTCACTTACTGCCGGCTCATCCGTGCTCAGGGCTCCCTCACCGCGATCCCGAAATCCCGCTGGAGCAGAGGGAAGCACCGGGCCACACCAAAGCTTCGGAGTTTAAAACTCTTTGAGCAGCAGCGGTACCTCCCCCAAAGCCCGGGCGGCTGATTCATGTAAATATTTCAGGTTAAAAGTCCCTCCAGCTGATTCAGGGAAAGTTTGAATATATTCTGTGCGGTCACAGCTTTAAGTCTCCTCTTTTCAGTAAAAGCCTCCCGAATGTCTCTCGCTCTCTCCAGATTCCTCATTCAGACAGTTTTTACAGGAATTGTGTGGTAGAAAAGGCTCAGTTTTATTAAACCCTCGATGCCGTTCGGTAAAACACCCTCCTGCCACCTCTCTAAGAAAAATTATGGAGATTTATTAACTGGATGTAACCTATTACAGACTTTCCCAGAATGGGAAGGTCACACCGTGGCAGCCTCATCAATGGGACAGATGGCAGAGAGGCAGAGAGGAATTACCACCAGAAGTTTTGGTTATGTACCGAAGTACGTGCACGTGGATTCCCTAGGCCAGGAGTCCTAGGACTTGGCCCCAAACAAATTCACAGTAACTGAGGATAAAATGAGTTATTTGGACACACCAGTGCACTGCTGAAGAGCCCCAGAAAGAAGCACCACCTTCCCTCAGTGCTCAGGAGCCACGGCCAAGGCAATGTTTATATCACCTGGAAATGTTACCCTCTGTCAGCTCAAATATTAAATTAATCAATTCTATTTCTTACTGCTTTCTCCTAAGATACAGCTGGATTGCTCAGAGACCGCTCCAAATTTCACAAAACAACAGAATTAAATATATCACATATCATCAATAATATATAATTTTTAATGCAAATAGAGTCTAAACAAGCAGGAAACTATTTTCCTCCTGACTCGTGCCAGTGATAAAGCACATGTGTCCTGACAAGCCAGAAAGTGTGAATGAAAGATGACTTTAGAGGGCTCTTAATTAAAAACAAACCAAGCAATACAACATAAAAAAATCCAAGTTGTCACTAACTTACTAACTTTGGTATGCAAAAACTTGGTATTACTTTTGGTTTGGGGGCAAGATTTTATTTCTTTAATGCCCAATTATCTCATCTGTCTAGATACAGGTGCAATAAAGCCCCTGTGGCCTGGTAAAGGGACTGGGGGAATGTAAACAGCAAGAACCTCTAATCACCAAGAGGTGTTGTCCCACACCAGGTGAGGCTGGTGGCCATCATCAGGACAAAGAATAGATTTATATATTTTTATATATAATTTACATAATTTGGATATGTATAATTTATAAATTAGCTTTTATAATTACCCTGTTTGTTTTCAGCACAGCAGCTGTCCACTGTGGATATCTTAAGATGAGCATTGGTGTATTATCAGCGTGTTTTGAAATACACAACTTTTAATTAATTTAATTTAAAAATAAAAATTCAGCAGAAAGAATATCCAGCCTAAACCAAAATTCCTCTCCTGATTTACAGAGCTTTTGGTTGGATCTAAAAAGCTGGCTGACATTTCACTCCCGGCAAAAAGCACCTACTTCTTCTGACTCTTATTTTAGAAAGGCTGCGAGCAGCTCAAACTCCACCTTCCTTCCCTGGAAGGGATCCCAACAAGTAACTGCTCACTCATTCCCCGCTCATCTGCTACAACTCTGCCCTACAACTCCAACTGCCATTCATTTCTAACCAATTACACGGCAGCAGCTCGGAAAACTAACAATAGGCGGCACATTTTTGAAAGTTGGATGCAGTCAGAGGAGCTTTCAGAATAATAACGATGAAAAAACTCAAACCAAACCCAAGAAACAAACCCAGGGAGGCTGCGATGGAACACAATTAAATTTGCAAGGAAGTACTGCCACGTTGAGAAGGAGGTTCAGGCTCCAGGCCCAGCAGCAGTCTGTGTCCAGCGTGGAAGGGCAGAACCAGGCTTGGCAGAACTCGGGTGTCCTCACCCAGCACGGGGGATCTTGCCCGAAGTCTGAGCTGGTTCAGGCTGGCATGGGGTCCCTGCCAGGGGCACTGTCTGCCATCCCCACGGGGCACTGCCCTGTCTCACCACAGCAGGTGCTGGAAGCCTGTTTGGGTAAAGCCACAGCTGAATTCTCCCGGGGAAGGGCAGAGATGCTCCTCATGAGGCACAGAGGGAACATTATCACTGTTGTCCTTAGAAAGAACAGAGTTGTCCGAATCAGACACGTGCTTTCATTCTCGTTAAGATACAGACAATAAGAAAAAGCAAAACAAACATAAGGCTCCTTTCACAGTGCAGCTGCATTAGTAACTGCAAGTAATACTGAGTAATCCAAAACCAAAATAAACACTGGAGTTTTATTTAGCACCATTACAGCTCTTTGGAAAACACCTCCTGATTTATTTTGAGGGCAAGAGCAGGGGCTACAGTTTCATCTAGGTGAGGCCAACCATTGGCACTCTGGCAATTCGTGTCAGCAGAGAACCTGATACCTTATTTTCAAGAACTGAAAAACAGTTCATGATTTCAAACCAACCAAGGTTTACAGGGGGACATTGGCAAGACACCTCTTGCTTTGTTTACATGCCTGGATAAATATTTTACATGTCAAGCATAGTTATAACACTTTCTAAGAATATTCCATTGCATTCTTTCTTCTATGACTAATAATTCTTCCACAAAAATATTTGGCTAGTGCTGCGTTACAGCAAAATTAGCCAGGAACTGGAGCCGTATTTTGTGGCAGTAAAAAAGGGAAAATACCACAAAAAAAATATACGGAATTGAAAAAGCAGAGAAGATGCCTATTTCAACACACATAATGAGGAGTTTGTACTGAAGGAAGGTGCCCATTTGGGCACTGGATAAGGCCACTCTTGAAAGGGGAAAGTTCTAAAATTGTATTCCAGAACAGGCATCTCCAGCTTGTTTTTACCTTGACAGGCAAGAACCCAACAATAGTCTAGCCAAAATTGTAGCTGTTTTCACGTCTATCTCAAAGATAACGTGCAAAAGAAATGCCAGGACTTTAAAAAGATTATTTATTTCAAGGAAATGGTCTTCAAAGCCTGTCCTTGTGAGGAATATTCATTCTTCTGCTGAATAATCCAAGAGATTATCAGATAAATTAGCATCTTCCATCAGCAGGGCTTATGTGTGATTTAATAAATCCTTAACAAGAAGATAGATTTTCCTGCAGCCTGCTAATTAAAGGGTCTATAAATGTCCAAAAAGCAGCTCCCTCTAACCCGAGGATTTCAGCTCAGTCCTGACCAGATGTGGCCACACCGTCACATTTTCGAGCTCTTAACGTGGCCTGCATGAAATGAGGTGGCTTTTGTCATTCTGGCTGAAGACACAAGACATCAATCACCTCTTGCTGCTAAACCTGGAGCACCTCTCCCACGAGCAGAAGTCCCAGCATGGGAACATCTCCTCCAGCCCCGTGTGCCAGGCACGGCCTGGGCAGCACGAGGGGCTGGAATGCTCCTTGTCAGGGCTCCAGCTGCTCCAGGAGAAGTAAAGCCTTTAAGGCTCACGGCTCTCAGTCTGGTTCAGGGGAGGTTTTGTTTGGAGTTGTTATTTTTACTTCAGCTGTGACAGCCTTCTAATTAAAGATAGCACTAAGTGTCTGCAGCACACAGGGTGAGAGGCTGGAGAACACTCTATTTTCTGCATGAAGAATTGTTTCATCTCTCAGAAATGCAATAATTCCACTCTCCAAGTGGTGAAGTGGCATTTCCCATAGCTGTTCATAACACCTTTAAAATGCTCTTGGAATGACTTAACAGCACAAAGTGAAGACACATAAGAGGTGCCACAGCCATGGCAACCAATTTTCTGAAAACAACTGATTTTCAAAACCAATTTTTAAAAGGAGAGGCCCATGATCTTGGCAAAGAACATTTTGTAAAAGGGACATCTGACAGACAGGACACCACTTAAATATAGCACAGTGCTAATGCACAAAGCTCTCCACAGCTTTATAATTATCAATAAACAAACCCAGTTTTCCCCTCGCTCGGCCAGCACAAGGTAACAGAAATCATTAGACTGGTTTCACTTCAGTATCTTGTGCAGCGCATCCCCAGCTGACCTCCCCTAACCCAGCTGTTTATCACTCTCCTTGGGCCTGACAGCAAAACTGCACGTGAACACAGCTCCTTGCATCAAATACACTCATTTTGGTCTTTCTGAGAGCCACCGTGTTCAGCCCTGAGAGGGGACTTCCACCCCCAGCACACCAGGAGCAGTGACAGAGCTGTCACAGCCCCCTTCCACCCCAGCCAGCACAGCCTCACCCCCAGCCTGAGCTGGGACAGGGGCAGACACGCTCCAGCCCCGTGACTGGATGTGAAACAGGAGAGAATGCTGGCAGTGAGAAAGCTCCTCTCCCACGTGCCCAAGAAATGCTCATGATCAATATTATTCTCCATTAGTGCGGCATCCAAATCGATGCTTTCAACCGCACTCAAAGGGAGGTTTGAAATCGCCGTGCAGCACAGCTGAGTCCAGAGATCAGCAGCATTTAGAGTAAAAGCTAAAACCTGCCTGGTCCCAAGTGACTCGAACATTAGCTCATTTACACATGCTTAGGAGGGATCTCAGCAAAGCCTGGATATAGGCAAAACCTTGTGGTCTTTAGGTGCTTTATATTAAAAAAAAAAAAATCTTCTCAAATATACCTGAATCATCTGATTTGCACATGACTGAATAATCTTATGGTTTTTCAGATTTGTAACTTGGTCAGTCTGAGAGGAAAAAGAAAAATTAGATCCCGTAGAAAAAGGCCAGGTTGTGCTCATATATATGAGAGAAACACCACGGATTTAAGAAATCAAACTTCAACAGCAAACCAAAACCGGAAATTTTAATCATCTCTATTTCTTTTCTATTCCTTAGCTGGACTCCTTTCCCAACACAGGCAGTAAAGTCTTTTTCCCAAAACCCCTATCAGTTTAAAGGCCTTTTCTATGTACACATCCATCTCCTGAGGCTCTATCAGCCCCTGACACCTGACCAAGGGCTTCTCAACAAGCATTAGACTCCAGGGAAGTCTGCAAGTGCCTGCCGGAACATTTCTGTCAGTGGATTAGGGAACTCATTCATAACCACCAACTGCCACAGCAGATAACATTCCAGACACACGGAAGCTTTTCTGTGGGTAGAGATTACGTAACACCACGATTTTTAATCCGCTCGCCCAGAGGAAGAAGAAATGAGCTCACTTTCACAGAGGTTAAACCTTCCTTATTCTGTTTTTCTCCGTTGTTTGTTCCAGTTATGTTGAACTAGGAGATGATACTGAGCACATGAGCTGAGGGACTTGGAAAATCCACTCCGCTCATCTCCAGAAACTCTGCTGCTGCTGCCACCAGTTTCTCTCTTCCTGCCTTTTCCCCTACTCATATCTTTTATGGACCTCTCACTCCAGTTTATCTCAGTTACCAGAATAACCTGAGAACTGCAGTCATTCAGTTATAAAACAGGCACCACTCAGAGAAAAATAATGTGAAAGGTTATTCAACTGAGCAAATCGCTCCAGCTGGGGCAGATGCTTAGTCCTGACAGTTTACAGGACACCCAGTGGCATCACGTGGACTCACAGATTCATTTCAGGAAACGTGACCAGCTGCTGTCCCAGCACGCTGAGCCACAGGGTTGGGCTTCAAGGAAGTGCTTTCTAGCCCAGGAATTATATTTACTGAAAACCCTTCTTTTATTAAAAATGGCCTTGTTATTTACATCTGCCTCGTGTTTTGCAAAGCTATGTAGCCAAAACTTTGCATACAAACCACGTGGCAGCAGCAATCATGAACTGCTACACACCACTTCTCACTGCTGTCACAAGGTTCAGTTCTCCTGTTTTATGGCTGCCAAGCTCTGCTTCCTTCTGAAAACTTCCTGATTCAGTGGACTAAACTCTGACACCCAACACAGGCCAGGGACGTTGCACTGTTTTATGGGAGCTGGTTGAGAAATGCATTCAGTTCCCAGTTCTCGGAACACACGCTGTTGCCCCTGAAAGCACAACTTACTAATACGCTCAGCTCTAGACTATTTGCCCACAAGCTGCAGAGGCAGACCTGACACAGAGCTGTGCTCTCATTTCTCTTTAGTCCATTTCCATCACCCCTTTTTTATTGCTTCTTTTGGCTATTTCTGTGCTGAATCTCAGGCAGCTTTTTATTCTGGCAGTAAATAGCTGAGTAATTCTCGAGTCACTCTGACAGTGGGATACATATGACTTGTTACATTTTATAGTTCACAAGGGTATTTCTATATTTGTGTGTTCAGTAGCAAAACCAAAGCAATGACTGAACGTTCCTGCTCCCAGGAGCAATCCATGGATTAACACCATTTTTAATAGCTGCACATAACACATTTGAGGTTGTTCTGAGGGCAAGAAATAAAAAACAATTGCAAATTGCAGAAGAAATTACTGAATGTTGAGCTTCAGCAACTACAGCCCATGTTCAGTGCTGCTTCCAAGACTAACAGACATTGATTTTCCTTCTCAATTTCAGGCCTATGCTTATGGACCAGCTGCCCTTCAAAAGTCTTTAGTCCTCTTTTGTGCTCCAAAAAGTGGATCCAAAGCCCACAGGGGCCAGTCTAAAGTCTCTGCTGAGGCTGGAGGACACATCAGACTGCAAATTAGAACTGGAGCAAGACACGGGACAAGAAATGGTCGTGAAAACTGATGGAATAACACAGGGAAGGCAGGTCCCAGGACCTCAACTACTTCAGCACCTGTAATTATTGCCCTGTAACACTCCCAAAACACATCCTCTCTCCACTACCTGGATTACCAGTCCCAGCTTCTCTGCACTGTCATGGCTCAAAGCAGGGAGGCTGTTCAGTGAACAATTCCCATGGCAAGGCCACCCAAAAGCCAGAGACCCAAAGTTGTACCAACCTCGGCAAAGATGGCCCAGCAGTGCTACCCGACTGTCATGCTGGAGTCAGAAGGGACATTGGGATCAGAAACCTGAAATCAGAGCGGCTTTTGTCAGCAGCCTGGCCAGGTCTCCCCAAAAACCAGATACTGCGATCACATTGTTTCTACAAAAATGTTAATGTTACCAAATTGGTAATTTCTAAACTTTACATTAGCTCTGGTTATGCTGTTTATGAATAAAGTGAAGAAAAAAATGCTGATGGCTCCACATCCTTTTACATTTTCCCCCACAGAAAAGGTGTTTATTATGCTGATTGTCTGGATGTGGGTTAAATTAGCCAGTAATGAACTGATCCTCTGGCTAACTTCACTTTTTATTAAGAAACTCATTTAAAAATCAGGAGATCCTTTAGACAGCTCAAGTGACCTTTATCAGCAGGCACCAACTCAGCATTTTTCTTGTAAAGAAAGAGCTCATTATCCACACACTCCTCTGGGATCTCCAAGCAGAACACGGCAGTTCCAGAGTCCATCCCAAGCTGAAGCTTTAGGGAGGCTCACTTTGCATTTATTAGGCAAGATTTGACTTTCTAGAAGGAGGAAGAGTTCCCGGCAGTGGCTTTGGCAAGCACAGGCTCCAAAGAGAGAGCACACAGGTGCTATTTCGGGGAGCGCTGCAAGGCTCCTTTCCCCAGTTATGTGGCTGCTGAGTTGGCCTCTCATCACGCAGAGACTTTCCTAACAGACTCTGCAACTCTGACGCAATCCTGAATCCAGTGCCACTGCTTGGCCAATGTCCCTTTGTGATCACAGCTTGTGGCAAAGGGGGATAAAGGTGTTGTTAACTACAGCACTGGAGCCTTACGGCAAATTCATTACAAAGGGTGAAATGTTATTTACTTTTCTCTCAAATTTTCTGCCTGTGGGTTTTCAGGTGTTCAAGTAAAATTAATAGCAAGACTTTTAAACAATATTATACTCTGATTCTCCTGACTGCACTGCCACACAGTGAACTGAACACTTGGCTGCCTGTCATGGGCACATGGAATGAGCTCAAGATGAGGTCAAGTGACAAACACATCCTGGCATGGCCCAAACTTGGGGCTGAAAGCATCAACTAATAAAATGAGATGATGATTCTTACTTCTCATGACCTGTAAAGACAGACAGAGTCACCACACACACAGTGTTACAATATCCTGAACAGAAAACTCCAAGCAAGTGGTTATGAAACCTCTTGGACTCTGAGAAGGCAGGACTGAACATGCCAAAACACGAAAGTACTTCAAAGAGACTGAGGTAAGATCAGATTCATGATCAAATCAGCTGAAGTAAGAGAGTGTCTCAAGTCTGATGGTTAAAAATACTCTGGGGATGCAAATACCAATTACTGGTGTGCAGAGCTCAGGTAAGGCCACCTGAGGAGCACAGGAAAACAAAGTGTAACTTTGAGTGATTTTATACTGGACACATCCAGCAACCCTAGATGGATCTTAGATGATGCGTTTCTGTTAGCACAACCACTGATGACGCTTCTGGAATCTCTGTCTTCCCTGCCACTCCAAGAACTGTCTCGAAACCTTTCCAGAAAATAAACAACCCCAAGAAAACCCCATACTCCCTTCTCTGCCTGTAGGTACATGCGATCTACATCAAACAGCTCAAATGACTTTGCTGCTTGGTCCTCACCACTGGTAAGAAGGACAGAAATAACCAGTTTGGTTCTTTCATCTGCAACTTCTTCCAGCTGCCCCTGCAGCTTGACTGAGCTCACTGAACTCCACTCATTGATAAAGAGTAACTACAAAACAAAGCTCCCCAAAGATAAAATGATGTAATGAACTCCTACCAGAAAGATCATTCCTTGCAAGCCCAAATCAAACACAAAACTCGTCCCCTTTAATTCTGGCACGAGAAGACAGCACCAAAAGATATTAAAAAGCATTTCATGTACTGCAAATTAGTCTGTCTTGAAACAAACACCAATAAACCAGCACACGCCTAGTTCCATGACAGCAGAACTCACTTTAACCTGTCCTTAATTGCTTTAAGATAAGCTGAAGTAAGTCTAGACAGTCTTCTGCACAGGCTTCACTTGGTTTACATAAACTGTTGCACTTCAGCCCTAAGATCAGAACATGGATGTTATTATGGGAAACAAAGACAATTGTTGTACAGGCTGCATTGCAGAAGAGCATTTGTTAATGATGTAAATACAGAGTTATGTTATAAACGCTGTATTTATTTTAGTAAAAGGTGACTGCTTCCCTAAACAGAATAAATAATAATAAAGGCACATGGAAATCCAGGCTGAAGAATAATAACTCTCACAAGCAGCTTTGCTTACACACTAACCCACAGTTCCTGACCCCAGTAATTCACTGTTTTGATGCTCAGATCACTGAAAACACTTCTGAGAACTGAGCACTGAGGTATTTATAACCCTCAAAGCCAGGTGACTGTGAGCAGTGCAGGCTCACAGCTCCTGCACAGGGTAAACAAGGACACACCTGGCCAGGGAAAGCTCAGCCTTCCCGTTGATTCCCAGACACAACTTCCTTCCCATGAACTGTCTGTGATTGCTGCTAATGCCAGCAGGAAGGATTGGGATGGGGATGAGGATAAGGCTCTCACAGGTGAACTTTCTGCCTTAAAGCCATAATCTACAGCTATAACAGGATTTGGGTTGCAGCAAGCCCGGCAAAGCAATTCAAAACTTTCCCTACAGAGGTTCTCAACCTCCCAGGTTTACAGAATCCCAGAATGGTTGGAGTGGGAAGAGACCTTAAAGATCACCCAGGTCCACCCCTGCGATGGGCAGGGACACCTCCCACTGTCCCAGGCTGCTCCAAGCCCTGTCCAGCCTGGCCTTGGACACTGCCAGGGATGGGGCAGCCACAGCTGCTCTGGGCACCCTGTGCCAAGGCCTCCCCACCCTCACAGGGAAGAATATTTACCTAACATCCAATCCAAATCTAATGTCAGTGAGAAGCCCTTCCCCCTTGTCCTGTCACTCCAGGCCCTTGTAAACAGTTTCTCTCCATCTTTCTGCAGGCTCCCTCCAGCTCCTGGAAGGCCACATTACGGTCACCCCAAAGCTTCTCTTCTCCAGCCTGAACAATCCCAAATCTCAGCCTTTCCTCACAGCAGAGCTGCTCCATCCCTCTGATCATCTTGGTGGTCTCCTCCAACAGCTTCATGTCCTTCCTGTGCTGGACCCCAGGGTTGGGGGCAGCTCTACAGGTGGAACCTCACCTGAGCAGGGCAGAGGGGGAGAATCCCCCCCTCCCCTGCTGCCCACACTGTGGGATGAGCCCAGGGCTTGGGGGGTTCTGGGTCCAACGCACGTGCTCAGCTCCTTCTCTCAGAGCTGTTCTCCAGCTCTTCATGCCCAGCCTGGATTGATACCAGGAGTTGACCTGACCCCAGTGCAGCACCCACACCTTGGTCTTACTAAACCTCATACCCAAGACTTTTTGCATTATTATCATCCCTTCCCTGAAGAGCCTCAGGTCACTGAGAAGGCCATACAGAGACCGGCAGGACCACAGCTAACACAAAAATGTGCCTCTGAGCAGAGGTGGGTTGAGATCTCACCCACTTAGGTCTCACCTACTCACCCATTTAGGGGAAAACCCCTTAGGAACTCCTGCTCCTTTCAAAGCACAGCGGGGCCAGAAAGGAGGGAGGAAAAGGAAGGTTAGCTCCAGCCTAAAAACATGCTTAAGAATAACACTGCACCAGCCTACAGCCCCAGAACAGGCGTAGGAGGGCGGTGTGTGACCAGCCAGCACCCCGAGGGGAGGCTGCTTCCATTCCGGGGGTGGTGGGCACAGCAGCAGCCGCTCCACAGGACCCTGGGCACAGTCCCGGCCTCACACACAGCCCAGGAAAAGGTGAACGTGTCAGGGACACGAGGATGCAGTGCTAACCTAGAGATAACAGCCCCAGCCCCCTGCCAAACACAGAGTGCAGGAGACACCCAAAGACCCCCTTTCCAAATAAACACTAAAAAGGTGGCAGCACCCCCATCCCCACAGCTGGCCATCAGTGCACACGAGGTGCTGTCTCCAAACACCCTCGGAGCAGTCCCCAAAGCTCCCCAGGCCCCTCCAAAGCACATTCACAACAACAGAGTCCCCTGTGACCCCTAGACACCCCCTCAGCCCCACACCCCCTGNCGAGGCCTTCAGCCCCCTCCTCCAGGTTTCCTGTGACCTCCAGGCCCCTCTCGGCCCCGCACCCCACTCTATGCCCGCTGGGCCGAAAAACCCTCCCCATCCAACCCCCTTTTCTGGACACATAGCGCACCGCGGGCGCCCTCAGGCCCATAACCGCCCTCAAAGCACAGAGAGGGGCGAGAAGAGTGCCCGAGGGGACGGGGAAGGGGCCCCCAAAGCCCCGCAGGGTCCCGGGCCGCCCCCCCGCCCTTTGAGGCCTCACTCACCGCGTCCCCGCCGCGGCCGCTCCCTCAGGCGGGCGGTGGGCGGGGCCCCGCCGCTGAGCCCCGCCCCTCGCCCACGCCGCCACGCGATTGGGCCCGCTCCGTGATTGGCTTCCCTAATTGGCCAATGGGAGCCGAGGGAGCGTAAGGGGGCGGGGCTCGAGGGGCCGGTGCCCGCGGGGTGCCGAGCCCTCCCAGTCCAGCCCAGTCCCCTCCCAGTCTGCTCCCACTGCCCCTTTTGTCCCTAAAAGTGCCTCCCAGTCCCATCCAGTCCCCTCCAAGTCTATCCCACTCCCGTCCCAGTCCTTCCCCGTATATCCCAGTCTATCCCATTGTCCTCCCACTGCCCCTTTGTCCCTAAAAGTGCCTCCCAGTCCCATCCAGTCCCTTCCAAGTCTATCCCAGTCCCGTCCCAGTCCATTCCAGTATATCCCAGTCTATCCCAGTGCCCCTTTTGTTCCTAAAAGTACTCTTTTTGTCCCTCCCAGTCCCATCCAGTCCTGTCCTAGCGCCTCCCAGTCTATCCCAGTGCCGTAAGAGTCCACTCCCAGTGCCCTTTTTGTCCGTAAAAGTGCCTCACAGTCCTTCCCAGTCCTATCCAATCCCTCCCAAATTCCATTCGATCCCCTCCAAGTTTCTCCCAGTCACTCCCAGCTCACCTCAGTCTATCCCAGTGCCCTCCAAGTCTATTCCAGTCACTCCCACTCCATCCCAGTCTATCCTGTTGCCCCCCCAGTCTCTCCCAGTCCCCTCCCAGTGCCCCTTTTGTTCCTAAAACTGTCCTTTTTGTCCCACCCAGTCCTTTCAAAGCCCATCCAATCCCCTCCCAGTCTATCCCAGCGCCTCCCAGTTACCCGTAGACTCTCACAACGGGTGTGTCGTACCCACCCCAGAGTGTGCGCGGGGGCAGGTGGGCACCCTCCAGGTGTGCGCCCACCTCCCGGTGCTCCGGGACCGGTGCGCAGCTTCCCCCCCTTCCCCCGGGTTCCCCGGCCCCGCCCGCGGCAGCGCTGCCCCGGCCGCGCCCGGTGGAGAAAAAGGATGAACCCCGGGGCTGGAGCTGCTCCCGGCGTGTCCCGGATCCCTCCGTCCTCCAGCCGCGTGTCCGGCCCCGGGGCCGCGCTCAGCCCTGGGGCAGCCCGGGAGAAGGAGGTTTCCCGGTGCTGTCCCGGTCCCGGGCGGAGCGGGAACCCCCGGGCGGAGCGGGGCGAGCCGCGGGGTCACGGCCCCGGGAGGGGCGGGGGGAGCACGACCCGGCCCCGGGCGCTGCTCCGGCGCTCTCCGGCCTCCCGGGGCTCCGGCTCGTTTCGATTTCGTTTCTCGCAAGGATCGCGCCGCAGCGGCCGCGGGGACGGCGGCTGAGCGCTCCGGACACCGCGGCAGCGCCGGGCTCCGGCTCGCAGCGGGGCGGGGAGCGGCCGCCCACGGCCACCGGCCATGCAGGTAGGAGCCGCCCGGCCCCGGCCCGGCCTCTTGTCCTCCCTCTTGTCCTCCCTCCTCCCCGTCCCCCCGGGATTTCTCACCCTCGGTTAGGGCTGGGGGTTCATGCCCTGGGGGGTGACCCCCTACCCCACCTCCAGACGGCCTCACAAAGCCCCAGAGCAGCCGAGGGGCTCGGTTCCCCCCATTTGGTTCTGAGCAAAAAGCTGCTCTCACACATCTGGGGGTTCCTTTTCCTTTCCACCCCCCTTTCTCTCACATTCCCACTCGAACGCCCCCAAGGACAGTATTTCCTCTTGAGGCAAAGAAAAGCTGTCTCAGAAACGTCTGAAAGCAGCTAAGCAGGAATAAAAGCAAGAACATAAAATTAGTATAATATAATAAAAATTCAGAATGTATCTCAAGGCCTAGAAATCTTTAGGAGCAAGAAAAATACCAGATTTCTTCTGGTTTTACTGTAAATCTCGTTGGTAAGAGAGTCACACCGCTGGGAGAAAATTAAAATAACTTTTAGATCGTTCTAGACAAAATACACTGCTGATTTCTTTCACTTTTATTTTCCCCATAGCTTATTGCTTAGAGTGAATCTGAAAGACAGTTTGCATTGCTGCCAAGGCTGCTCAGAGTTTATTGTGGAGTCTCACTGTTCTCATGCAGTGTCAGGTAGCTGCCTCCTTTGCTAAACCCAACCCAGTGACAGCCAGCGACCACCAAATTGTCCTTCTGCTGAAGAAC
Source organism: Cnemophilus loriae (assembly GCA_013397755.1). Lineage (NCBI taxonomy): Eukaryota > Metazoa > Chordata > Aves > Passeriformes > Corvidae > Cnemophilus > Cnemophilus loriae. The sequence continues at coordinate 135,147 of VZTF01000071.1, forward strand.
CCCCCTCAGCAGCCTGTGCCTTCCTCCTGCTGTAACTCCCAGGGAAGCATTTTTCCCTGGAGTGATGCAGTGCATTGCTCCTGTCTCCTGTTCTGATTTTGGGAGCTTCAGCTTTGCATTTAAGATGTGTCCAACTCCCATCTCCTCACCCCTGGTTTTCAGAGGGCTCAGCTCCTCTGCCCGCTCTCACAGTCGAGGGGTGGCTGCTCTAAATCACCTCCAAAAGCCTGCCTGAGCCTGAAGTGCTCAGGGTTGGTAACTGCTTTAGAAAATACCATTTGACAGCAAAATTGTTAATTTTCCAGTGAGCGAAGCTGAGAAATTGCTGGGATTCACATTAATCGATTTTTAAGGGGAAACATTATCTGCTTGGCTGCCAGTAATATTTCAAGATCTAGATGTGGCTGGAAGCAGAATCTGAGCTCCCTTCTGGCTCACATGCCCTGGCTGAGGGGGAAAAGCTATTCTTGAGGGGCCAGAACTCCATGGCCAGTGAGCAAAAGCAGCTTGCCTCTCCCTAAACCATGGGATGGCCATTTCCACTTATGCCCAAATGACCACTGGGGATAGAGAGAGAGATCTCTCTCCACGTGGTGTTTTTAAGACAAAATCAAAGTGCTATTGCCAGCTTTATTTTCGCACCTCTGAGGAACTGAAGTGCTCTCCTAAAACCTTGAGCATCCAATGAGCATCTGAGGATCCTGCAGGAGCCAGCACAGGCACTGCAGGCTCTGCCAGCCTTGGCTCCAGCTTCTGCTTCCCTGCAGCCATGGGGAGCGGGGGTGGATAACCCCCAGCCAGAGCCTGAGTGAGGGCAGCTTCCTCTGCCAAAGAGCTGGACAAAGAGAGGGATCTCTGGCTACCAGTGCTGCCCTGGGCAACCAGAGACTCATCCTGGGGCTGGGATGAGGAAAGGTGTGAGGAAGAGCTGCAGGCAGCAACATCATCACATCACATCACATCACATCACATCACATCACATCACATCACATCACATCACATCACATCACATCACATCATCACTCTGCTATGAGAAACCAGTTAGGCAACACTGGAGCAGGTGGAGGCATCTCCAAAGCAAAGGCAGGACCGGAGCTGGGAATTTGCCCCCACTGATGGATGTGATCTCTTCCCCAGGGCAAAGTGGCCATCAGCTCTTCCAGCCCCGTGGTGGCAGTGCCGTTACCACCCCCATCCCAGGCCAGACCCTCACCCGTCAGCACTGGGGAGATCTTCAAGCTTCCAGGGAGGCTGAGTGAGTAGAGGTTAAGCAAGTCAATGCTGCTCAAAAAGGAGTTCCCATGGGGTGGGACAGGGTGGGTACAGCCATGGTGTCCCACCCAGGGACCATTCCCTGCTGGCAAGGGGGACAAGGCGTCGTCAGGGTTCATTTTCTCTCGTGGTGTTTTTGACCTGTGAGTGCTTAATACAGAGGGAAAGTTTGGTGATGGAGAAGAAGCCCCACCCTGCCACTCAGCAGTTTTGAGGACGGAGACAGAGTTGTTTCAGAGGCTGCTCGTGGTTTCAGGAATCCAGCCCTCACTGTGGAGCAAGGACGACGTGATCCACTGGCTCAGATGGGCTGAGAAGGAATATTCCCTGCGGCCCACTGACGAGAGCAAGTTCGAAATGAACGGCAAAGCCTTGTGCATCCTCACCAAGGATGACTTCAGACACCGAGCTCCGAGCTCAGGTTAGAGCCAGGGCGAGGGGTTTGTGAGCATCATCCCAGCACAAGCTGGGCTCTGCTGAGAGGGCTCGATGGGTCCCAGCAGACCAGGCTTTGTGCTGGACGTGAGGACAACTCTTCCTTACTCTGATCCATCTGGACTGCAAATACTTTGGGATGGGGAATAACCCCATACTCTGCAGTTCAGAATCTCAGCAACACTGCCTGAGAGGGACTGTTATCCAAAATCATCTGAGCAGGGTTTCCCTCCGTGCAGGGGATGTGCTCTATGAAATACTCCAGTTCATTAAGACCCAGAGAAGAGCTCTGGTGTGCAGCCCCTTGCTGAACTCACCCTTCAGGAAAGCCAGGAGCACGGAGGAAGGTATGATGGGGGAAAAATATCCTGGGAGAACGGCAGTGTCCATCAGGCAGAACCTGCCTGCAGCCCCAGTGGGTTGCCCACACCTGGGGCTTGGAGCCCAGCCTGCCGAAACCATCCCACACCACCCGAGAGAGGCAACCAGGCCCAGCAAAGTCCAGGTCGTGTGGGAAGTTTGTAGTGATGCAGCAGGTCAGAAGCAGTCCTAGGCAGCACCAGGGCGTCCATGGCAAACGGGCAAGGCTATGACTTCCGTAAGAAGTCTGCCTGCAGATTGAGATTTGGATCAGGGAGGGTCAACAGCCAGGCAGAGGCACAGCCCTGCTGGAGACTAGTCCTGCAACGTAGCTGGGAAAGGGCTGAGGAGCCGGGGCTGAGCTCACACAGAGCTTCTGGGTCAGTGGGTGGGGTGGGGAGAGGCCCCAGGTGAGGCTGGTGGGGGCCAGTGAGGCTTCTTCGTGCCCTTGGCGGGCCCAGGTAGGAGTTAGGGTGGGGTTGGATTGGTGTCAGGGGCTGGATGTGTGTGGAGGTGGATCTGGGAGCACTTTCCTGGGCTCTTCTGCTCGTTCATGTGTAAGGTAATTAACATATTGAGTCCCCACAACAATTTAGCAGGGGGTGCCTGTGCTCTGGGGCATTTTCCTATTCCAGTTTTACTTCTGCATCTGACCCTTGCCCTACCTGGCATCTCCTCTAACCCTCCTGGACTTTCTGCTGCTCCTGCCTTAGGAAAATCCCAGGCTTTCCTCAGCACCCTCCTCCTCTGCCTGGGCTGGTACCAGGCTGATAACCACCCTGGGCTGTCCCTCCCCTCCTGTTTCAGGGCTTTGCAAGGCCTGGGACCTGCCCTAATGTGCCCCAGGGTGTTAATTAGGGGTTTTTTGCAGGTGCAGACTGCAGTGCTGAGGCTGCCCCCGTTGTTTCCTCGTGGCTGGGCTGTGCAGAGCAGCCCCTGTTCCACAGCCACACGCAGCCGCTGAACCTCTCCCACCACGGCTCAGAGAGCAGCTGCAGGCCAGGTGCCATCTGCTCTCTTCCTGAAGCCCTGTCGGCCCCGGTGGATGGGAAAATTGCAGGTAATTATGAATTTATAGCCTTGTTCCTTGGGGAAATGAGATGGTGCTTTGTCCTGTCTGCCCATCTGTCTCCCTTCCCTTCATTCCACGCTTTTCCCCACCTGAAAAACTGTAATCGCTCCGAGATCTCGCAGTAAAAGTGCCGTGCGGGAGCTCTGGGTTCTTCTCATATTTACTGTCGCTGCTAAATGTGCAATCCTGCTGCTGAGCCAGCCTCGCTGGAGCACAGTGGGAGCTCTGTGACCATTCCCCCGTGCTCAGACTGCAGGCTGCTGTGGGAATACGTGTACCAGCTCCTGTCCGACCGCCGCTACGAGCCCTACATCAGGTGGGAGGACAGGGACGCCAAGGTCTTCCGCGTCGTCAACCCAAACGGGCTCGCCCAGCTCTGGGGCAACCACAAGGTAAATGTGGAGAGCAAATCTGTCACCCCTGAGAACGAATTTGTCATCCCTGGGCTTCTGCATGTCCCTTTCATGACCTGTTCCCTAGAGCTGATGGGACTGGGGAGGGGGACACAGGGGGTGCAGGGTTGGTGAGAGATGCCAGCCTGGTGGTTAATGGGGACTTTCTCAGCCCCTGGAAAGCAAACCCTGAACTCAGTCTGGGTTAGGGACCCCCACTACAGACCCACAACGCCCCAAACCACCTCAGATGTGCCACGTGTGGTCCTGCTGCACACAGACCCAAACCAAGTGTCGTTGCTCGCTTTTGCTCAACGCCCCACAATTCTTTTCTCCTTCCAGAACCGGATGAACATGACCTATGAGAAGATGTCACGAGCGCTCAGACACTACTACAAACTCAACATCATCAAAAAGGAGCCCGGGCAGAAGCTGTTGTTCAGGTGAGGTGAAGCAGAACAGAGAAATGAGCTGCCTGGGACAGCATGGATGGGGCATGGAAAGGTGATGAGCTCCAGATGTTGGCAGCTGCTTCATCCAGCAACATCCTCCCCTGCACGTACCCCAGTGGGTTTGTGTCCAGGCTCTGTCCTGTGCCAGCTGGGACCTCAGGGCTTCCTGGGATCCTCAGCAAAGCCCAAGGATGGCAAATCCCCTCTGAGCTCCAGAGCTCAGCTGATCATGGAATCATGGAAGGGTTTGGGTTGGAAGAGACCTTAAAGCTCCTCCCGTTCCACCCCCTGCCACAGGCAGCAACACCTTCCCCTGTCCCAGGCTGTTCCAAGCCCTGTCCAGCCTGGCCTTGTTGAGGGCAAAGACTCCAGCATTTACAGCCTGGTTTGGGGCTGGGTTTGGACATGCCCTTAAAGTCATCACAAAAACGTATTTCAGGTTTTTGAAGACTCCTGGGGAGGTTGTCCATGAGAAATCCAGCAAACTGGAGCAGCTGGAGAATGAGGACCATGAAGATTTGAAGGAAGATGCACTGGAGGTTTCACCATAGTAAATCTTTGGAGGTTTCACTTCAGTGCATCACAGAGAGAATTCTGCTTTGCTGGGAAGTGCTGGTATCTCCTGCCTCTCCTGGACAGAAGGCCACAGAGCTGGCCTGGATTTCAAACCCTGCCGTGAGCCAAGGCTGGGACATCTCTGGGCTTCATTAGCAAAGCACACCCAGAAGCTGTCCCCCAGCCCCAAACGCGCAGGTGAACGTGTGGGCTGATCTTCTGCTGGTTCCTCTCCTGCCCTTGCCGAGGGAATGTGACATTTTTGCTCTGAAATTTTGATGCTTGTCTTTAAGGTCTAAACTCGTGGAAAAGATCCCTCTGTTCTTCCAGCGAGATGTGCTGAGCAGAGCAGAGCAGAGCACGAGCTCCGGGCCGAGCATGTGCTGCTCTGCTTCGGCAGCGAGTGCTGCCCCAGGTGTGAGCGTGCTGCTCTGAGTCTGAGCCATTTCCTTGAGCGTGGTCTGCTGTTGCAGATAAGGTTCATGCTGGAGTCTCACTGTCTCCTGTGAGGCTGCTCCTGGGATTCAGGTTAGGAGTGTGCTGAAATACCTGCCTGGGTCAGGCCTGGCTGAAGCTCCAGGCTCCATGGCTGCCCTAAGCTGGTATTCACTTTAACTCCTTTCCCTCCAGGTAAGGACTTTTGTAATTAAATAATGTTATGATAATATGTGATTAAATAATGTGAAAAGAAACAAAGCCAGTAACGAATATGACCTCACCTATGGTCAGATATGTGATTATTTGCTTTGAGTTTGAAGCAGGAATACCTGAAGTGAGCAGTGTCTATGTGTGAGCGTGTGTGTGTGTGTGTGTGAAAACAGAAAATACCCACTACTATTTTCACTTTGCTTTCCACAGGGGAAATAAAATGCTGTGACTGTAAGGTTGAAAATCTCACTTCTTGCTGTTTGAAGGTCTGAAACTGGGAAATCCAAGCTTTCCTCATTTCAAATCAGCTCCTGTGGGCACCCAGATCCTGTTCCCAACATCTTTTGGCAGCTCCTAAGCCAGAGGTCACCGGTCTGAGCTGCTCAGCAGCTGATGGGTGAGCACAGCACAAACACGTGGTTGCACCGTGAGGTCTCCACCAAAATTGGTCACTGCCAACCTGAAAGTACAGTCCTTTTGGCTGTAACTGGTCTTGCTCCTGCAAAACTACTTCACAGCTGCAGCCTGCAGATGCTCTTGGGCAGCAGCCAGTTAGAGACAGTGCTGGGATGGGTGGTGGCTGGATGGCAAAGCTTCAGCAGCACAACATCTCTGGAAAACTGCCTGAGGAGATTCACTTCCAGAAAAAATCACCAGCCCATTGGCAAAACAGAGGTGCTTCAAAATTCCAGTGGTGGAGGAGAAGGAAACGAGAATCTCTAGTGGGGCAAATGAGTGTGAGGTCACAGGCTGGGGGAGATCCTGGCGGGGAAGGGAGGCCACAATCCCTGCTAGGAGAGGGGGCTAAAGGTTACCCAGCACCCACCGAGCTGCAGCCTGGGGATGCACCACAGCAGGAAGGTGCAGCGAAGCACCCAAACCTCGTCCTTCCCTCCACAAAATGTGCTTTTTGTCCCAGGGAAGAGTCAAACCAAATCTTTCTTGGGGTGAAATCATTCAGCTTCGGTGGGACAGCAGATTTCCTTCCTTGGGGACTGTGACATCCAGGCCCTGTGCCACTCCTGGGATGTGCACCCATGGGAGGCATTTTTCTGATCTCCTCTTTCCACTCCCCTTTCTTGCCATGCAAACAGCCCTGATGGCTCCTGAGGATCCCACTGCTTCTTCCACCTGTGTGTTTGTTTTGTTGGAGCAGGTGGCAGTTGGTGGCCCTGGTTCCTGTGCCGTGCTCGCAGGGAGTGTGCGAGGTGACCTCTCTTTACCTGTTTTTCCTGTAATGACTAAAGATCACTCTGGGCTTGGCTGGGGATTTCCTTTCCTGGCTGGGAAGCTGCCAAAAGCCCTCAACCCTCTTTGTGCTGCCCCGAGCATCTTCAGAGGGGCCTTGAGGAGTGGCAATCCAAGGGCACCTTTGCAAGGGTGGGCTGGAATGATGAGCTTTGTCCATGCTCCTAGGGAGCTTTCATGTACCTCCTGGAGAAATATGCGCCTTTCCCTGCGATAAACAGGGGCAGGAGGGCTGTAAACCTGCGGCTTTCCTGGAACACGGACCCATCCCTGTCAGTAAACAACGGAGCAACCGCCGCGTGTGCCGGGAGTTCGGTGTGGGGGTGTGGGGAGGGACAGCACACGGCTGCCGGAGACTTCTGGAGTTCAGGGGCTGTGAAACGCAGGCAGGTGCATCATGTGGGCTTTCCCAAAGGTTTCCAGGTGCTTCATTCCCTGGAGAACATCAGCCACCCTTCAGCAGCCCCACATCTGGTGGTGTTTGGGGCAGGGCATTGCCCATTGCTCATCTGCTGGGGGAAGCAGCTAAAACCAGGCCCAGGGCTGGGGGAAAAGAGGATTTGCTTTGGGGGCTGGTGCCCACCACCCTCTTGGATCAGAGGAACTGCACAGCTGGGCTGAGAGGTTTCCACTGAGGCCATGTGTTGGCCGGGGCAGGGAGCAGTGGCTGCCCTCAACACCCCTGCCATGGTTCAGGTGTTCCCCTCAACACCCCTGCCATGGTTCAGGTTCTCCCCTCAAAACCCCCCCGTGGTTCAGGTGTTCCCCTCAACACCCCTGCCATGGTTCAGATCTGCAGCTGCTGTATTTTTGTGCCCAGGTTGCTGTTGATGGCTCGTGGCTGGTTGATGGCTCGTGGCTGGCTGATGGCTCGAAGGGACCTTTGTGGTCCACATAAAACGCAGTGGCCTCCTACACCAGGTCAGGTTGGCTGTGGCTTTGGCTGGCCAAGCCTAGAAGACCTCCAAGGGTGGTGATTCCCAGCCCCTCCAGACTCGAGATTGTCCCAGCCTCCTGCAGAGGAGGTTTCCTGATGTCCAACCCCAGCCTGTGTCTCCCCAAGGAATTTGGGTACTTTGACCCCTGCCTTCTGAACCTGTTGTCGCCCTTGCAGCTCCATGTGGGGAATGCTTCTCCCTTGTTTTTTTTCCATCTTCTGAAGCAATTTCCGGCACAGAAGCCTGCCTGTGTTCCCATGGGTTTAGTTCTGCTTTTCCCCTCAACATCATTGGCCTGAAGATGCCAACCCCAGCACTGTGCGCTCCCTTCCCACGGCCGCGTTTCCTGCCAGCTTCCTCATTCTCTCCCAGCGCTGACAAGAAAAGTGGTGAAAAACTTGGGTCCAGGTCTCTTGCCCCCGCTCTGGTAACAGGATTTTGGTTTATCTCAGTCTCTTGCATCTTCTTCTCGTGCCTCTCTCCCAGTGGGTTTGAACACATCCCGAATCCCAGGAGGAATCTGAGCTTGGATAAAGGTCTCGGTCCTGAATCACATTTCAGGTGAAGATTTTTCCTGGAGTTTGGCTCTCCCATCTTCTGGCTGTGTCTGGAAGAGGCCATACATCGATGCTGATTCCCAGCTGAATCGTGAGCAGGGATGGTGCTTGGACTCAGCCTCGGGTAATCTCCAGCAGCAAGATCTCCAAACTGGAGATGGCCAAACTGACCCCCATGGCCAGAGTGGATGTGGCTTTTTGTTTTATCGAGCAAAATCGATTGTAAAACCCCTCCTCAGCCCCTGGAATCGACTTGCTTGTGGAAGGATGTGTCCAAGAGCTGGGAAGCAGCCTGGAGCTCCCCACCGAGGGTTTAATTATTTATCAGTAGATGGGGATGCTGAAAAACTGAGCCAGGTAATTCCTAATCAATACCAGACTCTGAGTCAGCCGTGTGGGCTCGGGACAAATGGAGGGACGTGGTCTGGATCTCTCCCAGTCATAGGAAATTACAGCACGGAGAGTTTATAGAAAGAGAAATAAAATAATCCTGGAGTGTTCTGATCGCAAGCTGAACTCCGTATCGGGAAAAGACCATTTTTATCCAGGAGACACCTTGGCCGCACATCATTCCAGCTGAAAGCAGACATGCAGCGCTGCTCGGGTGGAAATCTTCCTGAGGGGTTTTCCAAAAAGGGATTTTCCAAAGCCTGCGTGCCCGCAGCTGCCTCCCGGCAAAAGCATCTGCGTCCGGCCCCATCCCTGCGAGCTGCAGTGCGGAATTTTGCCATCAGATGGCAAAGCAGCGATGGGGAATGGTGGGCAGCACCTGCCGGAGCGTGCCACAACCTCGGGAGGGGCCACTGGGGTGGCCGTGGGGCCAAACGGAGCCTTGGTGTCAGATCTGCTCGGCCCGGGTGCAGTTTGTAGGTGTTGGGATGCGCAGATCTGCCTGGTGGGAGATTTCCCATCCCTGGGTGAGGCCGAGTGGGAGCCACGGGAGCGGGAAGGGTTTGGGGCAGGAGCTGGTTCAGGTTTTAGGGTGGCAGCACGGGCTCTCTGAAGGACCCCAGGGTGGGTTTCAGGGATGTCTCAGCCCCGCTGTGCCCAGTGCTGGGCAAGAACCCGCCAGTGCCGTGTCCCAGGGTGTCTGTGGTCCCACAGGAGCCGCCTGGGAGCTCCCGAGATGTGAGCAGGGCACTCTGCTCCCTGCACCGAAACCCAGCTCCTCCGAGAAAGCTGTGACTTCCCCTCACAGAAACAACCCAGAAGAGTTCATCACACCCAGTAAAAAACAACAAACCAAACCAAACCCAAAGCCAAACAGCTGCCTGCGATAGCTGGTCTCAAAGGGCAGTGCTTACACCAGGTGACAGGTGATTTTACGTTGTTTTGCTGGTACTTGTCACACGGAAATCGCTTTCTCCTGCAGCGAAACTCACGCCCATTGATCTCCGCCACGAGGGTAGTGATAGCGGGGATCCCAGGAGGAAGTGCTGGCTGCTCTCCTACCTGAATGGCTGCTAAAAATAGGACTTAGCCACCAGCCTGGGTATAAAAAGGCACCTCCCAGGAGAGCCTGAGATCCCTCAGCACCCGTGGCCCAGGAGCTCGTCTTGACCTGTGTCCAAAGGGGCAGAAATACTGATGGAAAGGTAAAAACCAAACCAGCAAATAACCAATGTTGTGGTCAATGTATTGGAATCAACCAAAGTAGGACAGGGGTCGTGGCTTTGCCGTGATTAAACTTAGTGGAATGATTTATTATTGAGTGTTTGGTGGGCTTTGGTGCTGGCTCAGATGAAGGGAACTTGCCTTTCTGATCCCAAAAGCAGGCCGAGGTGGGGTGGNCCCCAGTGTGCTTTGTACAGCCAAGTGAGCCACATTTCTGTGCTGGTTCCCCGTGTGCCGTTCAGTGGTGGAGAAGTCAGCTTTGGGTCTGGTTCTCTGAAGGGTGAAATTGGTTTTGGAGGTAAAACCAGCACGAGGCACCATCATGGCTCTCTGGTTTTCCAGCAGCAGCGTCTTTGGCTGAATTTCGCTTGTAAACGTAGAGGAAGAGGGTGGTGGGAAAGGCAGGGATTGGGGCTGCGAGCCCCGTGCGCAGCCCCGCGCCGGTGGGAGCTCACGGAAGGGCTGCGTCCTCACCAGGTGAGCGAGGCCGTTTGCAGGAGCCCACATCCCTTGGCCTCTCCAGCGGCTGGAATGATTTTTAGCAGCCGATGCTTTAGGGGAAATACTCTAAATTCTGTTGTGCGGCTCACCGGGTGCTCCTGGGGTCTTGTTTTCCATCGCAGTGTGGGAACACATTGCCGCGGGACAAGGGGATGGTGTCTGGCTGATGTCTTTGCCGGATGAAACGCCCTGGGTGACGACCAGGCTCCTCCTCTGGGATATGCCCAGCCCACCTCTGCCCTCTCCACAGTTTCGGTTCCTTTATCAACGAGTCTGTGGTTGTAAAACCGTCTGCACCAGGAACACTCAGATAACGACCATAAAACAGGCTGGTCATTAACCAGGAGCATAAACAGCCCCAGACACCCACAGCACCCCTGGGTGCCAGGATGGGGGAGGTTTCCATCCAGCCCAAACCGACTGTGCAGTGGCCTGGGGAAGGCAAAAACCAGACTGAAAATGTTGTTTTTCTCCACAGCAACACGCAGGCTCTGGCTGAGGAGATGCCTCAGTGGGATGTGGGGGGGCAGCCATTGGGCAAGATCCTCTCGCTGGACAGGCGAGGGGCCAAGAAAGTGCTGGAGATTTATGTCAAGCGCTCACTGAGCTGCCACGAAAACTCGCTGGTGGCCAAAAAAACCCTTCAGGAGAAAGACGGAGGGCGAGGGAGGAAAACGGATGGGCTACAACGGTCAGAAAGTGATTTCTGCACATACTCGTGTGCCAAACCCAGCCCTAGGAAGGAGCAGGAGGAGAGACTCAAAGCACCAGAGCTGGAGGAGGCTTTGGATGATGACAGCAAAACTCCCCAGAAGGTGCCTAAAGAGGGGCTGAAGCCCAAGAGGAAAAGCACAAAAAACTCTTCCCACGGCAAAACGCAACACTCGGGTTCAAAACCAGCCTGGCTGAAAGGTTTCCTAAATCTCTTCTTGAAGAAGAGCCCTGAGGAGCAGAAGGAAAATGCAGGGCAAAAATCAAAGGAGAAAGATGTCAAAGCTCCTCAGGGCTCCAAACCAGAAGGAGCCAAAACCCACAGAGTAGATTCAAGCACGTCCCCGACGTCGGGCAGAGCCCTGAAGAAGAAACCCAGCCTCAAGAAGGTTTTCTCCCTGAAGAAGCACGGGGAGGAGGAGCGGGGAGAGCCGGGACCCGGGGCGAGGAGCAAGCGCCCCAGCTGCCTTCCCCTGCGGCACGTCCTGGCCCCGGCCCAGACAGGTGGGACCCAGCCCTGACCCTGACCCACCCCTGCTGCCAGCGGGACCCCGCTGGGCTGCTCTGGGGAAAGCCATCGTGCTTAGTGCTGCTTTTTAATGCCCTCACAGCGTTTTGCTGGGCCTGGGATAGGTTTTGGAGACTCCAATCCCAACCTGCTGCCCCAGGAAGGGTCGCTCTGGCCGTGCTTCGAGCACGGCCACCCCGAGTCAGCTGTGGGCAGCAATCACCCAAGCACGAGCTTTCCTCCTCTGGCAACCAAGGGTCACGGTGGTTTAGTTTAAACCTGCATTTGAGACCTGAGATTAGATCCTAAGCCACTCCAGGGCCAACGTTAAGCTGCTTGAGATTCGCCTTGGGGACGGGTGCGGGCAGCTGGCGCGGCAGAGCCCGCGGGACACTCGTGCCCACCCCGGCTCTTCCCGTGCCAAAACGCTGCCCAGGGGATTTCTGAGGAGCTTTGGCGGGTTCGGGGCAGGTCGCAGCCTCTCGGTTGCTTCCCTCACCTTGGGAATGCGCCGATCCGGGGTGGGCACCGGCACCGGCCGCTGCCGCGGCTGCTTTGCCCCGCGGGTCAATTGCCAACAACGCCAACCCTCACTCGTGGATCTGTGTTTGTGTCCCCGCAGGGGCGGAGCGGCCCGACGGGTGCTACACACACGCGTCCGAGGAGATCGGGCGGATCGTGCAGGGCAGCGAGAGCCGGGGGCGCGGGGCAGGAGGACGTGGGGAGCCACCAGAGCCCCCCGGCACCGACGGGGTCGGTGAGTGCCGGCCTTGGAAACAAACACGAGACCTGTCCCCTGCAGAGCCTGCGAGGGGTCCAACCCTGCTTCAGTCCTGATCCCGGGGCTTTCGTGACCCCGAGAGCTGGATGAAGACTTTGTGGGAGATTTTCAGCATCTGGGCTTGACTGGGGGAGAGGGAGGTTCATAGAATCCCAGAATGGTTTTTGGGTTGGAAAGGACTTTAAAGAACATCTCATTCCAGCCCCGCTGCCATGGGCAGAGACTCCTTCCATTAGACCACACAGAAGACAAAATTCAGAGGTAGGAGAGTATTTTTGCAGGCTGAGGGTAACACGGGTAACAAGGCACTTGGCAATAGGCCGAAATGGGTTTTGGAAGGATAGAGGTGGATAAATATTGCTCAAGGAATTGTTTCCTGGGGACTAAACAGAGCATGTGGATGTGTGAGGCTCGGAGGACGGGCTGGAGATAACCTGGTGTCTCTCCCTACAGATGAAGCCATCAGGAGAATCGTTGCCCTGCTCCGGAGCGCAGGAGATGAGCTGGACAGGCAGGTGAGAGAGCTGTGGACAGCTGGATGGGGCTGAGGGAATCCGGGCCGAGCTCTGCACTGCTGTAAAATAAATACAGCAACACCATCGATTTCCCCAGGGCAGGAAAACACGTGGTAAAATCAAGGAAAGGGCAACTTTTAATTGCTCGCCTGGGTGTGATCGTGGCTGGCTGCCTGTCCCCCGCCAGCGGCAGTCCTGGCGCGCAGGGAAGGCGCCAGCGCGAGGGTGACACACGGAGCCCGTCCCTCACGACGTGCACCCGCTTGTCTCGCACGCAGGTGCGGGAGGACGCGCGGCTGCAGCAGCTCTTCAGGGACATGTCCTACAGCTCCTTCAAGAACCTGGCCGACGCCTACGTCCAGAGGGAGCTGACGGCCAGCACGCCCAACGTCAACCCCCAGGAGATCCAGTTTGCCTACACGGTCCATCTCACGGCCACGGTGGCCGGGATCTGCAGCCAGGCAGTGAACAGGATCATGGGCTTCGGCAGCCGCTACCTGGACGATTCCTTTGCGCCCTACGGCAAAATCCTCCAGGTAAGGAGCAGGATGAGCCTGAGGCTGAGCTCCCAGCGGCACGTTAGGGCAAGTGCCCAGGGAAGCTGTGGCTGCCCATCTGTGGAAGTGTTCCAGGCCACGTTGGGTGGGGCTCGGAGCAGCCTGGGCTAGTGGAAGGTGTCCCTGCCCACTGCAGGGGGTGGAACTGGGTGGGCTTTAAAGGTCCCTTCCAATCCGAAGTATTCCACGATTCTGAGAATGTTTCCTTCTGTCTCGGCAGAAGAGAGAAAAGCTCAGGACAGACCACTGTGACAGCCCGGACTGACAGCGGCCGCTGCGAGGGGCCTGTGGTGCCTGGGAATCCAAGGATGAAGATTCAGTGGTGGGAGGACAACCCCTGATGCTGACCTGGATGTAGGGTGAACTTCTGAGCTGTGGATTTAAAATCTTTTGAGGAAAACCCCCATGACAGTGCCAGCAGTGTGAAATGCTTAAACCTCACCTGGCTGGGGGCGAAGAGTCTGTAAATCAAACAGCCCAAATTTCACCCTGTATTTGTATTTAGCTCCCACCCAGCGCTTGTGTTGGACCTCAGGGGTTGTTGCTGTTTGTGTACATGTATTTATTTGCCTACTTTTCTAAATATATTTGTGAATGTACAACATAATTTTTGTAGTTTCTGCTACCAGCCAAGAATCCAGTTCGGAAAAAAGTCTAAAACTCAAATAAATTGGTGCCTAAATGCCAGCCAGGCTTTTCTGCTGGGAGTTGTGTTTTAGGTGGAATAATGTTTGCTTTGCTCCAGCTGCTGTGGGCTGCTCCTTTCCAGCCAAATTCCAAGTGGCACAAGGGACTCTCAGAGCAGATACACAGCATTGTCCTGCCATTTTTACAATTTATAGGCCTTCCCTTTCCAGCAGCAGGAGATTTACCACCCGAAGCAGCTTGATCTGACACCAAGAACTGGGTAAAGCTCATTCCCGAGCGGTGCAGGAGCTGTAACATCCTCGAGCACTGAGGGGATTTGCAGCTGCTGGGGTCTCACCTATGAGCTCTAAGAAGATGTGAAATGTCAAAGCGATTTAAACCCTAATCACTGGGAACGTTTCCAGCTAATCTTTGCCCAGACCCCTAAGCAGGGCCATGGATTAAGGCAGCTCGGGGTGGAGGGATTTGCCAGGGCTCGGTGTGGTGGCACCAGCAGGAGCATCTCCTCTGCAGGGTTGGACCTGGCCTGGGGTGAAGGAGGTGAAGTTTTGGGGTTTGCACGGTGCAGGAGGGATGTTCCAGTGGGTTGAAGGTGATGGTGGTGGCAAACAAACGTGTCACTGCCATGTGTGGGGTGACAATCCCCCCTGGGCCACCTGGTGCCAGCCCGGGTCTGCCCAGCACCTCCTCTCCAGGAGGATCTGACCTTCTTGGTCCTCGTAAAACCCAAAGTAAATGAAAATGGGGAAGCAGAGCCCTCGTAGGACTGGAGCAGCCCTTCCCCACCCAGATCCGCGTCCCCAAAGCCTTCAGGGCTGTGCTTGACAGACACAGGGTGGAGTCACCGGCTGCCGAGGGAGAGAGGCACCGTGCAGGGCTCCATCTAATTCAGCCCGGGGTAATGAGGAGTGTGAAAAACATCAAATCCTACTCCTGGGTCCTGCCAAGAACAAGTGCAGCGCCAGCACCGCGATTCCTTTTGGCTGGGAATCAACCCGGGGGATTTTCCTGTGGGAGAAACTGAAACCGCCCCTCATCTGTTTGCAACAATCCCGACGTTCCTGTTCCGTGCCCAGAGCCCGTGGGGCTGCGCTGGGCTGGGACCAGGGCTGGGCGAGCTGGTGGTGGGGCTGTGGTGAGGATGTGGTTAGAGGTCACAGGATGGCCCAGTTTGTTTTGCATCTGAGCTCGGGCGGTGCCAGGGATGAGCTGGGATCTGCACGGAGCAGAAAAGGCTCCATCTCCTCACTGACTTCCCAGTGGAAAGTCGAATATCCTCTGTCCCAGAAGATATCATCTTCCATCAGCACGTGGGATGCACCCGCCAGTGAAACCCCAAAGAGGAAAACTCCCATTCCCTTCTCCTGTGCTATTCCTATTACCACAGCTGAACCAGAAACTCTCCTTCTCTGCTCACCGGACCTTTTCCCACCCCTCGGGGCAGCTGTCCCAGGGGAACAGGAGCCAAACCTGCCCAGCCCTTTGCACAAGAGGCTCCTACTCCCAAAAAACCCAACCCAGTGTGCAGGGATGCTGCTCCAGCTGGGCGCGGTGGGATGAGGTCGGGAGCAGCCGCAGCTGTTTTAGTGCAGCAGCCCAGGGCTGGTGGCTTTTGGAGCCCAGGTCCCTTCCCATGAGCGATTCCAGCACCTTGGATTAATCTCCTGGTTATAAAATTGGGACCTGATTGCTTGTGGCCACCGAAGATATTAAGAAGCTTTTAAAGAAGGGCAAGTTATTAACGCTGAGGGTTTGAGCCGTTTCCAGCTCTCGGCATTACCTTCATCCTTCCTTAAACACCCTGTTGTGGCTTCTCACGGCGAAGACAATCGCCTCGCACGAAAATCCCCGGATCAGGGCAGCGGCCATCTGGGCTCTGATCCTGCCCGGGCAAAACACAGCCCTGCACAGCCCCCAGCCCAACCAGTGCTCACCGTGAGCCGGGGGCTTTCTCCCCAAACCGTCCCAGGCCGCTGCAGGGATCCTGCGTCTCCAAAGTCGTCAGTCCCTACTAATCCTGCTTTGGAATGCCGGGGGCGGGGGAGGGCAGCTTAGAAAATGAGCATGGCACTTAATGAGCCAATTAATGCAAAATTTGCTGTCGCTAAGAGGATGATGACAAGGTTTCATCTCATGGGAGCACGGAACTGAGCCGCAGGATGATGCCTCCTGGATGCTGTCCCGGGCCGTGGTGTTGGCAGCTGGGGACGGTGCAGGGGAGATTCGGCACCTCGGCCCTCCTGGAGAAGCCCCCGTGACTCAGTGCAGGACAGAGCCGTGTGTGGACAGAGCAGCGCGTTCCCACAGCTCCCGTGGGATCATTTGTACCTTTCCCAAACCCCGGCAGTCAGGGCTGGGCGCGGCAGGGGAGGTGCAAGGGCTGAGTGCACCAGAAGCATCCTGCACCTCTGCGTGCAGAGCCTGCTGGAGTCCCTGGGGGCCTGAGGCGAACAACAGGAGCAGTTAATGCACAGGGAACAAAGGAACAACTCATTCCAGCGTGCAAACCCTCGGGCACTTCCAGTGGCCTGGCGCGTCTGGACCAGTCACAGCAACGGGTGATACTTTTGTCCTTCATGAACTTGCCAGTGCTAGAAGAAAATCCTTTAAATGAAGGGATTTGCTTTCCCGAGGGCTGGAGGAGCCAGTGGCATGAATCACACAGATCAAAGCTTTGACATCTCCAGGAGGCTGGGGGAGAGGCTGGGGCCCGTGGGAGACTCACGCAGCCAGGGGATCACGTAGAACATGGAAAGACACGAAATTAGGGGCTCCAGTAAGGCTGTGGATCTAAAAGCCCTAATTCAGGCACTTGTTAATGCCCAGGATAATCCCATTAATTATTAGATATATTCTGGAGCTGGCAACTTCCTCCTGTGTGTCCTGACATCCAGGGAGCACCAGAGACCAGCACTGGCCATGCTGTGGCATTTACCTGGGGGGCTCCAGGCAATGGCCACCTGCTGACAGGCAGCTCCTGGTGACACTTCAACCCAAGGACATTTTGCATGTCAACACAGGGAACTCTGCTCCAGTTCCTGTCTTGGGGACACAGTGATGGCTGGAGAAGGCAGGGAAAAATGTACGAAAATTTGGGGTGAAACAGCACTGCAAAGGGGGTATCAGGATGCTGGACCATGCTGTGGCTCCCTGTTCTGTCCTGGCCAGGCTGGTGCATGGACACAGGGAAGGAGAGCCTTCCTTACCCACCCGTTCCTTACCCACATGCCCACGTTGTGTTGTACACACAGCCCTAATTCTAAGCCCTGGAATGTTTCAGTGTGCAGCTCTATGGATTTGGAACAACGCAATATTTACCAGCACTTAATAAATACATCTGTTAAAATGGCAATTTTCGTTCTGTACGTTGGCAGCAGCATTGGATCATTAAGGCTGAAAAGACAAGAAATCTACTGCATTTCTCCCTGGCTTTTTAACTGTCCCCCAGGCAATGCAGACAGTCCAAAGGCAGTGTGATTTTGGTTCAATAACCACAGGTTTGGGGAATATGGCGCTGCTGCAGGGCCTTATTGAGAGGGGAGAGAAAAATGAATCCAGCTCTTTGGTTTTTGCCCCCTTTTTGCAAACAACGCTCCAGAGTCAGGCAAGGTCAAAACCCTTCCAACAGGGAGAAAATATATGGAATATTTCCAAACCTAACCCAACGTAACGCCCTGCATCCACCCCTTGTGTAACGCCCTCTGGCTTTAAGTGTCTTATACAAGCCTTTACTCACTCAGTACTGAGCTGTGCCTAAGCTGGGATTGATGGAGAATCCTATTTAGGAAAACAGCCTTTGATGGAGAAAGCGTGAAGCAAAGAGGAATTTTTGCACGGATGTTTCCGAGTGTGACAGGCACAGTAACGCTGGGGCTCTCTCCGAGAGGGCTCCTGGGGCACTGCAGACCCCTTGGCATGAGAGGGGAGCCCTGATTCAGCCCTGAGCATCCCAGCTGGCTGTAGTTGAGGATTATACGAGCTGTTTTGATCAGGGGAAAATTTCTGTTTTTAGCACAGGCAGCAATTAAAATAGCTCGCGAATCTCAATGCCTCGGGAAGCTGTCATAAAAGGAGGCAGAAAATCCATCTTCTGGACTCCTCTGCAGACAGAGATGAGCCTGGAGGCAGCAGAGGAGAAGAGAGCCTGAGGTTCACCTGGTGAAAAAGGACAACCCGAGACCTCGAGCGAGATTTGCTGCTTTGATCCCAAGATGGCTGTGGAGGATCTCCGGGCTTCCAGCACCCCTTTCTCGCTCTCCTTTTCGGGCAGCGGCTTCCTGGCCCTGTACCAGGTTGGGGTGGTGCAGTCCCTGCTGGAGTTGGCTCCTGAGCTCCTCAAATCTGCCTGCAAGGTCTACGGCTCCTCGGCCGGGTCGCTCATCGCCGCCGCCGTCGTGTGCGGCGTCGGCCTCGGTAAGAAAACCACGGCCTCGACGCCTTCCGGGAGCGCTTTCGTTGCAGAAACCCTGGGGCTTTTGTTCCATAAACCCAGGGGTGATGCCTCGGGGTGCTGGTGGGGCGGTGGGGCTGGTGGAACTCTCCTCGCTCGCGAGGCATTGCAGAAAGCCAAGGTGTTGCCACGTCTGGCAGGCAGCGCGGAGCAGTTTCGGGTGGGATAAGCTGAAAAAGCCGGTTCTTACAGTCTGAGTGTTGTCTGGCTCAGCTCGTGGGCAGAAATTACAGGGGGAAATCTGGATGTACCTGTATTCCACTGGCTCCTTTTCCTGCTCCTGCTGGAGGAGCAGATCTCCTGCCCTTCTGCTCTGAGGTGTGAGGGGTGTGAGACGTGTCCCACAGTCTGTCTGTGCGGCCGCAGGGGCTGGATTTGCCCGTGTAAAGCCCTTTTTTCCCTATGGATCAGGTTTCTTGGGATCCTCAGCTACGAAGGGACGCGAGTGGCTGTCACACAGGTGACAGAGCTGACAGCCTTGTGTGCATGTCACTTTGGCTTATCCCACTCAACCTTCTCAGAACAAGGGGAGACATGCAGTTCCCATCTCCAGGTGCACCCTTCCCGGTGCCTAGAGCTCAAGGGCTTGTCGGCAGGATATTCCTGGAGGAAGAGCAGTCTGCTCCAACCTGGGGCTGGGATTTCTCTTATTGCTGCTAAAGAGGTTTTCCTCTGACCCTCTTTCAACAATGTGGATACAGGTCTCTCTTGCAATAGGATCCTCCATGTGTAGAATTAATTCAGAGTAGTTAATCCACTTTTAATAATCACATCCTCCCATATTTCCAATTAGTGTCCATGTGTAAAGAAGTGTACACAAGACTTAAGGCTCTGAGGGCTGATCCAAGTTCTGCTTCAAGCAATGGGGACATTTAGGAGGAGCAGAGGGTTTTAGGGACCAAATAACGATGGAGGAAGCTGGGAGGGAACACACAGTTCCTGAAACCTCTGGTGGATGCTGGAACTGTTCTTTTGCAGCTAAAAATAATTCAAAACATTGGCAAATGTGTTTAGACAAGGCAGAAAGGAACATTTCTGCCCACATGGGGATGAACTCCTCCACAAATAAGCAAGGGCCCCAAAATTTCTGATTCCTCCTGCTGCTGTAACGGATGGAGCTGGGGTTGTCCAGCAGTACAAATACATTCAGCAACTGCTCTTGCTGGGGCACCAGTCCTGAACTGGGCATCTGCTTCCCTGAGGGTGGAAGGCACCGTCCACTTAGAGGGGCTGAGATGATCTTGTGCCCAAAATATCTTCCCCACAGGAAGAAAAGACATTTTGGATAGCGATGACTCTGGTTAGGTTTCTAACAACAAAATGAATGTGGCACAAGCTCTGTCGTATTCATGCTGGGGACGATAGGGGCACAAAGAAGGTGACAGGTGTGTTTGGTGTCCCACGGGGTGGCTGCACTCAGGTGCCCGTCCCCTGCCCCCGGCTGGGTGAGGAGCTCTGAGCTCCCAGAGCCAGGCTGTCCTCTGTGACCCCACTGATCATCTCGTGGGGACATGCCTGTCACCAAGCCGGTGCAGGCAGGGACAGTCACATTGCTGCCAGGCTCAGCCTTCACTCGCTCCGAGTCAAAGCCCCGTCCAGAGCCAAAGCCCGCAAAGCTGGGCTCGGCTCTCCCCTCTTACCTGGCAGCTCGTGGGCACTTTTTCCATGTTTTCCCCCATCTCCATGGCACAGAGCAGCCAGACAGTGCCCTGGGCATGCCTCACCTCCCTGGAGGTCTGGCTGGTTCAGCATCCCCTCCGTGCAAACCCACCCGGCGTTAATCGTCGCCCCGCGTGGCCTCAGCATCCGCTCAAACACACATAACCCCTCTTAATGCCTGGATTGCTCCAGCTGCCTTCAGGACACTCCACCTAATCCGTCTGTCCGTCCACACAATCCTGTGAGACCGCACGGAAACCTCTGCCCCTACAAAGCCTTGGTGCTGAGCCAGGCCCGCGGCCTCGTGCCGGTGCAGGGTCCCAGGGAGCCCCCCCGGGTGCAAGGACAGCTCTGTGCAGCTCTTCCGTGCTGGATCAGCTTTCACTGCAAGAGTTTAACTCCTCAGGTGGGATATTCCCCCAGGTGAGCTCCCCATGTCAGCAAAGGGACCAAATTCCCTCCACGGGATCACGCTGCCTGCAGGGTTTGCTGCACTCCTCTTCCTCCCCATCACCATGGAACCCTTAAAACCTGGAGTCTCCTGAGCCCTTGGCTGGGCCTCCAGGGCTCTGCTGCTTTAACCCAGCTCCTGGGATGTGCAGACACACGTCATGGCTATTAACACCACCCTGGAGGTTGCTGGGGGAGCTCAGGTGAGCCTGGAATCCCAGCAATGTGGAGCCAGGACACCCGGCTTGCAGGAAAGCCCTAAGCAGAACAGGTGCCCCTCATTCTCACCTGGGAGCCAGCCCAGCTCCCTGTAAAGCCTGGGGCTGCCCACATGGAAAACTGGAGGTGGAAGGCAGGAATGTGTTGTGCAAGTCACATTGTCATGGATAACTCAGTGTCCCCCTTCCTGGGGCTCTCTGGAGCCTTTCCCTAATCCGCACCAGGAACATCTTGAGACCCCATCTCCGGTGCAGGTGGGGATTTCACCAGTGGGGTCATGGGGGTGATGCCCCCCTTTCTGCCCTGCCACAACATCCCCCCCTGTAGCAGCGGTGTCATCCTAGGGTGACACAGAGGGGCTGCAAGAAGCTTTATTCATGAGGAGTGTTAAAAATAGGATTAAAAATATAACTATTAGTGCAACAGGGATATTGATTTCTCTCCATCTTTCCCCCTGCCTCTGTTTCAGATGACCTAAAGGAGTTTTTCTTTGCACTGGCAACAGAAGTCAGGAAAACCATCCTGGGCCCCCTCTCTCCCAAGTGCAGCTTGCTGGCCAATCTCAAGGCTGTCCTGCAGCAGATGCTGCCAGAGGATTCCTACCTGCTGGCCTCGGGGCGGCTGCACATCTCGCTGACGCGGGTGGTGGACGGCCAGAACGTCATGGCCTCGGAGTTCAGCTCCAAGGAGGAGCTCATTCAGGTACGGGGACCTTCCTGTGGTGCCGTAGGAAGGTCTCCACCGACCGCCTGGGCTGGAGGTACCCCAAGTGTTGGTGGCTTTAACTGCACTGTTTTCTACCCGAGACAGGGAGCGAGCCAGGAGGCTCTGCCAGAGCCGTGGTCTCATCACAATGGGCTCCGTGAGCTTGGGGGCAGGGAGGAAGATTTGAGTTCCAGGATCAGATGGAATAAATCACTCTAAAAAAGCAGCAGGTTTGTTCCCAGCCTCATACAGCTGATGTTGGGGCTCTAATAATGACTTTGCAAAGAGCCCTGCCAGTGCTGATGTCACCTCTCAGCTCTCCCCACAGGTCTCTCCTCAGCCATCTCGCAATGGTTTTCCTTGTTGCCTCAGCACTTTCCTGGGAGGAAAGGGCTGGACAAAGCTGCTGCTGAACAACAGGCAGCTCATTAACCAGTAAATTATCTGCTGGGGGAAGAATCCCAGCGTAAAGCCCTAACAGAGCTGACCATGAGGGCCTGGGTCCCTTGTCCCAGGGAGACAGTAGAGGATGGCAGCTCCATGGAGATGTTGGAGTTCACCCCGTGGTGCCTCCTCTAGGCAAGCCAGCAGCCCGGGGTGCTCATTCCCAGCTGATGAGATTGGTGGGAAATGGGTGAGGATGCCTTGTGAGGGTGTCTTGGTTTTGTCCAAAAACCTGCAAAGATGGAAACTGGTCCCAAAGCTTCAGCTTGCCACCATCAAAAGGCAGTGTTGGACACAGACGTGTAGATTTACAACTATTAATTCTGGCAGCTATAAAATAAAAAATGCAGTGTTGTGCCCTGCTCCAGAGAAGTGTTTCCACTTCAGTGAAATCAGATGTTTTCCCCTTCTTGAAGCCTTTCTTGCCACAGTTGCCAGGAAGGTCCAAGTGGCAACGACAGCCTGGCTCCAGATTTTGTCAAGGCTGAATTTTGGCACCAAGTCAACAGCTTTTGTCCAGAAGAACTTTGACAGGAACACTGACTTCTGCAATCCCTCTCCTCCCCAGGCTCTCCTCTGCAGCTGCTTTCTTCCTATTTACTGCGGATTCATCCCTCCATCCTACCGAGGAGTGGTGAGTGATATTTCCACTAAAACACACGCTCCCAGCAGGGTGTTCTTGGGTTTGAACTTTACATTCCTCTGAGCAGGGAGGGATAGGTGTGTCCAGGCTTTCCCTTTAGTTGATGGAGGCTGATAAAGCCCTTCAGCTTATTCTTCACCGCTTCCTAAGATGACAGCTGCTGGAACTGCCACCTGGAGAGCCCTCTCCTGCTTCGCCCACGGGCAGTGTGGATGCCCTGGCAGATCTCTGAGTGAGATAACAGGATGCCTGCAGCGAGGACTTTGAGACACAGTCCAGTGCTCCTAGGCAGGGCCTGTCTGCAGTGCAGGTTCACCCCTTGGCTCAGGTGCTGACCTGCAGGGCTGAGGCATTGAGAGTTCGTGGGAGGATCCTCCCCCAGCCCTGAGCATTTCCATGCTCTGCTTGTCTGAGGGAAGGGAAGGAGGAGCTCAGCAGTGTTTTCCAGTGCATCCACTGCCAGGGCTGGGGCAGCCACAGCTTCTCTGGGCAACCTGTGCAGGGCCTCACTGCCCTCACAGGGAAGAATTTCTTCCCAATATCCCATCTAACCCTAACGGCAGTGGGAACCCATTCCCCCTTGTCCTGTCTCTCCACCCCTCATCCAAAGTCCCTCTTCAACTCTCTTGGAGCCTCTTTAGGCACTGGAAGGGTCTCTAGGGTCCCTGGAAATGTTCAAGGCTGGGTTGGATGCAGCTTGGAGCAACCTGGTCTAGTGGAAGGTGTCCCTGCCCATGGCAAGGGGTGGCACTGGATGAGCTTTAAGGTCCCTTCCCACCCAACCCACCCCTGGGTCTGCGATTGCTGTGAGGCCCCTGCACTGTTATTTCATGAACATTTAACTCCATCAGCTGCAGTTTCGAGTCCCACTGAGGTGAGTGGTAAATCCAGATTCCTTTTGGAATAGAGCAATTGACATTTTCCTTGCCCAGTGAGTAATCCCCCAGGGATCTGCAGGCAATTATTAAACGTGGGGGCCCTACTTCTTGAGCTCAGGACTTGAAAGTTATCCAGCACCGTGCATGCGGTGATGTCTGCATTGGTTCTTGGCTGCCAAAAATTGTTGTACAAAGCCTTATGAATGAAAATAATTTTATTTCCATTTTAATAACTGCTGTGGATTACAGCACCTGGTCGAGGAGCTGGCTGGGTGCCACAGGCAGGGCAGGGGAAGGAGCTGGCAAAGGGATAAAGAGCACAGGTGGGATGAGACACTGTTGGAAGTGGGAGGAGAGGACAAGCTGGGACAGGCTCAGGACAGGAGTGTCACCAGTGCAGCTGCTGGCTCCCAACTCAGTGACACTGCAAAGGTCCCCAAAGCAAACCCTCCCTCTGCTCCTCCCCAGCGCTACGTGGACGGAGGCTTCACGGGGCTGCAGCCCGTGCCCAGCCTGGAGGAGCCCGTGATCACCGTGTCCCCGTTCACCGGCGAGCTGGACATCTGTCCCCGGGACTGCCCCGCCATCTTCTTCTGCTTCCAGATCTTCAATGGCAGCATCCAGATCTCCATAGAGAACCTGTGCAGGATCAGCTACGCTCTCTTTCCGCCCAGCACCATGGTGAGCCCACCAGGACTTCTCCCAGCCTGGTTTTGGTTCAAAGATTAATTCTGCTCCTGCCTTCTCAAGATTTAAGGTTCAGCTCAATCTCCACTGTAATTAATGGGATTTCAAAGTGAGGGGGCAGCACCCACTGTTTTTGCAGTACATTTTTGTGGGGGGCCACTGCTGATGGGTGGCCAGCTTGAGATGGGGTCCACAACCTGCAAAGAACCAGATAAAACCAGATGATCTCTAAGGTCCCTTCCAACCCAAACCATTCTGTGTTTCTCTCACCGGTGCTGTGGTGGTTGGAAACCAACCAGTGCTTGCTGCCTTCCCAAATGGGCCATCCCAACCCTCCACGGTCAAACAGCTTTGGACAGATCCTGTAGTGCTGGGGTCAGGGCTCTTTAGTGACCTCAAGTGTTTCTCCTTGCAGGTCTTGAATGACATTTTCTCCCAGGGCTACCAGGACACTGCCCTTTTCCTGTACAGGAACAGTAAGTGGCACCCCAGGACCCGAGGGGCACCTCCAAGTGTGACACAGACAAACATCATCCCTTTCTCTCTGTGTCTCCCAGATGCCTTTGGCTTTAACTACTTCGATGGCAATTTCCGCTTCGGCAGCACCTGTGGGAAGAACAGCTCTGGACAATCCAATGGGACACACCCCGGCCTGTACAAAAGGGTCCCTCAGTGCCTGACCCCTTACTTCCTGCCAGGTAGAGGATTTGGGGTGCTTAGCTTGGGTTTAGGGCTGCTGCACCCTTCAAGAGGAGCAGTGTTATATTTAAGACATTATTGAGTTATTTATTACAGTCAATATTTCTATCGCAAAGAGACTTTGTAAGAGTGGCTCCAGCTGGACTCTGATCTGGCTTCAGTACTTACCTTAGCTGGACAAGAGGAGTTATTGCATTTATTTCAGTGTTTGTAATTACTGGTCTTTATTTCCTTCTGTGCTGTCATTCCTGGGTGCAGGCTTGTGGAAGAAGGAGCAGGTGAATGGACTGCAGGACCCACTGGCGAAGGTCCTGCTGCAGCCGTACAGGCTCCCAGCCCTGTTCAGGAAGGGGTAAGCACATCCCAACAGAGGCACTGGGGAATGACACAGACCAGGGGCTGTGCCTTCAGCAGTGGCGGGGCAGCTGAAGGGACACACGGAGGGATTCGGTGTTCCCTGGAGGCAAGATCCAAGGGAGAGCGGGTACGGCTGGCGGGAACACCACAGGATCTCCTGGTTATGGAGCAGATTATTACAGTGTGCCTTTACCTTGAACACCCTCCCCTTTTGCTGCCTTTAGCCATCATTAAACTCAGCCTGTGCACTTTGCTTTTGCAGGGTGAAGAAGGTGTGGGGGCTGCTGGAAGGTGTCAGCTCCCTGGTACAACGAGTCCACAAGCTCCTCCAAACCTTGGTGTCTGGTTTGCTTAAGAGAGCCGTGGACAGGAGGAGGTGAGGGGCTGGGGGGCTGCAGACCCTCAGCATAGAGAGAGAAGGGTACAGAGCAGGGAAACCTTTGGGAACCTCACCCACGGGTCACTGACGCTGAGTGTGGCTAAAACCTCCAAATCCGGAGTAGCCCACATTAAAAGTAGCTATTTTTTTATCCCTGTGATATTATTTTGGTATCTCAAAGGAGCTACAAACCAGCTTAGTGCCACTTCCCTACTGCAATACATTTGTGTTCCAGATATTTATCTGCTGGGCTCTGTCCTGGCAGGACACCAGGCACATTCACCAAGATCCTGAGAGGTGTTCTGGCACTAAGCTCTCAGGGATTTAAGGCATATCCCTCCAAAATCTGCTTGCGAGTTCCTTCCTGTGCAGCTGCCCAAGAGACTCACAATGATTTCACCCTGAGGCAGCTGCAAACTCCTCAGCTGTGAGAAAGCCCTTTGGAGTCAAACATTCCCAGGGCTGCTCATCCCTGTCAGTACCTCGACCCTGCCTCAGCTCTCACCTTGTTCCCACAGGTAACAAGGATTGTCCCAGCAGGGCCCTGGGTGTCTCCAGCGCTGCTTCAGGATGTGGTGGGCAACACCAGCGCACACCAGCACAGCTGCTGGTTCCAAGGGAATTTTTGGGGACTGTTTTTTTTCTTCAGAACCTGTCTGGTTCTGTCTGCAGTGCTGCCACTGCAGTGCCCCTGCTCAGGCATCACTGCTTTTCCATGATGGCCGAGGCAAAGCTCCAGTGCTGCTCCTGGGACTCACCCTAGGCTGCAGGGGTCACTGGGCAGCTTCACCTGCAGACCTCACAGCCCAGCCCTTTCCCTGCCACCACCTCCCACCTCCTCCCCCACCAGCAGCATCCCTTCCCTGCTTTAATGATTATAGATTACAGGGTGGGCATTTGCCAGGAAATGCCATGTTTTAAGTGTTTTCCTCCCACTCAAAAACTTTCAGAGAGATTCCTCAGAGAGAGAGCCTTAGGGAGCATCATACTGGGCAGGAACTAATTTTTCTACAGTTCCCTGAAGTTTTTTTACCAATTATCAATTCCTGAGCTTCACACTTCCCCATAGCCCTGCTTCTCCTGCCTGTGGAGGTGGGAGTACATTTGGATCCCCCTGGAACCTGCAGCTGTGCAGAAGGATGGAGAAACCTAAAGATTCACTTCCCCCTAGCTCTGAGTCCCACAGGCTGCATCTCCTGGCATTTCACAAAGAAATGAGTTCTTCTCCTGCAATTATCTGTAATTCACGGCCACACACAGAGCACGGCCCAGGCAAACACACCCTGTGTCACTGGTCTGCACACAGAATTAATTGGCAGCACTCTTAATTATCCCAAAACCATGCTGCACATCAGAGGCTGTGGATTGGCTTTGCCCCAGCTGTGTCTCCCCTGTTTATTGGTTCCCGACAGGTAACAAATGGATCCCAACAGCAGCAGCTGTTTATTGGAGTAAACAGCCTGTTTAATTGCACAAAGGGAAAGGGAACAGAGAGAAGTTTCATCCAAAAGGCCCTGGAGACTGCAGGAATTAATGTAGGGAGTAGCTGAAGGCAGCTTTGGTGTAACCAGACTTGAAGTTAACTATGAGTGCTGTGTGAAAGATCACTATCCTGCGTTATGCCATCTTTGGTGAAAGTCAGTGACCTGAGAATATTTTCTCTGGAATGAGTTTCCTAAAAGAAACCTGGATGCTTATTTCATAGAATCATGGAATGGTTTGGGTTAAAAGGGACCTCAAAGATCACCCAGTTCCACCCCCTGCCATAGACAGGGACACCTTCCACTGTCCCAGGTTGCTCCAAGCCACATCAAACCTGGTCTTGGACACTGCCAGGGATACAGAGGCAGCCACAGCTTCCCTGGGCACCCTGTGCCAGGGCCTCGCCAGCCTCACAGGGAAGAAATTCTTCCCAATATCCCATCTAACCCTGCCCTCTGGCAGTGCAAAGCCATTGACCCTTGGCCTGTCCCTCCAGTTTCTGATGAGGGGTTCCTCTCCAGCTTCCCTGTAGCCCCTTCAGATCCTTGAAGGGGCTGTGAGGTCTCCACACAACCTTCCCTCCTCCAGGCTGAACAGCCCCAGTTTTCTCAGCCTATCTCCATAGGGAAGGTGCTGCAGTCCCCTTATAACTTTCTGTCCCATTTCGATGGATCCTGTTTGCATTGGATCCTGTCTGCTCCTGTCTTCTGTCCATCCTGGATGGATTTACACCTCTCAACCAGTGCAGCCAAAGCCAGGCTGCTCAAATCCAGCTGTTCCTGCCACAGGGCAAAGTGGAAGGCTCAGAGACACCCAGCCCTCCCCAGGCAGGGACAATCATTTGCTTTTGCACCTCTGCCCCCTCCCACTTATCCAACAGCTCCTTCTCCAGGCTGCTGCAAGCACCATCCCCACCTCCAGGCAGGATGACCATTTCAGTCAGCCTGAGGCAGTTACCCCATTGAAATGGGGATTAAAATCCCCCAAAGAAAGTTCTCATCTAGGAACTGGACTTCCATATTCACTAAATGCATCTGGCAAATCTCAGCCACAAACAGGAGCACAGTTTGAACCGCCCAGTGTATCCCACCTGCCCCACGTGGTGCTTGATCATAAAAAATTAGTAAAACTTTGAGAACGCTGACAAAAACAATCTGCAAGGAACCCCCAAACTAAAATGGTCTCAGCACAGAACCCTCCTGCTCCAAACGTGCAGGAATGAGCAAGAAATAAGTACTTAACAATTCAGTATTCAAATCAGCTGGGTTTTGCTTTATTAATCCCTCATCCTTTCAAGCAAGCAGAGCTGGTGCTGTCTCCTCTTGGAGACATGAGCTTGGAGCTAATGGCAACAGGAGGCTTTGCCAGAGGCAATGGATAGAGGCAAAGTTTGCCATTGATTGGAATCACCTTGTGCAGGAGCTTGTTTCACCCCAAGGAAGCAAAATGGGAACCCCAGCTGCACCCAGTCGGGATAGAACCAGCCTGGAATGCCTCCTCTAGGGGTGAACTATGGGACTCATCTGGGGGCTGTGGCCCTGCCTGTGCTGTGACATTGCTGTCACAGTCCACGTGCTCCTCAGGGCAGGTCAGGCTCTGCCTTCAGGCTGGGTTCCAAGGTGCTCATTGCCTCTTTACAGCATAAACTGGGGCCAAAGGCAGCAGCGGGGTCAGAAATGCTCTTCTGTGGCTGACCTGGCCCTGAAGGGAATAAAACCACGTTGGTCAGTGTGACAGACACCTCTGGCAGTTCCTGTGGGACAAACTGGATTCAAGTGCCTGGGCAGAGCTGCTTCCCTTCCTCCTGTTGTATAAAGGGCAGCGGGTTTTGGTAGCCTCAATATATTACCCTTGTACCCCTGTCCTGCTGCTTGTTTCATTCTGCTTCGAACTCAGCAGAAATGTGAAGCCTGAGGTGGATGGGATGAGAGTCTGGAGACAACCCAAGACAGCACAGCTCCCTCTGGAGCTGCATGCCACTGCAGGTCTAGAGGGAGGAGTCCTTGAGTCTGATCCATGAAACTGGGCCCAGCAAAGCCAAGCATGTGCCCAGTCCTGCCTGTGGCTCTGGCTGTTGGCTGCACGTGCTTTATGTCAGACTCTGCTTTCAGTCTGGGTACTAAGGAGGGTGCAATTCCTTGTGCAATTGTCCTGCTGGGCACATGGATAAGAGGCAAGTCTTTGTGGATAACCTGCTAATCCAGCCTGAGCCTCGTGGGATTGCAGGCTCCAGCCACCTGTCCTCTGGAAATGTCACTTGTTCAAGAAATCAGGTACAAGTTGTTCACAAGCTTATCCCCCTGCTGCTTTGGTAGCATCAATGATATTTAGCACTGCACAGACAAACGACAAAAGAGCCTTTTCCTGGCCTTGATCAGTGGGGCTTTTCCTTCCCAGAACTGGAAAATCTGATGTGCTTCTCCTCTGGAGATCGAGAGCCTGGACTCACCCCTTGATTGCTCTCTGGCCTAACAAATGAGTCTTGATTCCTCCCACAGGCGGAATTTTTCACCTGAGGCTGGTCAAAAATGTTGCAGCCCAGCTGCAAAGCAGAGACAGAGATTCCTGATATCGCAGAGCTGCCCAAATCCAAAGAAACCTCATTCCCACCATGTTGCTTCCAAAAGCTCCACGAAGCTCAGACTGATGGAGCCTGTAAAAAAGCAACCAGGGAAGCAACTTCTACAGCCTAACACTGTGTCCTGCATTTCTTAGTGGGTCTAGAGTTGGTTTGTTGTCAAAGGAAATATCTTTCTTGCTTCCATTTTATGTTTTCCAAGCTTTTCTTTTTAGATCTGGAATGGTAACGGTCCTATTCTTTGCCCTTTATATTCCTCATTTGTTATGGGGCTCCTAGATATAGCAGATTGTGTCTTTTTTCACCTTTTATTTACTTTATGTGGCCACATTTTAAATAATCATCATGGTGAAAAAGCTGTGTAATTTTTCCTAAGCTGATAAATCCTGAAATATTGAAATACTCAGAAAGAAAAAGAAAATAAAGAGTAAAATTGAAAGAAACTTTCATTTCATCAGATGCTTCTTTGTATTTTTTAGTAACAACAAACTGGAAACTGAAATGCTAAGGATTCACTGGTTTTCCATGCAAAACTAAAACGGGAACGGGCATTATTTTGCACAGGATTGCAGAAAATGATAAGTTTTGGATTTAAACCTGCCTTGTGCTGCTTCAAAATGATACGGGTAGAGGTTTACCTGCAGCTCTAATATGCTTTCCTTGCACTAAGAATTTCTGTGGCTGCAACCAGAGTTCCTAAGGAGAAGTTTGGATTTGGCTGGCACAGCAAAAGCAGCTCGAACCCTTGAGACACCCCTAATGAAGGGATGTGTGGGCAGAACCTGCTACTACCTCACAAGGTGAGTGAATACATGGCCTTCTCCATGGAAAGAGCTCCTTCTCCATGGAGCCCTTCTGACCTAACCACAAATGAAGTCCTCAGTGCTCACCCAAATCGAGGGTGAGGGTTCAGTGCGAGGCCTCACTCGTAACCCCTGACCTGAGAGGGAACTTTCTCCCATTCCTGATGTTGTCACCCAGAGCCTCTTTGGGCACTGACAGCCTTGGGCAAGCGTCACTTGAAAACTGATGGGGTAGAGGAAGTGCTGGTTCTTTACCTTCCTGGGGGTGGAGAAGGTGGTGTGGGGCTTCCTATTCTTCATCTGCTGCCTGGCTGATCCCTGGATTCTCTCTGGTGTCACGCCCATGATCCTCCTGATCCGTGGCTCTGGAGTGAAGAA
This sequence comes from Cnemophilus loriae, assembly GCA_013397755.1. Taxonomy (NCBI): domain Eukaryota; kingdom Metazoa; phylum Chordata; class Aves; order Passeriformes; family Corvidae; genus Cnemophilus; species Cnemophilus loriae. The sequence goes on from VZTF01000071.1 coordinate 165,722, forward strand.
CTCTCAGTTGTGGCTTCAGGTGCAGGGTCTCCTCACCTTTCTGATTTGATTCATTGGCCAAGGAAAGCGTGAAGCCCTCGAAGTAATTCACCTGGAAATCCCCTGGTGGGAAGAGAATCCAGCTCTCACTGCTTGTTGCTCAACTGCCAGGTCTGCAGCAGTGCGAGGCATGACCTGGCTTGACTGGAAAACAGGGATAGGGGTGACCCCAGGGCTCAGGGATCACCAAACATCGCTGCTCTGTGCATCAGGGGGTTATCAAACACCACGCAGGGCACCTGAGCCTGCGCTTCCGTCTAGAGGTCCTGGGACCTGTGTTCCCTGGGAAAAAGCTCTGTCATGCCCAGTGTGGCAGAGGAAAGGGGAGTGTGGCTCCAGAGGGAGCTTCAGGAGAGGCCAGGACTCAAGTAATCCTAGCAGTGCCAGGAATACATGCATTTCTCTGCACCAGTCACTCCGGGGCAGCACCTCTTACCTTGTGTCAGCAAACCAGAGACATAAGGGAAGCACCCAACCTACCTGTCCTCACTCCCAGCCACTTACTCAGTCTTTTTAGGAAGGAGATCGTGTCCTGGTAGCCCTGGGTATAAAAGTGGTCCATGACCTGCAGGGGGAGGTGGCAGTCAGGGCAGCTGGGCTGCTGCAGGGGGCCCGTGGCTCTGGCTACCTGGAGGAGCAGCTCACCTGATGTGTGGGAACCTGAAAAATGTGCTGTAAGCGGCAGATGTTCATTTTTGAGATCTGTAAGGTACAATCAGAGAGCTGGAAGGTCAAGAAGGCAGCTGCGCCGTCCTTGGGGCAGATGTCGTATTCGCCGGCGAAGGCAGAGATGGTGATGGTGGTGCGGGACACGAAGTCAGCTCTCCACATGGCCAGCTCCCCGTCCACGTAGCGCTGGGAGACAAAACAGGGAGCCCTGAGCCTTCCCCTCGGCAGAGAGAGCAATGCTGTTCATGGGTGAACACGTGGGCCTTGTTCCCCACCCAGGCCCACACCACACTGAGCTTCTGGGGCTCCAGAGATCGCGTTCCAGGGAACTGCCCCACCCGCTGCTCCCCTGCTCCAGGTCCACACCCACTCTCCTCCCTTTCAGCCAAAAAACTACTGCAATGAAACTAGGAGCAAAGTGCAGCAGAAGGGAGCTGAGGCAACCCCAGGGACAGGAGAAGATGGACAATTTTGTGAGAAGCTCAGTCCTGTCTGCAGTGAGGTCAGATTTTGGGGCCCTGTTCTTCCCTCTGCAGACACTGGGGGAACACAGCCTTGAGCTACATTGGTGGCAAACACAGGCAGAAACATCCTTAATGCCACCACTGGACAAAGGAGAGAGGCTGGAGGAGCCCTGGGCCAGAGCTGAGACAGGGTCTTCAGACCACAAAGCTACTCACCACCCCATGGTACGTTGGAGGGGAAAATCCTAAATACAGCGGGATGAAGCAGCTGCACATCACAGCCTGCGGGTGAGATGGGAAGGACAGAGGTGAGCGAAGAGCCACGGAAACTGTTGCCTTTGGGAGTGGTGGCTCATCTGTGAATGCCTAAACAGGGCCCTCCACCTGGGCTATGGGGCACCACTGACTAATGGGCACCAGACCAGGTCTGACACCCACAGCCAGGGCAGAGAAGCAGGAAGGTGTGAAGAACGAGGCTTCACTTTATACATTTTAAAGGTTTATTAAAAAATTAACAATAGGGGACACCCACAATACAAAATGGCAGCGCTAGGTGCGTGGCCGGTCTGGCCAGAGGCACGAGGCTCGTGCAGTCTCTTTTATACCCATGGGATGTCAATCAGGGGTATGGATACATTCTGTCCAGTCCTGGGCCCCATAGCCCTGGGTTCGCCCCCATATCCACTCCCTTTTGGGCCGGTCCTGCCGGCCCTGCCCCGTGGGGCATGCTCCGTATGGGGACTGGGAGGCACCCTGCCCTGACTGACACCCTGATTGACATCTCCTGGGGAATTTTCTGGAAGCCCAGCCAGCCTCGCCTGTCGGCCATCTTGCCCATATTACTATAATTGAACTTTACTCACTTACAACTGGGGATTTTAGAAGGAAAACCATTCCTGTGGAATCATAACATCCCAATACAGCTGAACTCATGAAACTTACAAAGAACTAGAACGATACATTGTATAACTTAACTGTAACTTATAAACCATCCCAATACAATTGGAATTCTTGAATTTCAAAGAACCAAAAATTACATCTGTACAACTTATCTTAACCTGCAACGGGTGAACATGAACAATTAATTATTCCAACTCTCATTAACATTAACTGTCAATTAACATACGAAAGCCAATCCTTCGTGTGTCATTTATGACAGAAGGGAACCTGTGAAACACCTCAGTTTGCTCCCTGCATGTCCAGGATAACTCAGACAGCAATCAAAAGGGCTGATTTTTAAAAATTATTTCAGCTTGTCTGGATTCAGAGGGGGGCAAGGACAGAAATCATGGCATGGACTAAAATGGACCAGGGCCTGTTAGGATAAGACAAGGGGTGATGGTTTATAACTAAAAGGGGGAAGATTTAGATATTGGGAAGAAATTTTTTACCGTGAGGGTGTTGAGGCCCTGGCACAAGGTGCCCAGAGAAGCTGGGGCTGCCCCTGGATCCCTGGCAGTGCCCAAGGCCAGGTTGGATGGGGCTTGGAGCAACCTGGGACAGTGGAAGGTGTCCCTTCCATGGCAGGGGTGGAACTGGGTGAGCTTTAAGGCCCCTTCCAACCCAAACCACTCTGTGATCTTGTGCTGTGGGACATGGCCAGGCAGAAAAGATCACCCAGCTCCACCCTCACGGGGCAGCTGTGGCTGCTCCCACCTGAATCAGCTCCTCCTTCGAGGCAAACTCGGACACTGTCACACTTCTCCAGTCGTGCAGGCGGGTGAGGATGATGTGCAGCTTTCCAGACACCAGCTCGTGGGCGTTCGGAGGCAGGAATTTGCGTAAGACATTCCTTAAGCGTCTAAGCATTCCTCCTCCAGGGGCCAGCCCCCAGAGAGAGGTTTTCAGATCACGGAGGAAATACTCCCTTATCTCATCTGAAGCAAAGCAAAGCAAAGCAAAGCAATCATTCCACATCTCTTGTTATTTATGTACTTTCTGATCTGCACTTCCACCTGGGAAAGGGGTATTTTATCCTGCTGCTAAATGCTCATTTAGAGCCATTGTTTTCATTAGGGCTGAAGCTCCCATGAGTGGAGCCAAATTTTCCAAGGATTTTCAATATTGCAGGAGGCAGAAGTATTTTGTTTTCTTTCCCCATTTCTCTCAATTTTCTCCATGAGGCATCTTAAAAGTTTTTGGACATATGGGAGAAAATTGACAGGAAGCCTTTGTATAACGTTTCCTCCTGTCAGCTCTGTATCTATGCCCTGCTAATGTGTTTTATTTCCTGTCATTGTTTTGGGAATCTACCAACAATCCCAAATGCCTTATTAGGGAGAGCACCTCTGTTTCTTTTATTAGAGATGCTTGCCATTAATTCCAGTTAATAAGATGCAAAGACTATATCTACTCTGTTTTTTTCTGCGCTGCTTAATTTACCCAATTGCCCACTCTTCAACAAGCCAATAAAGTAAAAATCTGAGGAATTAACCACTGAGAATGAAACAAAAATCTTTTGCAACTCCAAAATTCCCAGATATTCCATCTCTTTAGATACAAAATAAACAGAAGTGTGTAGCCCTTACCCACATCACATCCACACAATCCAAGTGTAGCTATAATTGATCCTGAAGATGATCCATAGATCCTGTATGCAGATTTCATTATGTCAGGAGACAAGTCCCGCAAAGCAGATAACACTCCAGCTTGGTAAATAATCATGAAACTACAGCCTCTAAACAGTATAGAGTAAGGTCTTCCCTCTTCCCCACTTATTTTCAGCATCTCTGCTAACTCCAAGCACCCCAACAACAAGAAAACAGCTGCCCAACAGCTTCAATGGGTTTTCCAGAGCCTGCCAACCCTCAGCTGTGGTTCTCTTTCCAACCACACTCTCACTGTCTTATATCCCTCTGCTTGACATCAATCTCTGAGCCAAACATCCAGTGAAACAGCAGCAGTGGGCAGAAGTGAATGATGTGATGTCCTAATGTGCTCATTAAAATAAGATTACTGCATTGCAGGGTGTCTGAGGTGAGCACTGAGCTGCTGGGCAGCCGCAGGCGATGGGGACAGCCACATGTCACACTGATGTGTTGGGAGAGCGGCCCAGGGGGGTCCGGTGGGCCCCAGGACTGAGGCTTTGGGAGGGAAAAGCTGCTCCCCAAAGTGGTGAACTGCTTCAGTGATACCCTGGAGTTCCAGCACAAAATTCCAGCCTCTCAGGCAGTAGAAATCAGCAAATACTCCCTGGCACAAAAGAGTCTTGCAAGATGCTGCTCAAAACACTCTTGCCCCATTTGTAACAGATGTCCAAACACCATCCCAGGGAGTGGCGAAGGTGGCTGGATTACTAAAGAAATCACAACAGAATTTGGAGAAGGTGATTAGGTTACTAAAGAAATCACAATCCATGTTGTGTTCCTTGTTTCACAATTTCAGGGGCTGAGTTTGCTTACAGAAGGCTAAAAATACAGAGTCCAGCTAACAACTCATGGTTTCGCCTGCCTCCTACATGGCTGAGGTTTCAGTAGAGCAACACGTCGATAAAGAAGGAGGCAAAAAGTCTAACAAACACGGAGATTTATTGGTTATCCACGTAGAAATGCAAAGCCTTCTTAGCTCTGCAGCTGGGTGAGACACTGGAAAGCTGCTGGTGGGAAAAGCAGTGCTGAGAGCTGGGCGAGACAGAGGCAAGTGGCCAGCACAAACAATAACAACTGGGACACCCCTCTTCTGATATACATGGAAATCTACCCAACATCTTCAGCTAAAATGCTTCCAAAGCCACCAGGAGATGCTTCTCTCCCTCTTGCTGTGTGCTGGGGCAGTGCTGGAGGGATCTGGATGCAGCCCTGATCTCTGGGAGGGGGCTGCAAATCAGCCCTGAGGATGCCAGAGCAGCTGTGCTGGACATGCTGGGGCTGACAGGGCTGTGGGCTCCACTAACCCCAAAGCATCGGCCAGGCTTAATCCAGCCCCAATTCCACACGGGAGCAGTGTCTGCCACCACCCAGGGGCCAAGGCACTGAGCTCCTTGCACACACCTTGCAGATCCTGCTGCTGAGCAGCAAAATAAAACTGAAGACTCAAGACAAGAGGAATAAATAGATTCCATGCCTAATCAAGAGGACAAATGCACTGGAAATAATTTTCCATCTAGGAACACCTTAGAATGAACTGCAATGAGAAGAGCCAACTTCAGAAGTAGCTTCTGGTGCAGGAGGGAAGTAGCATTTGGAACCCATGGGTGAGGCACACAAAGCTCTTGAGCGTAAGGAAAACCTTTATGCCCAACTCCATGACTTGGGGAAAAAACCAGAGCCAGTCTGGCAGAAGCACCAGCATTCCCTGTGCTTCAAGCCTTGGGTTCAAGCCCTCCTGCCCTCAGTCAGCAGCACGAGAGGGAACTAGAAATGTGACACGTTATTGCACTGCTTTCCAAACACAGCTGGACAACTCTGGCACTCCAATCCCAAACCAAGCCCATGGATCACGCCACATAGGCCATGTTTTACTCTTAACTGCACCTCTGTAATATTGAGATCGTTTGTAAATCCATTTGTTGTACAATCTTACCCAATCTTGCAGTACCAAGAAGTAAACAGTGTTTATTGTGGAAGAGCAGAGGGAAGCCTAGACTGCACCTGCTTATTCCCTCCTAGCGGGTAGTGCCACGTCTCCCTGGCTTTCAAACCCTTGGACTGTCCCTGGTGTCCTTCAAAAGGAGCAAAGAGTTAGAAAAATTTATTTGGGTGGGGTTTGTGTCAGAGTGAGGTATCCAGGGCTCCAAAAAGGTGGGGCTTGGAAAGAAGAAATCCAGGTGATCTGAGTAGGAGTGACCCGGGTGGCATAAACAGTGATTGGGAAATGCTGCTGTGGAAATGCAGAAGCTGTTTCTTGGCCCCTCTCTGTCCTTCCCCAGGATGGGACACAGGCTGTGTGTGTCCCTGAGCGATGCCCTGAGTTTTAAGTCTGTTGTTTTACCAGGCCAAACACCCTCGTGGCATTTGGCATTTCCCCGTCACTGGGTCAGAAACTGCTGCGAGCCGAGGGACCCTGCTCATCTGTCCCTCATTTCTTCATCCCAGCTTTGGGGACAAAGCCAAGCTTGGCCTCGGGCAAAGAGACCATCCAGTGTGGGCCACTTGGAAGCTCCATTAGCCAAATGAAACAAAGGAATCTGTGTGCCTGACAATACAGGGCAATACCCCAAATAGGATCTTCCTCCTACGGGATTCAAATAACCCAGGAGCCACCTCAGCTGCTGAGCCAGGACACAGCAGGGACAGGCTGGCACATGCCAGGAGGTTCTCTCGCCTCCCCAAGATGGAATATTTTAGCAGAGCTGACACCAAAGCACCTCCCTCACAGATGTGCCAAAATGACAAAGCTGTGACCTCGGGGCTGCCCCGTTCTGGGAATGCAGTGTGTTCCTAACCCACTGTAGTGGTTTGACACCAAACCAGGCAGAAACACCAATTAAAGTGTAGTGGTTTGAGTTCGCCAATCTAGTTTAGGTGCAGTAATTTAAATTTGGGTCTATTATTCAGG
>VZTF01000071.1:172635-197203 GCA_013397755.1 Cnemophilus loriae
GAAGGCAGGGGAGGGGAAAGGCTCGGCCCGGCAGATGGTAAAAGGGGGCCAGGCCCGGCCCTCGGGGAGCCGGAGGAGAGGGGGGGGAGGGGGCCAGCCAGGCAGGCCCAAAGGCCTACTCTGGCAAAACCCCCGCCCCAGGTCCCCTGTTACCTGTTGGAACGCCGGAAGCCAAAGAGGAAGTTCCCAGTGTCCAGCTCCTTAAATACTGTATCTCGCAGAGGGCGTACCTTAAATGTCATTGGCCCACGACACCCTGCCACTCCACAGGACCTGGCAGGGTGAAATTCACCTAGAAACCTGTCAACCCACGACACCCACTTACATTTCTGATGTGCAAATCCTTTCAAGAGAAAGACTTTGAGGAACTTGTTTCTGTGGGACAATGAATCACCTCAGAACCCAGCGTGCAGCTGCCAGACTTCAAGCACTGGCACAGACCTCGACGAGCAGTTCCGTGGGCAGCGAGGAGCTGGTGCTGTGTGGGCAGGATCACCAGCTGAGCGCTGTGGATGTGCTGCTGCCCTCACAGACCCACTGCACGGCCAGAAATATCATCTCCCACACCTGAGAAAAACAGGAAAAGCCGTGTCCTGAATGTTTTTTCCCCACAGCCATAGCTTCATTGCCCTTAGACAGTGTCTGGCTGCTCAAAATGCACCTCCCTGGCTGAAGGAGCTTTAGCTGGGCAGGGTTCAGGGCAAAAGGCAGCAGTCAGGAGGGGCTGAGCTCATTCAAGCTGCACTCAGAGCCCTCTCCCAAATTTTGTGCTCCAGCCATGCTTGTAGCAGTGCCCAACAGCGATCTAAAAGCCCCAGGACAATTGAAAAGATCCCTGCAGGACCAGGAAGAATTTGGAACCCTGACACTGCTGATGCAAAAGGCACTTGGATAAAAAGCTGCTGACTGCAAGGTGGTGAGGTGGGGAGGGCTTGTGGATGCCAGGAAAGCAAAGCTCCTGGGAGATTTCCAGCACAGGGGCAGAATATCCCTCTCAGAGTCAGCAGAGATTACCTCAGGCTGTATCCTCTGTCACAATTCCTGGAACAAAAGGGTGCTTTGGCTTCACATTTCCATCAGCAGCACCGTCCCCACATCAAAGGATTCACCAGTCCTGCTTCCCCACACACCAGCCTACCCTCAGCACCTCCTGCTCCCGTGGATAATTGGAAACAACCTCTGATGCTGCAGGGTCCAAAACAGGGAATCTGACCATTCCCTACAGCTAGAGCAGGGGGAAAAAAAGGATTGAGGGGCAGCAAGACACCAAAACACAAAGCCAAAATAGCACTTCTATTTTGGGTTGAAATCTTCTCATGTGAGAGTCTAATCTTAGCAAAAATCCGTTTGTGTATCTCTTTCACCTTCATGAAAGCTGAGGTTTATTATTTGTGTCTAAACAGTCTGTGATTAACCAAGGAGTTTCCATGGCACCTCCCCAGTTTAGTGCACTGGAACAGGAGCAGAATAAAGGAGTGGCTCCGGCAGGGGTCTGAACTTGCCCATGCTGGGGCCTTGCTCACCTGTGTGGCTTGGAGGAAACCCCTCTGCTGCCTCTTGGCTGCTCAGTGTTTCATCACATCCCAGTCGCTGCCTCCTCAGCAGGAAGGGCTGACACTGGCCCAGGGAGCACATTCCCATCGCTGCCCTGCTACCAGGACACAGATTTTAGCAGAGTTGACAACACGAGTGACATTTTTGCCGGTGATGTCACTGACAACCTTTACTCTAAGTAGGAAAGGACAGAGTGAGAATGATCCACCCTGGACCTTGCCTCACTAATGGGTGTTTTTGTGGCTTTGGCAGCTCCCAGAACATGCCCCAACACACTTTTCTTTCCTTCTACCAGGAGCGTGGCACACAAACCCCCAGGCTACCCTACATTCAGCATTAATGAGAGAAACCTTTTCTCTGTTCCTGTGACAAACACCTCATCCGAGGACATCAGGTGATGATGTCACTGCCCCGGGCAGCCACTGCCCTGACGGTGCTCAAACAGTGACTTCACCACGGCGACTTCACCCGGCCCCGGAGCAGCGCCCGGTGCTCCCAGCCAAGGGCAGGGCTCTGCAGGACAGACCTTCCTGCTCAGCTGCACCCCAGGGTGGAGAGCACCAGGGAATGTTTGAGCAGATCACCTCCAGCTGGAAGGACTTCTGGCAGGCACGGCTTCATTCCAGGCCAGAAGAGACCCCTTAGCCTTGCCAGACTCTTACGATCACCCTGTTACACCACTAAGACATGTCAGTAGTAGATAACAGAATCCCAGAATGGTTTGGCTTGGAGGAAACTTTAAAGCTTATCCAGCTCCACCCCTGCCAAGGCAGAGACACGTTCGTTATCCCAGGCTGCTCCAAGCCCTGTCCAACCTGGCCGTGAAATAATTACACACCAGAGCCAAGCGGGAGCCCTGCAGGATACAGGGTGCTATTACTTGGGGAAAAAGGAAAAAGCTCAGCCTAGCTGATTTACACCCAAGTGACAGCCTGGGAGTCTCTGGTGCAGGGGCTGCTGCTCGGCAGCAGGAGGATGATGCTCCCACAGAATCATGGAATCGTAGAATCATGGGATGGTTTGGGCTGGAAGGGACCTTAAAGCCCATCTCATTCCACCTCCTGCCACGAGCAGGGACATCTTCCACTAGGGCAGGCTCGTTCAAACCCCGTCCAGCCTGGCCTTGCTCCCGGCGCTCCCTGGTGAGTCTCTATTCCCTGGATTAACCGCTATTCCCTGGGCTGAGGCGCTCTGAGGGGCGGCCGCTCCCCGCGCTCTCAGGGCTCGGCCGTGCCCGCTCCCGGCGCCCTCAGAGCCGTTGCCCCTCCCGGCGCCCTTAGGGCCGTTCCCGCTGCCGGCGCCCTCCGCGCTCGGCCTTTGCCCCTCCCGGCGCCCTTAGAGCCGTTCCCGCTCCCGGCGCCCTCAACCCTCAGAGCCGTTGCCCCTCCCGGCGCCCTCAGGGCGCGGCGGTTCCCGCCCCCAGCCCCGCGCGAGGGGGCGGGGCCTCCTGCCCTCACTGCTGCCCTTCACCAACATGGCCGCCGCGGCCAAAGCCCGCCCTGCGCATGCGCCCTGGGAGCCTTTAAAAACGCGGGTAAGGGCGCGTCAATTTGGGCTGGTCGTTATTAAGAAATATTTTTTTTTGCATTATGTTACATTCTGTCTGCACAGCCCAGGCCATGTGTGAGGCAGATGATGAAGCCGTGCCTGTTGTCATTAACACCTGCTATGTGCTGGTGCTCCCAAATCATGGAGAATTTAGAGAAACCCAGACTGGTTTGGGTGGGAAGGGGCCTTAAGGGCTCATCTCGTTCCACTTCTTGCCGTAGGGTGAGGACAAGGAGATGTTTGAGCAGATCACCTCCAGCTGGAACGCGTTTGGGCAGGCACGATTTCATTTCAGCCTAGAAGAGATTCCTGAGCCTGAATGGACCCTTAGGATCACCCTGTCATAGCAGTAAGACACTTTAATAGATCACAGAATCCCAGAATGGTTTGGGTTGGAAGGGACCTCAAAGCTCATCCTGTTCCACCCCTGCTATGGTCAGGGACACCTTCGCTATCCCAGGTTGCTCCAAGCCCCATCCAACCTGGCCTTGAAATAAATAAGCAGCAGGGCCAAGTGGGAGCCCTGTGGGATGCAGGCAGAGCTGTGAGTGCTGGGAACTCCAGTGTGGCTGGAGCACTTGGGGAAACTGATGAAAACTCAGCTTGAGACAGCTCAGAAGGAGGTTGTGTAGTCGAGCTCTCCAGTTCAAAGCACCATGTGCTGGCAGTTCAGACCAGGGCACTCAAGATACGGTTTAGCTGTGTAGGAGTGTGAGGTTTCAAGGAAAAATAAAGGTCCCCTTCATTGCAGAAGGAATTAATAAGCCTGAGTGGATGCGTCCATGTGTCTCAGAGCTCCCTAAACACTTGGCAATAGTTAGAGTCTCAAGAAATGCAGCTGCTTGTGATGAGAGGCACCAGCTGCTGCTCTGAGAAGGGATGGAAACTGATGTCAACTGAATATTTGAAAATACTCAAAATATTTTAGCAGTAAGAGCTTCAGAAACTTAAATTGTAAAAAATAACAGAGTATTTTTTTCCTGTTCTGGGAATACAGTTGGGTCTGACTGTCTTGTGGCACAACAGGGAGCAGTGGTTTGAGGATAACCGTGCTGCTCCCGTAGGTGTGGGGTGCTTTCCTATTTCTGATCGGCTTTAGCACCCAAAGGATTCCAAGCTCACGTAGACTGGGCAGAAGCAAGACTAAAGCAGTTGTGTGATGGGCAAATCTAAGATCCGATTTCCAGCCTTCGAACGCTTTGTCCTTAAATGCAGCACTGAGCCCTCGGCAAACAGATGGTTTGACCTTCCTCCTGTCTCACTTGTCGGAGCGGGTTGGGCTGTGCGTGGCTGAGCGTTTGTCTGGGAGCGGAGCGGGGTGGCTGTGCCATCTGGCAAGTGGCTCTGGACACGCTGGATCCAACTGTCAGCTTTGGGAATGAGTCCGGCATCGACACAAGCAGCAGCTCCCTGGCAGCACCTGTGGGGCTCAGAGCCCAAGTGCTGAAAAGCAGCTCTTGGAAGGAAAAAGGCTCAGTGTGATGGTGTTGTGCTGTCGGATACAATCACAATCCAGAACAAAAGCTGCGTTTAAGGAGCAGTCCTGCGATGGCTGTGACAAATGACTGGGGCAGACCAAATGGAGTTTGTTTTCCTTCTGTCCCTGGCGTTTAGGAGCCAGGAGGCTGTGCTGCTGGTGCTTTGTACCACGTCATCCTGCCCGAGTCAAGGAATTGATGGGAACAGTCACAGTCTGTGTGAGAGCATCACATGCGTGGGCAAGATGAAAGGGACCCCAGGGAGCCCTTGGCATCTGTCACTGGCACTTTGCAGAAGGAGGAGAGCACAGAATGCTGTGTAGGGTTTGACTTGGGGGGCTTTTGTTGCCGGAGCGTGTGGGTGAATCTGCTGGTCCCTAACAGGGCTGGGGTTTTTGAGTCACAGCCCCTGTTGTGCCTCGGTTCCGCAGCTTTAGGGGAGCAGTTCTGCAGGTTTTAGGCAAAGGGAATTGCAGCTATGGTTTTATGGAGGGACCTGGCTGGCTGGGCTGTGTTGGTCCAAGCTGTCGTGCTTTCCCTGGGCAAGGAGATGACTTGTTGATCAGATGGCAGGTTCAGATGGAGGGGTTGTGCTTGGAGGGCAACGTGCACAGCAAGGCACAACTTCCCCTTCTGTCCCTGCTCTGTCTCAGTGTCTATATGAGTCACATCCCGTCTGTCCCTCTGTGGAGCCAAGAGGGGAGATACGGGATTGAAATGGAAATTTGGGCCGTGCTGGTACAGCCCATGCTGGCACCAAATGTGGATCAGAGCCAGAGGTTCCTGCTCCTCCTGGACAAATAACTATTGCCTTTGGTGGGCAGGAACACTTTGAACTCAGGTTGCTTACTGCATCCCTGTCCTTCCCCAGCCTTGTCCCTTGGGACAAGCCACCAAGTCCTGGTGTCCCATGGAGGTAATTCCCAAAATAAGGTCAGGAAAAGGGGAGGGAGGGGTGAACCCTACAACATGCTGGCCTGTGCACCTGAGGAGCTGTTGGTAGGAAGAGCCTGTGGAGACGCTCAGCCTTTTGGAATCCGTAGATTGTTGAGCCTTTATTCCCACAGGACCTTGAGGAAGTGCTGGGCTGGATAGAGAGAGCGAGAGCTTTGTCTCTGCCAAGGCCAGTGGTGCAAAGAGAGATCTGCTCAAGGCTTTGCAAAGTTCTGATTGCAACTCAGACAAGGTTGAGCCCAGTGTGCATTGCTGCAGAAGTGGGAGCGATGCACCTCTCTGGGAGAGGTGATGATCCTTAAAGCCCTCAGGAAATCCTTAGTGATGTGAGCTGAGGACAGTCACCCTCTCTTCACGTCTCTGCCTGGGAAATGAGGGAATGTGGCTCAGCAGAGTTGTGGATTTCTGCAGAGCTGTAGCCGTGGATTTCTGCAGAGCTTCACAAGAGGGCAGAAAACAGCTGCAGAAGAGCGAGTGGCTCTGGGAGCCTGACAGTGACTTTCTGATGGAAAATTCTTAGGGAAGCTCGGGTCTGCTTGGAGGCAGGACCATATTGTGGATTTGCCAGCAGAGCTGGCATAAACGTGGAACAGACAGCAAAGCCAAGAGCAGCGTCCCTGCTGAGAGCACCCTGTGTGAGCAGCTCTGCATTTTGTATGAGCAATCACAGCCTTCCCCATGCCTCTGTCTCCTGGGGATGGCAAAGGGGATTTACTCCAGATACAAGTGTGGGGAGAGTGGGAAGGAGAAATGAAGCTATGGGATGGTGTTTACTCGGCGTTGTGGGAGGTTTGAGAAGGGGTGGTTGGGTGTGGTTATTCCCTCGCTCAGCTAAAGCTCAGCCCCTCTTGTCCCAGAGGTGCTTCTCCTCCTGTTTCCCAAACAGGAATTGGGGTTTACCCCTGGAAATTGGTGTGCTGGAGAGAGAAAGGAGCTCTCCCTGGGGCATACAAACCACTGGCCATGCACAGTGGTGTCGAGGGAGACCCTGAGTGTGCTTTGCTTAGACCTGGCCTAGGGAAAACTCTGCCATGGCCACGTCAAAGCGACCAGCCATGGCCCCGGGGAGCTCCGTGTTTGCCAGCTCCAAGGAATCCGGAGCTCCGTGTTTGCCAGCTCCAAGAAATCTGTAAGAAGGATTTGTATGTGTGAAATTAAAGTCATCACCCACGCGAACAGGCACTTAACCCCCGCTTCTCCAGCTCCTGTACCCAGGGGCTCTGGAGCGGTGCCATGTGTCTGGCACCACAGGCAGGAGCAGCCAGCAGGCCCAGCTTGTCCTTTTCCACAGCTGAGCCCCGGGCAGCCCTTCTCCCAGCGCTGAGAGTCAAGTGAGTGTCTTTGTATCTTGACAAGGAGAAGGAAGCTGGAAGTGCATATTTCCCCCTTTTCCTAGCAAGCTCTTTGAACCTTGGGCTCTGACTACTCAGTACCAAGTTTCTCCAGGGCTGGGATGGGTGTTGGACGTTGTTTACCTTTTCCCTGACTTCTAACAGAGGGAGGACAGCCTCGGGCTCGGGATATTTTTTCTCTCCTCCATTGATTTGTCTGTAGTAGCAGAGCTCAGGAGTCCTGACTCGCATCCTCCCCGCCGCCTGCAACCCCCAGACGACACCCAGCCCCTCGCTGTGGGAGCAGATGGAGAACCACGGAGCAGATGGATGCCTGATGGGAGCTTATGGTGTAACCCCACAGGACCCCCTGGCATGCTCCAGGTTGCAAACCAGCACAACAGGGAGCAGAGCAAGGATAGATCCAACACACCAAGAATTAATCTTACACTGCCTAAGTGCTGGGAAGAGCCTGGGGAAACACAGCAGCTGTTTAGACTCAGACTTGAACTAAACATCCTGCAAAGCCAAGTCTTACCTCTTAAAAACCCTTACCTGTGAGGTGGAATTTGCCTGGGATCTCCTGGCAGCCAGGCTGACTCCCAGGGAAGCGCAGAGCCTGTGGCACCTGGGCCACCAATTTTCCCTCACAGGGACTCTGGCCTGGAGGTGGGACTTGCTCATGTGGATCTGCTTTAGGAAATCGGTGCCAAAGTCTTTAAAATAATTTACAAACCGGTTTCGCTTTGCATTTTTTTAAACGGAACTAAAAATAAATCTTTAGTTGTAAAGCAAAATAAAAACACTGCCATCTTTCATTGCAGTTATTATACAGTAGCTGGCATTCTTTAGACAAAGCTTAAAATAACCATGAACATACCAGTGAAAATAAATGGGTGAGTCATGTTTGTTAACGCGGGGTTAGAAGTATTGCTCTTGGCTCTGCTCCTGTGTAGCATTGCCTGCTCTTTCAAGCAGATACAAGGTTTTGGCTGGGCTGGTGAAAGAAAATTCGTGATCCATCAATTCTAGGTCATCCTGAGAGGGACCTGTGTAAGGCGATTTTAAACCAAGGATTACTTTTTGTTGATTTGTCAATCTCTGGCACTGTGGTGTCACGAATATTGTGTAGTGCAAACTGATGGTGGGAGTTAGATTTATACTTCACTCTTTTGCTGTGTAAGCCTGGTTTTGAGGGATTAAATCCCACAATGGTTTGGGTTGGAAAGGACCTTAGGACTCATCCAGTTTCACCCCCTTGCCATGAGTAGGGACACCTTCCACTACCCCAGGTTGCTCCAAGCCCCGTCCAACCTGGCCTGGGACACTTCCAGGAATCCAGAGGCAGCCACAGCTCCTCTGGGCAACCTGTGCCGGGGCCTCACAACCCTCTGAATAAAGAATTTCTTTGTAATATCTAATCTAACCCTGCCCTCTCAGTTTAAAACCACTGCCCCATATCCTGTCACTATCTGCCCATATAGAAATTCTCTCTCTCTCTCCTTTTTGAAAGCTCTCAAGGTTCTGGAAGGCAGCAATGTGATCTCCCCAAAGCCATCTTTTCTCCATACTGAACAAAAAGTGGGGAAACTCACTCGAATATTCATCTCCAGAGGTGCTGTGTGCTGGGCTGGCTCCTGCATTTCTCTGCTCCCTTTTTTATGACTCTCCTCCCTGGGGCTGGAGTGGAGACAGAAGGAGGGTGGTACCAGCATGGCAATTCCAGAAGTTGCTCATGGGCTTCAGGCTGTGTGTGGTCCATCATCTACTTTTTGACTACAAAGATCCCAAATTTCCCATTTGGAAGGACAACTGGCACTGGCATTTTGCTCCTCTGCCTCTTGCCTGGAGCTGGGCACAGAGAGGGGCCAGCAAGATGTTGTTAAAATCCCATCTCAAGCACTCTGGGGCTGCTGGAGAGGGTGGAGCAGTGCCCCTGGTGATGTGCATGGCCAGCCAGCTCGATCTCTGTCAAAGTGCACTCACTCCCTGTGGCCAAAGCAGAGGGAGTTTGGGACAGCAGGACAGGACGGACGCCACAGTTGTCCCTGCGTGTTGCTGTCGTGGAGGTTTCGGGGTGCTTTGAGGAGACGTCAGTGGCCCTGTGTGGAGCAGCTGAATCTCCAGGGCTTAATGCCTTTGACAGCCCAGCTCTGCTGAGTGTTGCTCTGGCAGGAGTTGCCTTCCCAGCTGCCTGGAGGTGACTGTCCCAGCAGGAGGGACGGCTGAGTGCTCACACGTGTCTGCATCCCGCTGCCGGGGTTCACGAGCTGGGGTGACAGTCATTGGAGCCAGGCGGTGACATGCAGCGTTCGGGAGGCGAGAGACGGCAGTGACAGCTGGCCTTTGGTGACAAGACAGGTCCAGACAGTCAGAAAGGACTCTGTGAGAGATGGGGAAGCTCACATGGAAGATGCAGAGCGAGGATTCAGGCAAGCAACTGGTCAAGGACCTTTCTGAAGGACCTGTAGTGAGATGTGGAGTCTCAGCTGAACCAAGACAGAATCATGGAGTGACAGAATCCCAGAATGGTTTGGGTTGGAAGGGACCTTAAAGATCATCCAGTTCCAGCCCCTGACATGGGCAGGGACACCTTCCACTAGACCAGGTTGCTCCAACCTGGCCTTGGACACTTCCAGGGATGGGGCAGCCACAGCCTAGTCTCTCTCCTGCAACTTTTATTCATGGAATAGAATTATGGAATTGTTTGGGTGGGAAAGGACCTTAAAGCTCATCCAGTCCCACCCTGTGCCATGAGCAGGGACACCTTCCACTCTCCCGGGTTGCTCCAAGCCCCGTCCAACCCAGCCTTGGACTCTTCCAGGGATGGAGCAGCCACAGCTTCTCTGGGACCTGTGACAGGGCCTCCCCACCCTCACAGGGAAGAATTTCTTTCTAACATCTAACCTAAATCTACTTTCTTTCAGTTTGAAGCCTTTCCGTCTTGGTCTGTCATTACATGTCCTTGTAAAATGTTTCCCTCCATCTTTCTTGAAGACTCCCTACAAGAAAACAGCCCTATAATCCACGTAATCCATCTGCATTCAGGTCTGGTGCCCTAGGTATGCCCCAGGATTCCTCTCTGGGAAGGTCTCAAATGGTGCAAGGTGGATCTTAGCTCTGCCTTGGAGTGATTTGCACTTGGACTTCAGCATCCTCCTCCTCTAATCATCCACCCCTGGGCTGGCAAAATGGGAAATACAGAGTACGTGTTAACCCCCCCCACACCCCCAGTCTTTGTATTTTCTGGTGTCAGCCTCCTTCTGCAGGGGATTTCCACATCTTCCTCTTTTCATGTCTTTAAATATCCTAGTCCAAATATAGGCCAGCAAGAGGGACTGCTTATATTTCTAATTAAGGAAAAACCCCAACCCACCAGGGCCGGGTTGCACTGCCTGGTACAGCACAATTGTATCTCTAGTGTGATGCTCTTTCTTACTTATTGTGTCTCTAGATCCTTGGCTCATGTTTTTCAGGGCAGACACAAACTGAGAACTTCCACCTTGGGAGGAAAATCAGGAAAAAAGTGACTGAAAAATAATCTGTGAGTGCTGGTGCATGTAACTGACAGAAAGCATTAGCCTTCAGTTCCTCAGACAGAGCTTGGCTTCATTAGACAAGTTAGTAGTGATGCATATTAATTGAGGAGGAACACAGTTTTGTTATTTATGAGGGAGAAAAATGCATTTTCCTATGAATATTTAATGAAGCATCCCCTTCCCCACCAGTTCAATTTTTGCTGCTTGTTTCAGCCAAGTTCAAATGGGCTCCTGGGCAGAAGGAGCCAAACTCCCTGCTGTGCCATGTGGAAAAACAGCCCTGGGTTGTGACCTCCCCTGTCTCAGGGGCTTCACACTTCCCTCAGTGGCTCTTAGTTCTTTGATTTTTATTACTGCCATTGTACAAAGTGTCAGAGCTCCCAGTCTGGTGTGAGAATTCCCCCATCCTGCTCCTGATGCTGCCTCCACCTGGTGCTCGGGCACTGTGAGACTGTCCAAAATCTGTTTATTCCTGCAGAGACTGAAAATCGCAGTTTGAAATCCCATTTCCAGCCTGAGTTTCTGCATCAGTAGGAGCAGGATTGTGGCATTAAGGCCAACAAAAAAGTGAGTTGAGATGCCTTCTACAAGAAGAGGTTCGGCTGGCACTGGGTGAACCCCCGATCTGCTGCTCTTCTCAATGCCAGGAGGGATTGGAAACCAGAACTCCCTAAATAATTTTTAGTAGAAATGCCCTGAGAAACGATTCTTCTCTTCCTTCCTCCAGACTTTGATTTTTATTCCTTTGGATTTCTGGTGGTGGGTGGAGGAAGCCGCAAGAAATGTCAGGGCAACCCCGCTTGGCTGGAGGCACATCTGGACATTTTGGGATGACAGTGGCCTTTTCTAACATCCCCTGGCAAAGCAGAGGCAGAGGAGAGCTCCTTGCTTTCCTTCAGCCCTTGGCAGCCTGGCCTCTGCCACCTGACATCCGCAGCAGCCTGGCACTCGGGGGGCATCGGGCTGCTGGGTGCTGATCCAAGCGGAATCAGACCCTTGGCCAACGGGATGGCGGCTCCTTCCTCTGTTTTCCTTTGGCTCCCAAACAAAAGAGAAGAAGCCAGAGGCTGCTGGCAGTCCCAGCCATCAGGGCTGTTCTCCTGCTTCCGTGACAATGTGTTAATTGCCTGCCTGGCCAGTGGCTCTGCTGGCTGGCTGCTGCCGGGGCCTGCTGGGGCTCTTTCGTTCTTCTTCCTCTTGGAAATAAAAAATAAATATCTGCAAAGAGCCCTGTGCTTTCCCCTATCCCTCCCAGTGAGAAATGGGGTGTATCAGATTTGTGCCCAGACACCGGGAGAACAACTCAGCCCACTGCACTCCTTCTCTGTGCAGCCTGGGGGAGCAGAGAACACAAATTCCCTCTTTGCCAGCACTGAGGATGGATGCTGCTTCCTTCCGCAGGGTCCCCATCTCCCCTTGCTCAACCCCGCAAAACAAACAGGAGCTGGCACCTCACAGGGAGCAGAGTCTTGCAGAAGAGGAATTTGGACTCTGCTGGGCATCTCTTGCTGCACTGAGCCGCACAGAGCAGCATTGAGGATCATTGAGCAACACTGAGGAGCACTGAGGAGCGCTGAGCAGCACTGAGGAGCACTGAGCAGCACTGAGGAGCACTGAGGAGCACTGAGCAGCATTGAGGAGCAATGAGGAGCACTGAGGGGCACTGAGGAGCAATGAGGGGCACTGAGCAGCACTGAGGAGCACTGAGGAGCACTGAGGAGCACTGAGGAGCACTGAGGAGCACTGAGGAGCACTGAGCAGCACTGAGGAGCACTGAGCAGCACTGAGGAGCACTGAGCAGCACTGAGGAGCACTGAGCAGCATTGAGCAGTGCTGAGCAGCGCTGAGGAGCATTGAGCAGTGCTGAGCAGCGCTGAGGAGCATTGAGCAGCACTGAGGAGCACTGAGCTGCATTGAGCAGCCCTGCGGGGCACTGAGGAGCACTGAGCAGCAATGAGCAGTGCTGAGCAGCACTGAGGAGCACTGAGCAGCACGGAGCAGCACTGAGCTCCGTGATTGCATCCCCCATGCTGATGCAATGGCCCGGAGCCGGAGCTGTCTCGCCAGCCCCGCCGAGCAGGGCTGGCCCCGCACTCCTGCCTTGGGTGGCTGTCAGACACAGCGGGCAAGGTTATTACGGGTGACAGCCTTGTCGCCCCTCTGAGAAATCACGCACCAGCGCGGTATTGGTTGCGCTTAGATTCACTGAAGACAATAAATGACCCATCTCTCTACTTAGGGTGGGGTGTTTTAATACAGAGAATGGTGTTGCTGTTCAAAATCCTGTCTTGGGAGAGCCTCCTGGCTCCCGGAGCCCGCGGTATCTGGCAGTTTCTCCTCACCTCGGCTGGCAGCATATTTCCGTGCTGCCCTGGAGCCACGGCGGGGCTGGTGGGTGGCTGTGCTCAGCGCTGCGCGGAGGTGGCAGAGCCCTGCTTTGCCCGCAGGCAGCTCTGATGAGGTTTGGCAGCCCAGAAGAGCTGCCTCGACTCCTTGCCAAACATTTCTCTTTCTGCTTCACGTGGTTTGGCTGGATTGTAACCCCAGAGGTGGGGGCAGACTGAGAACACTTTCAGAGATGGGAGCGTGTGGGGACAGTCTGGATGTCTCTTCACTCCCGTTTCTCATTTGTGGCCTCACTAAGGTTTAATTTGGCCCTCCAGAGGGGAATTTCCTTCCCCTGTCCCCCTTCCCAAGTGGTGCAAATGATTGCTATTTACTCTCGACATGGGATTTGGGGTCAGATTCCCATAAAGTGTGGCAGTTCCTGAAATCTAGGGGGAATAATGACGCTGCTTTGGCTGGTCTGAGCTCAGAGCTTCTCTGTTGCAATGATTTCTTCTGGGTTTACAAACCCAGGCACTGTGTGAGGCGCAGGAGGACTCTGAGGTAGAAGGCTGAGATCACACCCAAAGCCCACAGAAACCATCAGCTCTTTTCCTGCATACTCTGGGCAGGCAATACCTTTTTGACCTATTTACAGCCGAGTCTAACAGTGAAAACCACCCGCCAGGAAGTGGAGGTTGGACCCCAGCCCAAGGGTGTTGAAATTCATCTCTATTAAGGATGGAGAAACTTGCTGGAAGAACCTCACTTATAACAGCACCCACCCCGAGCAGATGAGGTGCTTTTCCAGGTAGTTCTTTCTGCAGTGACCCTATAGACTTCCATAGGGCACCCTTGTGTAGCTGTTACTAAAATGCTGACAAATGTGAGTATATAACAGGATGGAAGCCCTCAGCTCCTAGACTTGGATGAGTCTGGATGCTGGACCATGAATTTGAGCATAAATCCTATATATTCATCCTGGAGAAGAAAAGGCTCTGGGGTGACCTAATGGTGGCCTTTCAGTACCTGAAGGGAGCCTGCAAGAAACATGGAGAGAGACTGTTTACAGGTGCCTGGAGTGACAGGACAAGGGGGAATGGCTTCACACTGACAGTGAGTAGGGTCAGATTGGATATTAGGAAAATATTCTTCCCTGTGAGGGTGGGGAGGCCCTGGCACAGGTTGCCCAGAGAAGCTGTGGCTGCCCCATCCTTGGAAATATTCAAGTCCAGGCTGGATGGGGCTTGGAGCAACGTTGTCCCTGCCCATGGCAGGGCTGGGACTGGATGATCTTTAAGTCCCTTGCAACTGAAACCATTCCATGATTCCATGATACTTGTTGCACCAGGGCTTCCACCAGCCTTCCTGGAGCTGACCATGAGTGGTGAGAGTGGCTGTGCAGGACGTGGCTCCATTCCACACCCCACTGGAGTGACCTTCTCCTGCGCCTCTTGATGTGTGACAACGAAGTCCCCAGCAGGAGGAGATGCATGGTGGTGTCAAAGCTTAAATGCCAGCCTGCTTGGTGCTTCCAGACTTGTCAGCACCGGCTGCGGGACACGGGGAGCCCCCTCCTCCCTCCACGTCCTGTGAGCGTGCACCGGGAAGGGTTTTGCGTGGCAAATAGAGCAGAAGGAATTGAGCAGAGCATGTGTTCCTTCTAAAGATAGAACGCTGGGGTTTGCATCAAGGATCCTGCCACGCTCGGCATCCACAGCAACTCCATGGCCCTCCCTTCGTGACAGGTCCCCCGGCGCTGGAAGGACGCCAGACCCGGAGTCCCTGGGACTTCCCTGCCCTGCTGCAGTGGACTAGAAAACGTACACGCACAGCGTGAAAAGGTGGGGGTGGCTCAGGTGCTCCTGGCACTGCAGGTGTAGTTTGGGGGTCTGCAGATGCTGCTGAGAGGTGGGGTAAGGCTGTTCAGCTGTACCTGAGCCCAGCTGTGCCCCCCGCGTGACACGGAGCCTCTGCCAGCGGGGAGCAGCAGCCCAGCCCTGTTTTATGGCCTTGGTGTTGGCTGGTGGCTCCACACGTCACTTACATCACCTCCAAGGCTACCAGAGTACGTCCCCAGGGTGCTCTTACGGGAATGGCTTGATTTCCAGTTTTCTCTCTCCACCCTGGGTATCGGTGTCAGGCCGGGATTCCCCACACGCAGGGAACCCCACGGAGGCTCCAGCTCCAGGCGCTGCCGGGCAGATGTAGGGTCTGGGCCCAGGATTTCTACGGGATTGTTCAGCACGTTAAATCCAACCGTGCTTGCTCGCCTGAAGGTCCTCCATCTGGCACACTCAGCCTGAGCTCACCAGGCTGCTGCTGCTCAGAACGATGTGGAGAAGGGGATGGGATCTGGGAGAGGTGTTTCTGCTCAAAGTAAATCTCAAGCCATGCAGGTCTTGTGTTGCTATGTGTATCCCTGCACCTCTGCAGTGACAATAGTGAGTGTTGCAGGGTCTCTGCAGCCACCCAGCACCCTGGTTTGCATTAAAATCTGCAGGGTCTGGGTTTTTTGGTGGGCCTAACTGTGATTTGTGGTGTCCTTATGCAAGGATCTGTGGAAATACATAGTCGTCATGAAGAACTGGCCCTATGGGAAAGGTGGGAGCCAGGGGCTGATTGCCCTTTTGCAATTAAAAGGAAGAAATCAGCATCTCGTATGAAATTCCCCACCCCCCTCCCCCAATTCCTGGTATTGCAGGGCATCCCTTCCAAACAGCAGCCCCTGCTGTGAAACGGGGTGAGGCTGACAGCATCGCAGCCATCAAAAACCAGGACGAGAGCAGAAAAGACACAACAGTGTACCTGGGGAAAAAAATAACCCTGTCAAGTCCCATTAAAGCAAGAGAATCAGCTGCTGCAGGGCTGAGAGGAAAGCACTGTCTGGTGAGGTCTCGTGGGATTTGACACACGTCCAGCCGTGCCTGCAGAAGGGATTTGTGTTCTCCGTGTGGCTGTGGCAGTGCTGGATGGTGTCAGGCTCTTTCCAGTTTGAGAGCCGTGGTGTTCTGATGGGAAGGAACGTCCCTGGCTGTGGGTTTCCCTATGGGGGAAGCGCAGGTTGGGATATGGCAGAGAGTGGGAGGTGATGGAGGGGGACTGGAGACATCCCTGGGGTGTCTGGTCCGTTGGACGAGTTCTTGAATTCCTTCTCAGCAGCAGCAGGTACTGAGCACTGCTGGGTGTCCCCATCCGGGTTTGCCGTGGAGGGGTGGGGAAACCCCTCGCTGTATGCCACAGCCTCATCTGAACATATTTCTGGTAGGATTTGGGGCCAGCCCAAGCTAAAATGAAGCCCTCAGACCCTTTTCTCTTCCCCCAGGAGGGTGTCAGGGAGTTGAGCATTAAATCACAGCCAATGTAAGGGCAGGAACCCTGGAACCTTCCCTCAACTGCCTCTATCTACCATGAATTCTCCCCTGGGCTCAATTTTGAGTTTCCATCAATTGCTGGATTTTAGTGTTTACCATTCTCTGCCCTCCCTGTTGAGACCCAAATATCCTCAACTCTGCTTTTTGTCCTGGCTTTTATGCTTGGTTGTTTCCTCAATCCAAACATGGTGCAACAAAACTGCATTTATCAGGGATTAGCTGATCTAATCCCATAAATGTGGTTTTACCTGGCTATCAGGGGCAGGTCAGCGTGCAGGGCTTTCTGCACTGCTGTACTGGGCCAAAGCATTTGTGTAGATCCCTCCCTGGCAGGAAGACAAGCTTTTCCTTGTTTTTAGGATTATTTTGATGAGGGTTAGGAAAACAGTGGAGATGCCTGCCTGGCCTTCCAAGTTCAATATCCCCTTTTTTCACTTTCCTGTCTCTGCAGCCTCAAAAATCACTGCAGGTTTAATAGAGGAATTATTATTAAAAATAAATACAAGCCCACTTAACAGCACAGCATCAGCCACTGCTGGGATCAAGTCGCTGTGGATGGGATTTTGAAGTTTCCTGAAGCAGCACTGAAGGTTTATTGTCTGGTTAGCTTTGCCTCTGTACCAATAACCCTCCCAAAGGCCAGAGACAAATATCTGCCAGCCAGGAGGAGCTGGGCACAGTGTGTCTATTCATGGCAGGCTGGCAGGGGCACGTTGTTCCCCTCCACGGATCCGGCTGCACCTCTGGGTATGGAATTGGGAAGGGAGGGCAGGAAGACAAACTGGAATGGAATGGAATGGGGATGGGAGCTGTCACCTCTGAGCTGGGCACCGGGATCTGCTCCAGCCTGGCACGTGGTGCTCTCAGGCGGGCACATGGGAGTGCTGGAAGTCGCTGTCACCAGGAGAGGGGAGGGAGGTTGGCTCCGGACTGGGCACTCAGATGGCTCAGCCCTGAGACATCATCAGCTCCCCCATCCCAACCTCTCCTCCACACCATGGGCAGGATGGAATGGANCTGCTCTCTCCCCACACTGGCAGTGACTCAGCTGGAAGATGTGAGCGCTGCTCCCACTGCTCAGCTGAGGGCGTGGCTGGAGGAACCATCCTCACCTTCTCCCTGGCACTGCGTTCACACCGCTGAGCTTCTGGAAACAGGGAAACAGCAGTCTCACAGCAGCACCTTAAAATAGAGGTCACACCTCCCCAGCACCTCTCACCTGGTGAGAGGGTGTTGGCCCGGCCCCAGGAATTGGGAATAGATCCTGCTGCAGGATGAGCAATGGAAACAGGGAGAATTCCACCATCCTTGTGCCAAGCAAACCGAAATGAGCTGTGGGTCAGGTCCCAGCAGCCATGTGTGCCTTGTGGGGGTGGGAAGGGCCATGGTTTAGTGGTCATTGAGGGACATTGAGGTCAGATGTGGGAGATCTGGTTGTAGTTCCTGAGCTGGAGGAAACCCTGTGCCTCCATTTCCCATCTCTGCAGCAAGGTTAGCACTTCCAGCTGCAGCTTTTTGGAACAAAAGTGGCCTTTCAGTAGGTATGTGGGCAGGACCTGACACAAGAGGTGGCAGAGCCTGGTGGGGCTTTTGGGTGTTGGGCAGGAGACACTCTCCTTGTGGGGGTTACCAACATCACTCCACAGAATTGTCCCATTGCACACGGGACTGATGAAGGGCCCAGAGGTGTCTCCTCAGGGACACATGTTGGATGCTGGAGGTGATGCAGTGCATTCCAGGCTCTCCAGGAAAGCTTCCAGCAGTTACAGGCACCTGTTGTGCTCAGCAGGACCCATGGCAAGGAGGGACAACCTCTCCTTGGCGTGGGATCCACAGCAGGAGCTTGGGATATC
Source organism: Cnemophilus loriae (assembly GCA_013397755.1). Taxonomy (NCBI): domain Eukaryota; kingdom Metazoa; phylum Chordata; class Aves; order Passeriformes; family Corvidae; genus Cnemophilus; species Cnemophilus loriae. The sequence goes on from VZTF01000071.1 coordinate 190,592, forward strand.
TGCTGGAGTCGGTTTGTGCCCTTCAGGGCCTGTCTCTATCCCGGTGCCACACTCTGCTGAGGGTTGCAGGGTGGGTTGGTTGGTTTGTTTGCTGCCCTTGCATTTCCAGCACTTTCTGGAGAGTTTGCAGGATGTTCTGTGAGTCTGGGAAGGGGTGACTGGGTTTGGGTGGAGGCTCTGCCACAGCCGGAGCCTGATGCTGCCTGAGTGTCGCAGACACATCGCAGCTGTGGGGACCAGATCTGAGGCTTGACCCTGGGTTTCTGTGTCAGGGCTCTTCAGCTGCATTGCTGAACTTTGCAGAAAGGATTTTTCTCAAAAAAAAGGAGCCTGGATCTGTCAGGCTTTTGGGAACGTCAGTTTGAGGCAAGCAGGGCTGGTAATCAACGGTGCCAGATTCAGTTCATTCAACTTGCTTAATGGAATTTCTAATCAATTTTCTTAACAGCCCCAAGTCTGAATGGCCTCCTAAGGACTTAAATTCTGGAAGTGCCAATTCTCCAAGCACCCTAGGAAGAACAAAGGCTTGTCATTCTCCTAGCAGCTTCCTTTGCAAAGCAAAAAACAAACCTCCTTCTCCCAGCTGTGACTATAAAATGAACAAAAAAAAACAAGGTGCAAAACATTTTGTCCTAAATCTTGTTGTTAATGATGTTGGTGGAAATGACAGGCTTTGAATAGATAGAAAAGTGGGTTGTTAGGGCTTGGGAGGATGCAGCTGGTGCTTGTACAATGGCAAATGAGCCGGCTGGCAGCAAGCTGGCCATGGGGTTACTGAGGAGAAATGAAAGATGCTATCAGCTTCCTTCAGTGTTTCCCTATCAGCTGCTGCAGATGGACACGTGGAGTTTAACCAGCTCCAGATAACACGGAGGTTAAATAGACATTTCTCTTAGAGGAGAGCATTCCTCAAATTGCAATTATGCCTGGGAAAGAACAAAGGCTTGTATCTGTCGAATATTTCTGCAGTGGAGAGATTTGCATCTGATTTTAATACAGGCAGCTCTGTGAGAGTCTGGTTGGCAGCTGAAGGTGTCTGGGGGAAGACTTGACGAAACCTGGGAGGTTTTCTGCCCTATGGAAAACACCTCCAGGCTTGTGACTCCCTTCTGGCACATGAGCAGGAGCCGAGTAGCGCTGGGGCTCTGGATGTGGCACGGGAGGAGGAGGGATCGTGCGTGGGTGTCTGACGTGCAGGTGAAGAGAGCAGGCTGGGTGGCTGTGTGCCTTCCCAGCTTCCCCAGGGACAGAATTCCCGTTCAGTGAGGCAGAGAGCCAGATCCTGCAGCATGTGTTACAGCAGAACTAATAACCGAGGGCAGCAGGTTTTCTGGCTGAACTTGTGACGCTTGGCTGAGCTCCAGGGACCCACAAAGATTGCTCTTCGATCCTCAGAAGTGAACCTTCCCGCCCCCCCAGCAATGGCTAAAAAAAGCCGTTTTTCTTATTATTTTATCCTCATATATTTATGGTTGGGTCGGGCTGAGATGAGGAGCAAAATGGTCACCCAGGGGATCCTCAGCTCTTCATCCCTGGCATCGCTCCTGGGTGTCCACCTCTGCCCAGGGGACTGGGAGCTGAGGGGACAGTTGTGCCCCCAAACCTCACAGCTCACACAACTGCCAGTCTCCAAAAACAGGAACAAAAGAAAGGAACAGATAAGATTGTGAATGTGAAGCCAGGTTTTTTAACACCTGACCTGCACAACTGAAAAATTCCCAAGCCTAATCCCTGCTTTCCTAGATGGGGAGAGCAGGAGAGTCTGTCTAGCTGGAGGTCAGCAGAGCAGTATAAACAGGGAAACACAGAGATTATTAGGTACAATGGAGAGACTGGGGGATTAGTGCAAGAACCTGAAAGGATTTGGTCACTGCTGAGCTTGCTCTGCTTGGATAATGCACAGAAGCTCTTCCCAAGAAGAGCAGCAGCAGCTTCATAGGATATATCCAAAGTAATGGGCTCCGCATCCAGCAAAACTGAAGGAGACAAATGGAAATTACATCAACAGCTTTGTTCTGTCTTTCTGCCACCTGGACCCAGCTGGTGTTAAAATAGGATGAGAGACAAACTCCTTGTCCTCAGGTGGCCGAGATCGACGGCTGTGTCTGCTCCAGGACGTGCCAGTGGCTCTGGTACAGCCTCTCCCTTGCTGGCTCATGGAGATAGTTTTCTTCTTAAGCAAAATTGCATTTTCCAGTCAAACTCTGCATCTCAAAAAGAATTCATAGGGAGCTGGGCTAAGCCGCGTGTCTGTATCTGGGAGGCTCAAGTGCTAAAATACTTGGCAGGGAGATGCTCCTCCTCTTCTCTCCTTTAAATTGTGGCTCTGTTTCCATCATGTTTTGAGCTGAGGCCCTAAAATTTGTGGTTCGAAGACTTTCTCTCTATGGGAGTATTTGTAAGATGTAGCAAAATAAACTCAGCCATGGAATAAAGAGAGAATGGAAAGAGTAATGGAAATTTTGCACTGAGATGAGGTGTAACATTGAAGGGCTCCTCCAGCTCTGCTGCAAGCCAGGCTTGATGTGGGAATTACAGGGCAAGAAACTTTTTTATATTAAACACAAAGGGAAACATTCCTGGTAAGTCTGTGTTCTACCAACACCCAACCAGATGTGGGGAAGCCCAGATCACTTCCTTAAACTCTTTGTCAAATGAGAATGGATTTAGTCAGTGCTTAGGGGTCACAGTTTGGGAGACATTTCCCAGAAAATGGCAAAGACAAGGCTCTTAGTGTTTTGGAGCAGTCTTTTACCAGAGGCAGGAATTTTTTGTAGCATGAAGCTTTTTTTGGGTGTTTTAATAGCAAGTCAGATTTTTAGAGCAGCTCATTGCAGAACACAGTGCCAAAAATGTCACCCCTCCCAGTTTAGAGCGTCTTCCAGGGTGCTCTAACAATGTCCAAGGCACTGCCTTGTGCCACAGCTGGATCTCCAAACCGTGTCACCTTCTCTCCTTGCTCTGCAGGAGGGAGACCTGGAAATAAGGTCAATTCCTTTCCCCAGCAAGAGAGAGGACATTGATTTGTGCAGATGGTGGGGGGATGGAAGGGGAGGTTCTCCTTTAACAGTTGGACTCAATGATCTTGGTTCTTTTCCAACCCTGATGATTCTCTGATTCCTTAGAAAAGGGTTTTTAATCATTTGCACTTCATTTGCACTGAACATGTGCAGCTGGGACGTGGCTTCCCTCAAGGATGGGGATTTGGGGAGGATTCATGGTAAGTGCTCAGTACTACAAGCAGGACCTGAAATCTGCCTTGAGCAGCCCATCTTTAACTTAAAAACCCCAAATCCACACACTGGGGAGCTGCTGAACACCTCTCCCATCCGTCCTTTCCCTTGTGCCTTTCCCAGTGCCTGGGGTGGCCGCACGCTCCTTGTCACAATGAGGGGGTGCAGTGGTGGCTGCCACCCCCCCGCCCCGCTGTCCCCATGTGCTGTGACTGAGTGCTGGGACAGCTTGTCACAGGCACCTGGGACACACGGGAGCTCGTGCCAGGGCACACAGACTCCACGGTCACGCTGCCTGCCTGGTTCAGCAAGATCCAGAGGCTCGGTGAAGTCCTGGAGAGGTGTGCTGGGTATCCCCGAGTGCAGGATTTGGCCCAGATAATCCATCTGCCAAGGAACACGTTGCAGCACAACCCTTGGTGAGTCAGGAACGCTTTATCAGCACTGGAGCCTCCCCGGAGGCTGTGTGTCCTACATAACCGTGGAGTGGCAGGAGGAGGTTACGTGACAACCCATAAACCTGCTCTTCTTCGGGGTGACTCGGGGCTGCAGCCACAGAGGCACCCACCCCACACTGCCTGGCCTTGGCTTTCACCTGGTGTCAGCTCCACAGCCCTGGAACCAGCTCTGTGTCCATGGAGTAACCAGCTCCTGGGGTCTGGGACAGCGATGTCCCCTGGATGCAGCTTCCAGAATGGTCACAACACCCAGCTTGCAGTCTGGTCACAACAGCCCCATGGAACGCTCCAGGCCAGGGGCAGAGTGGCTGGAAAGCTGGGAAAGGACCTGGGGGTGCTGGTGACAGTGGTGACATGAGCCCAGGTGTGCCCAGGTGGGCAGCAAGTCCAAGGGCACCTGGCTTGGATCAGGAACAGTGTGTCCAGCGGGCCCAGGGCAGTGATTGTCCCTCTGTTCTTGGCTCTGCTGAGGCCACACCTCCAACCCTGGGGTCAGTTTTGGGTTTATCACGACAAGAAGGACATTGAGGGGCTGGAGCGTGTCCAGGGAAGGGAACAGAGCTGAGGAAGGGGCTGGAGCCCCAGGAGCGGCTGAGGGAGCTGGGAAAGGGGCTCAGCCTGGAGAAAAGGAGGCTCAGGGGGGACCTTGTGGCTCTGCACAACTCCCTGACAGGAGGGGGCAGGCCGGGGGGGTCGGGCTCTGCTCCCAGGGAACAGGGACAGGAGGAGAGGGAACGGCCTCAGGCTGGGCCAGGGGAGGCTCAGGGTGGACACCAGGAGGAATTTCTCCATGGAAAGGGTGGTCAGGCCTTGGCAGGGGCTGCCAAGGGAGGTTTGGAGTCCCCATCCCTGGAGGTGTTCATGGAAGGCCTGGACGTGGCACTCAGAGCTCTGGGCTGGGGACAAGGTGGGGATCGGGCACAGGTTGGTCTCAATGATCCCGAAGGTCTTTTCCAACCTAAATCATCCTGGGATTCTGTGGTATTAATGAAGAACATCACTGGAGCACATTAATTTCTGATAAAACACACAGTTCACGCTTTGCCATGTCCCAGTTATCCCTGTGAACACGTGTGGGTGCACACACACAGTCCTTTGCTGGCTCAGGTAACCAAATTCCCTGTTTTCTATCCCAACCCTTCAAAATCTCACTAGAGATGCTCTAAGTCCAGGCTTTTCTCTGGAGACAGACTCCATATTTGCAATAGTTCCCTTAGAGCAGGACGTTACCCAAATTTTTAATTTCCCCTTATTTTCCCCTTTGATTTTTTTCTTCCCGAATTTTCCGGGGGTTTCCTGGGAATTTTAGCTTTCTAAATAAATTTATAAGAATTGGCAAACTAGGATAAAATCGGAATACTTCATTCTGGTTTTGAGTCCTGGGAAGTGTTTTGGGCAGAAGAATTGTGAACACATTTTGGGGAATGAGCTTCTCTCATCTTCTGTTGAGTTGTAGCAGATTTTAGAAGAAGCAGAAAAAGCCTGCCTTGAGCACAGAAATGTAGCAAAGTGTTTTCAGCAAAAAAGGAATCATTTGGGAAAAATGTGAAGACAGGAAAGAGCTGCTCGTGGACATTTGATGTATAGAACCTTATGGATCCAGCTGGGAGATATGAGCAGGACCTGGGCAGGAGAAGCCTTAATTTTGCCAAAATTTGGGAAGGTTGCTGTGGCTTCAGGACAGCCCATCCCACCAAAATTTTATATTGTCCAAAACAAGACCTGTACAGGCTATGGCACTGTTGATATCATACTGAAAAGGGAATATTTAGGTGTTTGTGTTGGAAAATAGGCAAAATAACTTTGTAAAGGATCTTGTAACTTCACCCCTGCACTTTGCAGGATAAATCCTGAACCTCTAAGAACCTCAGCATTAATTAAAAAAAGAAATATGTCTAATGAAACTTAATGCAGTAGGTATTGATTTGTCACAACATGCAAGTCTCCATGAATATCTGTGTACAATTCTTGCCTGTTTTAAGTGTTCCTGTGCACAACATCCCCCCAGAAATGCCTTTCAGCCAAGGTTACTCCACCACGACACTGGATGTGTTCTTTTCAATCTCTTTTCAATGTGCTGGACACACAAAGCTCTAATTTTTTTTTTCTGAGATCACAAAAAAAAAGCATTGAAGCTGCTGCTGCACATCCCTAACACCTGCACTGGGTAGCAGCTTCAGCAGCAGTGGGAATATCAGAGGGTCCCAAATATTTTTCACAGTCTGATTTACATTATAATACAGATTAAGGATTGCTCTTGCCTTTCAGGAGCTTAGTAACATCCTTTTGTCGCCCTGTAACAGCAGCTCTAATTCCTCTAACCAGGAATTACTGCAGGGAGCATCACTTGGGTGTAAATCTGCTGGGATGAACTTCTTCCTTTCCCCCGAGTAACCCGAGCGTCTCAGCCGAGCTGGACTTCCCAGTGCTCCCAGCACCCACTTGGCTCTGGTGTGTATTTCCAGTTTGGACGGGGCTTGGAGCACCCTGGGCTGGTGGAAGGTGTCCCTGCCTGTGGCAGGGGGTGGGATGGGATGAGCTTTAAGGTCACTTCCAACCCAACCCATACGGGGATGAGTCCATGATTCTGTTTGGGACCTCTTCAGAGGAGCAGGAGCAAACGGGCGGTGCCAGCCCAGCCCAGCCCCCGTGGGCTCAGCAGCTCCTCAGGGTGGGAGCAGAGCAGCCTGTTTGGGCCTCAGAAGACAGAGGCTGTCAACTTGAGCCAGCAGTGTCCCAGAAACCCCAGGTGACCCAGTCCTGTAGGGGCAGCAGGTTTTATCAGCCAGGGTCTGCATCCTGGCAAGAGTCTCCTCTGCGCTTTCCCACAGGACATTGTATTAGTCATCCCTAATTATTCAGCTCTACTTGAGCAAAGCCTTGTCTCTGTCTTTCTTTTTTCTTTTTTTTTTTTTTTTTTT
>VZTF01000071.1:197222-210058 GCA_013397755.1 Cnemophilus loriae
TTTTTTCTGTTAGCCTGAAAACCTATATTTAAATAATAAGGGGTGGGAGGCATTTTTAATCCCAGCTGGATAATTCCTGAAATGCACAGAGGTAAATCCTGAGCAGACGGATACTCTGAGAATGTGCTGGTTCCTTCCTCGCCTGCCTTGGGCAAATAAAGCCAGGCTTGAGCACATCTTATGCCAGGCTCTGCCCTGCTCCAAGCTTCTTAGACAACTTCCATGTCCTTTCTGATGGATTTATGATTTTGGGATGTTCGTGAAGCCTTTCTGGGCTTCATTTGCACCCCAGTCCTGCTGTGGGTACCTCATCCCGCCCGCACGACTCCTCGATGCCTCTTGCCCCGTCTCACTGTTCTAAGCCCAGAAACTGTGATTTTTGAGGGGTGGGGAAATACTCGGGATCAGCAGAGAGGGATGACAGAGCTCGCAGGCCATGCGGAACAGGGGCTTTTGTGGGGGTAGTGAGGAGAAGAGCTGCTTAGATTTGGGGCTGTTTCTTCAGTGGAAAGATGAAGAAATGTGACAGAGCCAGGGACACCCGGCAGCGACCACAGGCCAGCCCTCACCTACCTCCCTTGGCTGCGGAGAGTAAAACACTTTCTGAAATGGGAATAGCACGTGTGCAATTCTGGGGAGCAGAGCCCCCAGGAGAGGGACATGCCGGATCCCAGGCCATGTGGGGGCGGTGGCAGAGGCTTCCTCCAGCCTCGCCCCTACCCTCCGCTCATCTCCATCACAGGCTGCCTCTCCATGCCGTTCATTTCTGCTGAGAAGGCTTAGTCTTGCCTTGTAATCTCGATTTGGAGTTTCATTATGAATTACTTGAGTCTCATGTGCCGTTTTAAATTGATTCGTTATGCCAAGTACTTGCCAAACGCATAATGAGGGTCTAAATCGGTCCGTATGCAACAAGGCAGCGATTCAATTATTGCGAGCACTCACACTCCGACAAAAGCCTCGATTATTGCTGTCACTTGCGTTTTGGGACCTTCCCGCACACATCCACACCCCTCTTCCCCCCCGCCCCAGATCCGTCGGAGGCATTTCATGGTTCCTAGCGCCTGCCCCGTTATTTATTGTTGTTATAAACGCTGCTATTTTCGGCTGCCTCGCACACGAGCGCCGGGCTGGGAGTTCGCCCTGCAGGGATTGGTATTAATGAGAATGGGAGCAGCTCGGGGCGGGGGAATCGCTGCTCCGTCTCCTCCAATCCATTCACAAAGTCTGTGTGGCAGCTCTTAAAGACCGACGGCAGAAATGAAAATTAATCAAACGAAGGGGCTATTAAGCCACAGCACATCAAAGAGAGCCCGAAAGTCTTCACACCATCAGCGAAGAAAGCTTTTATCTCTTTCTAACGAATGTTAGAATCCAGACACAGCCCTGATGAGCTCTAAAGAACCATTAGAAGGGTGTGAATAATTATAATTGCTACCCCTAATCGTGTCTTTCCTAGATTTCGGGGTAGTCCAGGAAAGAATGTCAGTACCTGCGACCTTTTTAACAGATGGGGAGACTGAGGCACCACAGGGCACTGCAGGGCCCAGGTGACAGGGATGGGGGAACGTGGTTTAGTCCTTTTCCCCCCAAATTTTCTGCATCACCTTGGGAAATAGTCCCAGTTATCTGTTTCATGGACCAAGGAATGCTTTCATGGGCTGTTGAAGGAATCTGTTTCCTGGGCTAAGGAATGATGGGCTGAACCAGTCCCAGATGTGGGCACTGACTCATGGAATCATGGAATGGGTGGGGCTGGAAGGTTCCTTAAAGCCCATCTCATTCCACGCCTGCCATGGGCAGGGACACCTTCCACTGTCCCAGGTGGCTCCAAGCCCTGTCCAGCCTGGCCTTGGCCACTTCTGGGGATGGGGCAGCCACAGCTGCTCTGGGCAACCTGGGTCGAGCCTCCTGGCTTTTCCCTGACCCTGATTTGCAGTTCAGGTATCTTTAAATGGTGAAGCAGCCTCCAAAATCCAGGTCCAGGACCTTCTCCTGTCCCTGCTCTGTGGCTTTATCCCTGTCCTTGAGTTGGGCGGGTCGAGGAGCATTATCGCTCACATCAATTTTGGGCCATTCCCGCAAACTTTGGGGCTCAACCCTTCCTTTTACCTCTTTGTTTTGGATTCAGATGAGAAGAGATCAGCCTCCGGTCCCAGCTCCTGCTCTCCTCCACGCTGCAGACTCCAGCAGCCGGAAGCTTTTCTTCCGAGCTCCTCGTGATGAAATGTCAGCGTGAGGCAGCGCCGTGTCCGCGGTGGGGCTGACACCAGGGCTGGGAGCTACCGTGAATCATCCTCATTAAAAGGCATTTCCAGTTCAGCTGCAGAGACGCTTCTCACCCTCTTTGCTGCCATGGCAGAGCTATTAAAAGCTGCCGTGGAAGGCAGGCAGCAGACGATGGGCACAGGCAGGTACAGCTGCAGCCCTGTGCAGGAGGCAGCGGGTGAAAAACACATTCTCTGAATCATTCCCCGTGCCAGGAGCAGGAGGTGGATCTGCCGGCAGCATCTGCACCTGAAAGGAGATGACTTCTCCACCTGAAAGGAGATGATTTCTCCACCTGAAAGGAGGTTGTAGCAAGATGGGAGTTGGCTGCTTCTCCCAGACAGTGAGCGACAGGATGAGAGCACACAGCCTTAAGCTGTGCCAGGGAAGGTTCAGGCTGGACATCAGGAGGAATGTCCTCATGGAAAGGATGGCCAGGCTTTGGAAAGGGCTGCCCAGGGAGGTTTGGAATCCCCATCCCTGGAGGTGTCCAAGGAAGGCCTGGATGTGGCACTCAGTGCTCTGGGCTGGTGACAAGGTGGGGATCAGGCACAGGTTGGAGTTGTTGACCTTGGAGGTTTTTGCCAACCTCAGTGATTCTGGGATGCTGTGATACTAAAGAAGAACATCACTGGAGCACATTAATTTCTAATAAAATGCAACAAGGCCAAGGGCACCTGGGCTGTACCAGCCATGGTGTGTCCAGCGGGCCCAGGGCAGTGATTGTCCCTCTGTTCTTGGCTCTGCTGAGGCCCCACCTCCAACCCTGGAGTCAGTTTTGGGTTTCTCATGACAAGAAGGNCAATGGTGCTCCCCCATCCCTGGAGGTGTCCAAGGAACTCTTGGATGTGGCACTCAGAGCTCTGGGCTGGGGACAAGGCTGACCTCAGTGTGACTGTGGGAGGACAGGGAGGTTCCTTGCTGGGAATGGAGGGGCTTGGCCTTTTGGCACAGGGGCTCCTGGGAAGGTTTGTCTGCAGGTGGTGGTTGTCACCTGAAAGGGGGTGAATCGGCAAGAAAGGTGTGTGTAGGGTGTGTGTAGGGTCTCCACGGCCAGCAGAGCTTCTTCGGTATCCCAGCACATCCCCAGCCCCACATTATCCCCGTGCCCTGGGCTCTGGCACTGCTGCATTCCCGCAGTGCCGAAGGTGGTTCTGTGTGCTGCAGGAGCAGGAGGATTTAGCAGGATTTCCCTGTTGAATTCTGGCTTATGACAACTGTTGAGCAAGGAGAGATTTTTGGGTTGATTTTCTCTAACAGGCTCTGCCACCCTCGTGCATTTCCCAGCCGTGAGTCACAACTCATCCTCTGCTTCTCCCCCTCCCTGGCATCTTCAGGCACCTCCTGAGGGTTTGGAAGATAATAACAATGATAATATCTTGTGCAGGGTTTTCTCTGGCTCTGTGCTGCATGAGGGCTGGGAATTCACCCTCTGAGTGAAAGGGAGGGTCTTCCATCCCTGCTGGGTGACGGGAGGTGGGGGCAGCACCGAGGGAACCCAGCCCACGCTTGGCCATCTCTGGCAAGAGCAGCATTACCGTGTGCCAGGGGTACCTGGGTGCTCCTCAGGAGGGACCAAATGGAGGAGTCAAATGCAGAAATAAAAACTGGCAATTAGAAAAGCACCATCCAACTGACTTTTTATTAGAAGGGGTGTCACAGAGCTTTGCTGCCCAGAGGGAAGCTGCAGAAGCATGTCCTGGTGGGGACTTCATGACATCCCTTCTCCCAGCCACCGCTGGTCCCGCTCCCACCGGCACCTCCATCCTCTGCCTCCACTCTGCTCCCATCACTCGCCCAAAATTACTTTACCAGGAGGAAAAGCTGCGGGAAAAAGGCAAAGTCAAGTGATTTTTCTCTCTCTAGGCTGCTCTGGATCTCATTTTGTGCTTCACCAAGAGAGGAAGGGGAACAAAGCAGCAGAGAAATCACCAGATTTACCCCGAAAAGGAAAGCAAGCAGCAAACAGAAATAGGGTCAAAGGGAAGAGGAGACTTTTGGTCATTTTGGGGAGAGTTTCTGTTCTAAGAAGGCCCCTCCAGTTTCCTCCCCACTCTTGCTGTTAATCATTCAGTGATTTATATTTGCAGCAAACCCTTCCATCTCAGAGTCATTTCTGTGTGCAATGACTCCAGTGAATTAATGCGGGCACTGCCTTTGGAACACAAATGAATTCTGTAGTGGAATGAAACTTCTCTTTGATAGTGGCTGCTACTTCTTTTTTCTCGTGTGTCCGTTTATAATTAAGGTTTCTTAATTCTCTTTTTAAGGGCCGGGTTAAAGGAAAGGAAGAGCGAGACTTCAGCAGTGCTTTCTGTGCAGGGTGAGCTGCACAAGCGAAGCAGGCAGTGAGTCAGCATCCTCTCCTGCCTCTGCCGGCAGCCGAGCTGTTGCTGGGGTGACTGTCACAGGTGACAGAGCGGATCAGCCTTTCCAGTGTCCCCAAGCCGAGCCAGGACATGTTTTTCCAAATATATCAAAGCAAAACCAAAATGCAGGCTGCAGAAATCCTCCATTCCGCCCCAAAAAACCCATCCCCAAATTGGTTATATTGTCATTTGGGGCTTAGAGAAAAGGAAAAAAGGAACGTGGTGGTTTTGGATGTTGTGTAAGAAAAGTCATTTGAGTGAATCTTGTGATAATTGTTTCAGAATTAATTCGTTGTTGCTGGCTCTTGTTGGAAAGGTCAGCAAAGCAAATCTGACCTGTGGCACCCATGGGTCACCTCCTGCCTGGACTGTCACCCGTCACACCCCCAGTCCCGACAGGAGGATTAAGAAGGCAAAAAATGACTCATCTGCTCCCCCTCACCCCATTTTCAGCCTTGCAAACAGGGGATTTCTGAGTGGGGCCTCAGGGGATTCCCCCAGAAGTGCTGCAGCTGACAAGCAGGAAATCTGATTAAAAATACATCACAAGGTTGAGCTGCAGAGCTCACGTCTCTGAGCCCTTTACAGACAAATTCCTTTGCTCCAAATTTTTGCTGGTTTGGGTTCTCCAGCTAGAAATGAGGCCTCTGGCAAAGGCTGGGGAGCATTTGGGAGCTCCAGCTTTACCCGCAGGCTCTGCAGCTCTACCAGCATCCAGATGTTGCAGCTAAAGCTAAAGTCCCTGTGTTTGCAAACAAATTCATCTCCCCTGCACAAAATGACCCTTCAATAACAACCTTACAGCTGAGTGAGGGGTTTTTAAAACAAACCAGTTCCCGGCACTGTCGATCGAGGGTTAAACTGGCTGTGAAGGTGGGGAGGACAGACAGAAGGGTCTTGAGGCAGAAGAGAATTTCCTCTTGATTTCCAGCTGGAATGATGACAATATTGGACCTGTGTTCAGGGTGTGGCTTTTTTTCCTCAAAGCACTGCCCAAACGTCAACTAATGAGCAGAGGCCAGGAAGCTGGGGGTGCACTGATGTGTTTGGCCTGGTGACCTGAGCAGGTTTTAACTTTCTGTTCAGTCACTTCCCTTGAGACCAAAAGCCCAAGGACAGAGTTGCTGGGGGACCCAGCCCTCAGGAGCATCCTGGTCTCTGTTGTGGCTCTGTCATTGCAGCCAGGCAGAGTCACTCTGTTTCTTTCCATGATTTCATCAAACTCTAATGGAAGTCTGATGGCTTCGGGGTAATTCTAGCACAGTGACTTTGTTCCTATGTGTGTTAGAAGGCATAAAAATGTGAACTGCAAAAGAGGATTTTATCTCCCTTCTGTTTCCTCTCCCCGTGTGTTCTCTGCTTTAACCGCCAGCAGTTTCACATCATGCCAAACCTGGTGTGTGATTTTGGTGAAAGGCAGAGTTCTCTCTGTTTGATTTTTTGGGTTTCATAGTTGCAGGGGAGCTGGGGGTAGCCAGAGCTGGGTTGGGCTGCCCAACCCTGTTCATCCTTTGAGATCTGGGATGCTCTGGAGAACAGGCCTTGCTCTCCAAGGGTTGGTTTGTCCCCAAGCTCAAGGTGTTGATGCACAGGTTGCCCAGAGAAGCTGTGGCTGCCCCATCCACTCCTGGCTGGACGGGGCTTGGAGCAACTTGGGATAGTGGAAGGCGTCCCTGCCCATGGCAGCGGGTGGAACAGGGTGGGATTTAAGGTCCCTTCCCACCCAAACCACTCTGGGATTCTATAATTCGATAAATGGTGGCTCTTCTCCATCAACACATGATTGACGGACCAAGTGTCCCACTGGAACGCTCCACGATGGCAACGCCTCATCCCTCATTATTTACTCCTGGGCTGTGTCAGTCAAACCCCTGCAGCCTCAGATCCCATCTCACTCCTTTCTAACACGATGTTCACTGAACGAGCAAATGAAAAGTCACAGAAAAATTGGGAGGATTGCAGAAAGGCAGAAAAATCCAAGAGACAAAACATGGTTTGAAGGTCCTTGACGGCTGCCAGGCGGCCCCGCGGCTGTCACCGGGATCTGTGCTCGGCTGAGACAGCTCCCTGCCCTCCAAACGCCTCCTCCTCGCCCAGCTCCCACGGATCTCATTGCTGGGAGGCTCTGGTGCCTGGTGCTGGGCAGAGGAGGGTCGAGGCTGGCTCCAGCCCAGCTGCCCAAGACAGGAAAAATTGCTTCATTTCTCTGATGCAATTTATTTTTCTGAATAAAACTGGCTAAAGAGTGGGGAAAAGGTGAAGGGGGCGTGTTTCAAAAATAAACTCCTGAGCCTGCACAAGGGAAGCTTTGTGGCACAGCGGTGACTTACAAATTCCCCAGGTCTTCTGTGGAAAGCAAAACCTTTTTTCTTAAAAACAGGCTTGTTTGTGCAGCTGGAGTTAGGCACCAAATCACCCAGAGTGCCTCGAACGTCCTCTGAAAACTCAGCTTGAAATACTGTTGGAAAGAGACTGAGCCCATATTTTAAGGAAAATTGTTCCAACCACATTGGTTTAGAGGGGGATCAGTTGCTGGTTTTGGTTGTAGAGGCCGACACCAAGAGCTTTCCCTGCTGTGGGACGGAACTGCTCTGCTTAGGGAGGCTGTGAAGGCTCGTGCCACCTCACGGAGTGACTGTCACCAATCACAACCAGAGGTGACATCCATGGAATAAATTATTCAGGGGCCGAACAGTCCCCCCTGGCCCACATGATGCTTTTTACCGCCAGAAATTGGGGGTTTCACACCTTTACGCTGAGGCTGCGTCTGGCTCAGCACCGATGCTCTTCCAGCATCACCCTGAGTCCCTGAGATGTCCCTGATTTTCCTGCTCCCCTCTCTGAGACGCAGCTCATCTTCCCCTCCTGCGGACATTGGTAATGAAAACACTGTTGTCTCCCAGGATTTGTGGTTAAATTGCTTTGTCAATGTAATCTTAGACCTTAATGACCAAATAATGCCCTGCAACAGGAGTCGTTGGGTATCGTTTTGCTGTCATTGTGGAGGCATTTGGAATGTGATCCCCATTCCAGTGAAATTTGCATTAACGTTGTTTGGCCATCATAATCCCACCCAGTTAATCACATTTTTAGGATATTGAAATAGGTCTAACTCCATCCTGAGCTGTAACCCCTGGATCCCCAAAGGTTGGATGGGATTTAGCTCTGTTAAAGCCGACGGATGACGGTGATGCTGAGTAATTTGGCTGATCTTTTTTAGAACTTGTTCTTCACTTTCCAAAAAATGCTCTTGCTCAATCCTCGGCTTCGTGGGAAACAAGCCATGAAAAATAGCTGCTGTCCACGCTCGGTTATTTTGGGGTATCAGTTCCATTTTCACTTCCCCCCTACCCCACCCTGACTGTTCTCTGAAGGCGTCCAGCAGTCGGAGAGGATCCCAGGGTGTTTGGGGTCTTGCTGTGCCTGGTGCTAAATGTCCTGTGTGAGAGAGGCATCAGTTTTCCCTGGGGACCTCCCAGTGATGCTTTCCACCTGTGCCGAGGGCTGAGCAAGCTGCAAGATTTACACAGCACTGGATTTTCCTCCCTCTTCCAAATTTCAGTATCTTCCTCAACTGAAAAAGAGAAACAACTCTCTGCAACTGTGAGTGCAGGGAAAAGCTTCTGGTGTAGGATTGAAATAGACTCCAGGTGGGAGGCGAGAAATACTCCCTCAATGTACAGATGAGAAACTGAGGCACGGTGGGATTGAAGGATTCACTCCACGGCTGAGCTATACCTGGAGTCTGACTAAGACGGCGACAGGAATAGGAATGGTGTGCTCCAGAGTTAGAGCACTAAATCCATCCTGGGAAATCAAGATTCCGTTCCCATCCCTCCCGCTGTCTCCCTGGATGGCGTTGGCGGAGAATTCATCTCACCCCGGAGAGGGAACCCTCATTGGATGGTTTTGTGGCTTGGTGAGGAGACGAGATAGGATCCCTGATTTCTGGGAATGAGATGGCCCCATCTTGGTGTGCACTGGGAATAGCACCCAAGCTCTTCTGGAAGGGTGTGAGCTCAGGGACTGCGGGGATGCTCCCACCTCCTGTCTCCACAAGGGAGAAGGTGAGGATGGCAGGACTGGCCAGTCTGGAACCAGAGGTTGTGTTGTTCAACTTATTCCCCGATTGCTGAGAGTCAGGACAAGGGGAAATGGCCTCAAGTTGTGCTGGGGAGGTTCAGGTTGGATATTAGGGAAAATTTCTTTCCCACGATAAGGCGCTATCACAGTCTCACCAGGGCAGCAATGGAGTCCCTGTCCCTGGAGGGATTTAAAAGACACGTGGATGTGGCACTTGGGGACATGGTTTAGTGGTGGCCTTGGCAGTGTTAGGTGGACAGTTGGACTCCATCACCTTAGAGGGCTTTTCCAGCCTAAGCCAGTCCGTGATTTTGTGATTCTGTGATTGCTCCAAGTTAATCTCAGAAGGTTGGGTAGATGCTGAACTGTGTTTGCTGCCAACAGTCCCTGCAGTCCTGCCTGTGATTGGTGACCTGAGTGACAACCTCGAGCCTTTCTCCATAACGTTTGTCCGTTCTGAGCAGCACAGGAGGGCTCGTGTTCCCGAGAGGGGAACCCTGGAGAGAGTTAAAGCTCCGCTGCCTGGCTGGAACAGTTGGGGCTTTTCTGCAGGAGGACAGACAATGCATTTGCAGTGCATTAATGTATTACTGTAACCGCGTTTGCGCGAGAGGTTTCTGATCCTGTGAAGTCAAGATGAGCAGATTTGTCCCAGATTTATCAATGGAAGCAGAGTTCCCATTGAAAGGGGAGGGAGGGGAGGGTGGGTGAGATCCTGCTCACAGCCAGGCTGGATTCTGTACGTTCTGCCTGGCTGCCATCAGGGGAGCTTTGGGAGGAGAAGGACAACCCCAAAATGCTGCTTGAGAGGCACTGGGATTCATCAAGACGGAAGGAAAATTTCAAGGTGTAAGCAGGATGCTAAGGCAGCCCCATGGCTGGGAATAACTGAGGGTTGGGGTGAAGGTCCCACGTGTTTTGTGCAGCTCACGTCCCCCAGGGGAGGGATGCTGGGGGATTTCCTCTCGTGGTCTGGGTCTGGCTGTGGGAAGAGGGAAGTTGTTTGTCCCCTCTGCTTGGAAATCTGCCCTGAGAAGGCCATTAAGGGAGGAAAAGAGTGATGCTTGCTCTGCTTCCTCATAGAAACTGCATGTGCTGTTCCAGGGCAGGCTGCAGATCATTGCACAGGGGGATTTCTTAAATGGCCGTTAGGAACAAAATTAAATTTGTTGAGACCAGATGCAGCAGAAGAGATGGATGAAAAAGCAGAAGGAAATTTGCAGAGGGAACACTGGGACATCTCGCATTAGACAGCAAACCACAGCCTAGAGGAGATGGTTTGGTGCTGCATCGAGTTCCCAGCTTACGGGAAAGCTTTGGCCGGGTTGGACACCCATGGAGGTGTCCCTTCCCCTGGGCTTTTATTCCCCTGCCCTTGTGCTCAGACCTCCAGGTTTTGAAGCCTGACCTAGACCACCTCTGTTTCTGCTTGACGAATGCTGGGCTTGCTGCAGCTCCTGGATGCAAACCCCTCTGGGGAACACGTGTGAGGCTGGCGGGGGCTCACAGGGGAGGTGATGCTGTTGCTGCATCCCCGCTGCTGCCCCAAAGCTCGGCTGGAGACCCAGGGGAAGGCAGGAGCTGAGGGGAAGGGCTGGGGAGGATCTGCCCCTCGGCTGCTGTCTGCCTGCAGCGCTGCTGCTCGCCTGGCACAGCCTAATTGGCTTTGATAGGATTACAGGGAAGCAGCGGAGGAGTAAACAGGGCCAGGAGGCCACGATGTGCTGGGGCCGCCAGCTCCCGGAGAAATCCCAGCGCCACACCCGACCAAAGCTGCCGGAGCTCAAGGGTTAATGTCTGCTGCTGTGCTGCAGCTATGGGGTAAGGGCTTAATCCTGCTGCTTTTAAAGGAAAGGCTTTTCCAAGCAGCATCCCAAAGGTCTGTGGCTCTCTCGATAATTCCTGATGGGTTTGCCCCTGACAGATGCAGAGTAAATTATTGCAGTTATGGAAGTTACACCTTGTGCCTCGAGCCTTGTGTCCTCAATAAATGTTTATGGTTTGAGGCAGCCTCATCTGTTTGCCTGAGACCAGACAACACTGATTTATTGGCAGAAATCCTAGCAGGGAAAAGGGATGAGCCAGACAAGGTTTTAGCTGCTACACACATATATGTGGTGAAGGGATGATGGTTATTTCATTTTCATGAAAATAAAGCCTCAGACTTGGGTGTGAACTGTTGCTTCCAGGAATTTTTCCCAACCTACAAGCAATAAGGGGAGCTCAAGGGTTAATGGTGCTCCAGGGCTTTGCTTCCTGCCTTGTCTGGGTTTTGGGATGGCTGGGAGATGCTGTGGGTTGGAGGGGAGCAGTGGATGCTCTCACTGGGAGCATGCTGCTGGTTAGCACCATGAACTGCTGCGGGAGTGGTGGGGGAGCAACTCCCCAGCTCCCTCCTCGCAGGAGATCCACACCCTCAAGAAAAACAGGTGTCAAAAGTGGGGCTTAAAGCCAAGGATGGAGGTGGCAACAAGGGACTTGTGTCCAAGTCTGGGGTGGGCTGTCCTTGCGTGGGGGTGTGGGTGAGCATCCACCTTTCCATGTGCGCCTTGCTGGGGCGCATTCCCTCAGGAATCCTCCTGGGTTTCTGGTGGCAGAGGGTGTTTCCCCTCTGTCAGCAAAGGTCGGTGGGCTCAGCCCAGCCAAACTCCATCCTCACTGTTCAACTGCCATTCAGAGTTCGGAGTCAGCTCTTGCACCAATATTTATTGTTGTTCCCTCTCCAGATCTGGGTATTTGGACAGCTTGTTTCTGATTTAAAGTATAAATAAGTTTGATCTTTTCATCTGTTGTTCTCCCTACCTTCTGGAGGCTGTGCTGGTTAAAAATAACTGGGATGATGAGCTCAAATGGGGATGGTGGAGGGGTTTTAACCTCCATCACGGCGGGACCACCCGTCTGGCTCCGGAGGGGGATGTAGTCTCCCTCCTCTCCTCTCCCCAGCCCTCACAGTCGAGCTCCTGGTCCGGTGCAAGGTGTCCCTGCCCATGGCAGGGAGGTGGAATGAGATGAGCTTTAAAGTCCCTTTCAACCCAAACCATTCCATTACTTTTCCCCAAGCTGGGAGCTCCCTGAATTGCCTAAATCCCCCTTGGCACGTGGCTGGGGATTAAAGCACTTCAGCTATTGGAGGGGGTTGGAAAAATGGGGATGCGGGGGAGAGCTGGGGGTGCAGAGATCAGAGGGTGTCCCTGACGCACATCTCCTGGGGACGGGGTGGTTTCCAGCTCTGGGCTCCTGCAGAGGAAGTTTTGGCCTGGAAAAGCCCCTTTTGCTCACAATCGAACTGTTTGCTTAAGAAGATCAATTGAAGGGAGAAAGAAAGAAAACGAAATCGAAGGGTTTGGCTTTCTCGATGGAAAGTCTGAAATGCAGGTTTGGGTTCAGCCTGGAACCTCCTTGGTAGAGGGCTGGCTCAGCTTCGCTTCTGGGTTTGTTCTGGTGGGGGAAGCACACGCACACACACTCGTGTGCACACACACTCGTGGGCACACACACATGCACACGCTCTCCTAGACAGAGAAAAACAATCCCCAGCCTAACCCAGACGCTGATTCAAAACAACTGTTGGTTCTGGCCACGCTGTCGGCTTTCCACTGCCCGCAGCCTCCCACTGTGTGAGACCGTGACAGAAAACCAACAGGCAAACCCCGAAATTCAGAGTCAAAATTGCATTTCACCTGGAGAAGGGCAGAAAAACTCTTTCTAGGCAGCGGTTCTGCCAGGAAAAACCCCTCTCCCTGCTTGCAGCCCTCTGAGCAGCAAAGGATGCTCCCGGGAGGAGACTGAAGCCCCTCGGCGCTGGCTGGGGGATGGATGAGGCTCCCCCAGGCAGGGGCAGGGGACGGGGTGCCCGCAGCTCTCGGGGGGCTGCGGGGCAGGGCCGGGGGGCTGGTGGGTGTCTCCGGGAGCGGTGACTGAGTGAGGCGGTGCCAGGGCTGGGGGCGGATTTTTTGAGAAGAGCCTCAGCTCTTCAGAGCAGCGGCAGCCGCTGGAGGAGTTGGGCGGCTGTTGCTCCCTCTCCGCCCGGAGGAGGAGGAAGAGGAGGAAGAAGAGGCTACGGCGGCAGCCTCTCCGATCCCCCCTCCCCGCCCCCTTCCCCTTCCGCCCCACACC
>VZTF01000071.1:210464-238908 GCA_013397755.1 Cnemophilus loriae
CACCTTTATGGACGAGCGCCGGAGCTTGCTCTACTCCCCGGCCGCCTCCTCCGCCGGCCGGCAGCCGCGGGGCGGCTCGACCAGCAGCCACCACAACCTGGGCTACACCGAGCAGCTGCCCCCCGCCGCCCCCCAGCCGGCCCCCGAGCAGCAGGAGGAAGAGGGCGAAGAAGGGGAGGAAAGCAGCATGACCGTGGTGGGAGGCGGCGGCGGCGGCGGCGGCGACCCTTTGCTGGAGGAACCCCAGCATCCTCCTGCGCTGCTCGGGGGGGACCGCTACGATCAGCCCCCGGCGCCGGCCGTGCCCGCCGGGCAGCCCGCGGGCGCTGGGGAGCACGAGTGCTGCGAGCGCGTGGTGATCAACATCTCGGGGCTGCGCTTCGAGACCCAGCTCAAGACCCTGGCACAGTTCCCCGAGACGCTGCTGGGGGACCCCCGGAAGAGGATGCGCTACTTCGACCCCCTCCGCAATGAGTATTTTTTCGACCGTAACCGCCCCAGCTTCGATGCCATCCTCTACTACTACCAGTCGGGCGGGCGCATCCGGCGTCCCGTCAACGTCCCCATCGACATCTTCTCCGAGGAGATCCGCTTCTACCAGCTGGGGGAGGAGGCCATGGAGAAGTTTCGGGAGGATGAGGGTTTCATTCGGGAGGAGCAGCGGCCGCTTCCCGAGAAGGAGTTTCAGCGCCAAGTGTGGCTCCTCTTCGAGTACCCCGAGAGCTCTGGGCCGGCCCGAGGCATTGCCATTGTCTCTGTCCTGGTCATCCTTATCTCTATCGTCATCTTCTGTCTGGAGACCCTGCCGGAATTCAGGGATGACCATGACTATGAGGGAACTGGGGGGACCTTCGGGACAGGTGGTGGCCCTCTCCCACCTGATGTCTTCACCAACTCCTCATCCTCGGCTGCTTCCATGGTGTCATCCTTCACTGACCCTTTCTTTGTGGTGGAGACTTTGTGCATCATCTGGTTCTCCTTCGAGCTGCTGGTCCGTTTCTTTGCTTGCCCCAGCAAGGCCACCTTCTCCAAGAACATCATGAACATCATTGACATTGTGGCCATCATCCCCTACTTCATCACGCTGGGCACGGAGCTGGCTGAGCGGCAAGGCAACGGCCAGCAAGCCATGTCCTTGGCCATCCTCAGAGTCATCCGCCTCGTCAGGGTCTTCCGCATCTTCAAGCTCTCCCGGCACTCCAAGGGGCTGCAGATCCTGGGGCAGACCCTCAAGGCCAGCATGCGGGAGCTGGGCTTGCTCATCTTCTTCCTCTTCATCGGCGTCATCCTCTTCTCCAGCGCCGTTTACTTCGCGGAAGCCGACGACCCCAGCTCGGGGTTCAGTAGCATCCCCGATGCCTTCTGGTGGGCCGTGGTGACCATGACCACCGTGGGCTACGGGGACATGCACCCCATCACCATCGGGGGCAAGATCGTGGGGTCTCTGTGCGCCATCGCGGGGGTGCTGACCATCGCCCTCCCCGTGCCCGTCATCGTCTCCAATTTCAACTATTTCTACCACCGGGAGACGGAAGGTGAGGAGCAAGCCCAGTACATGCATGTCGGGAGCTGCCAGCACCTCTCGTCCAGCGAGGAGATGAAGAAGGCTCGCAGCAATTCCACCCTCAGCAAGTCCGAGTACATGGTGATTGAGGAAGGGGGGATCAACCACAGTGCATTCAAACAGGCTGCCTTTAAAGCGGGCAACTGCACGACCACAAACAATCCCAACTGTGTGAACATCAAAAAGATCTTTACGGACGTTTAAAACAAACCAAAACCAAATGAGCTGCAACAAAATCTGAGGATGCGGTAAAACAATACCAATAATAATACCAATAATAATGCAAAGTGACTGTGTGTCGGTGTCGTGTGGAACATGCACCATCGTCGGTCTGTGTGTGCCCTCGTTTTTATACCTTTATTTTTTTAGATCCTTCCTTTCTAAAGATCCAAAAGTAAAAGGATTTAAAATTCTCCGAAGAAGAGGACAGCTAAAGGGTAAAGAGAAGGAAGATGAAGACAAACCACACTCACTGTCAAAACAGGTGTTTGTTCTGCAACATGTTGCAGGGCTGCTTTGCTTTTTGGGTTTTTGAGGAACCTCTTGCTTTGCTCCCGAATTTCCCCCTCTTTCCGTAAGGGCTCTGTGTAGCCGATCTCCCTTCCATCACATAAGATCACTTGTTGGATTAACAAACCCGGATTGGGTGGAGGAACGAGAAAAACATGAGGCAGAGCATACTGGGAGGGGGCTGGGAGGAAATAACCATTTAATTCTGCAGAGAGTCTCTGTTACCACATCGTTAAATGATGCTTAATATTGAAACATGTGATGTGCCATTACGGGCACAGCCCAGATTCCCTTTTTCTCCCCATTAGATCATTTATGAAATTCTAATCTGGTCAGAGACCGAGTGCAATCAATGCTGATTTAAACAGAAAAAACTCCTTAAGCCCTCATTTGCTATTCTGGATTCCCTTCCCCTGTAACCTGATGGAATTATTTCCTCCAATGTCGAGTTTGTGGCCGTGCGGCAGGGATGTGTGCGGGAGGAGGGAGAGGAAAGGCAGACTGGAATGGTTTCGGGAGCCGCCGGCTCAGGGAGCGATGTCGGCACGGAGCGGGATCCGCGACGGGCTCCTCGCCACGGCTGGAGCCTGCAGCCCGCCCAGCCGGAGACAAAGGGATATTTCCTCCTCGTTTTGCAATGCCTTTGGAAGAGATGCAGCCGCTTATCACCAGAAGATTAAAGTGGCGAACACGCCTTCCAGCGGAAGTCACTAATTCCGACCGGAGTGATGCAGTTGCCATGGTGACCATGGTTTCCTGGGAAACCCCCAAAGGTTGTCATGGCATCCCTTCTCCCATCCCCCTTGGTCCTTGCTCTTCCCGCAAAAAACCTTTCCAGATGGTTCCAGCTCCTCCATCCCACAAGACATCGTGGCTCTGCACCCCCTCCCTGGTCCATGTCTCGCTGCTCCTCCCGTGTGCCCAACAAAGCATCCACAGGCAATAAGCACCCCCAGATCCACCTGTCCCTCACCTTGGCAGTGAAATCTGGGGGTGGAGGTTCATCCTGCTCCACCGAGAATGACCCCAGGCCCAGTGGGAACTGGCGCCGAGCAGCTGCCGGGAAGCTTGGCCGGGGAGCCTCGGCAGCTTTGTGAAACAAGGGGGACAGTAAAAAACAGGATTGAAAAATAACCAAAAATCCCGCCGGCAAAAATCACCGGCTTCATCTTCACGTGTGCGCCAGGGGCCGTGGGACATCTGACGGGATCAGGTGAGCTTTGCACGCGGGAGAGTTCAGTGGAGTCATAATGTTGGGGGTTTTTTTGACAAACCCCATGCTTTCCATTGCTTACTTTTATTCTCCAGCTTATCCTGCTGCTCTCGGGTATTTTTATACATGTTAGATAGAGTGGGATCACATCCTGTAGCTGCTCTGATTGTATTTGCTTTTTAGTGCTGTGGGAGGAAGAAAACCCTGCTGCTTCTCTGCAGCTGGATTGCTTCACTTCTGTGCTAAAAAGGTGATTTCAGTGCTTTAGTGCTCCCATCCAGCCCCTGCCATCGACGCAGGCCAAAGGCAGCTTGGCCTCGAGAGCTTTGGCTCCAGCTCTGCTCAGTTTTGCTCGATTTTGGGTTAAAAAAAGCCAAATTCCTTCAAGGTAGCACATGCAACAGGGATGCTGTTAATTACCTACAGCAAAGAGAGATTTGGCCCCAACCTGTGCAAGTCACACCTTTCCCAAGGCTGTGGAGAGGGGGGCATGTCCTGAGGGATGCTGGCCATGGCAAACTTGGAGTTTAGCTGGGATTTCTCCCAGACTCAGATCCGGATGGTTTGTAGCAACCTCCCTTAGTCACAGCCAATAAACCCAAGAAGAACATCAGAGCCCCTCCTTGGCTGCTGGGCTGTGTTGGTTTTATTGGAGCTAACAGAGTTTGCATCAAATGAGGGTCCAGGAGATGGAACATCACAGGAAGTTACAAACCTGAGATCCCTTGTCCGGGATAACTGGGATTCCCTCTCTGGGATAACTGGGAACACCCCAGTGTGCCTTTTCCTCACCCTGCCAGTGGGCTGAAATGTCATTTCTGCCTACGAGCTCTCACTTTTTATTGCTATTCTCTTTTATTGTTATTAAACTTTATTGTTATTAAAGCTTTCCCACACGCCTATTCCTGAAAGGAGGGTTTGAGTTTAAGAGCAGGGGAAACATCTCACTCAGGAGAGTTTGCAGATGAGTTTTGGGTTGATGTTTTCCCCGTGGCAGCTGCACAGGGTACAGAAACCACACGTTCTCCTGGAAATGGCACAGAACAATTTTCAGTTTCTCTGTCATCTAAAATAAACAGAGACCTTGCAGGTTGTTGGTTTGTTTTCCTAACTCCTCCCTGCCTGGTTTTGTAGGAGCAGGGTAGTTTCAAAGGGATTTTATTGACAGTAAAAGATGCTCTATGGGAGAGGTGACAAGGAAACCACTTCGCCCACTGGGGTAAAAGGCAGTTTTGCTCTGGTAGAATCCCAGAATGGTTTGGGTGGGAAGGGACCCAAAGATCACCCAGTCACAGCTCTGCCGTGGGCAGGGACACCTTCCACTATCCCAGGCTGCTCCAAGCCCTGTCCAACCTGGCCTTGGACACTCCCAGGGCTGGGGCAGCCACAGCTTCTCTGGGCACCCTGTGCCAGGGCCTCCCCACCCTCCCAGGGAAGATTTCTTCCATATATCTGACCTGAATTTCCCCTTTTCCACGTTCAGAAAAATACTTTTCAGTACTGAGTGGTATCACTGAAAAACATAAATTCGCTACTGCTCTGTCTGTTAGACACACCCCAAAAAGTGAAAGTGGAAAACTGGGGCTATCCTTTGGATGTTCTGCCCTGTTTGTCTGCATCTTCCCTCTCTGCTGTCTCACGGGTACCATTCAGTGAGAGAAACTGAGCCACTCGAGCCACCTGCTCTCGTGGAAGGTGTCCCCTGGCAGGGAGCTGGAACTGGATGATCTTTAAGATCTGTTCCAACCCAAACCATTCGGTGACTCTGATAAATACCTTCTGTTCCGTGGTCTGACGGCTTCTCTGGAACTGGCTGCTGCACGTGTTGTGCCAGGAATTGGAGAGATCCCTGAAACGCTGGGCTCTCCACGGCCAGCTGTTATTTAAGTGGCTCTGCTCTCCTGCCGTGTGCCCCATTAGGACAAGGCAGCGTTTCAGCAGCCCCTGAGGAGCCACACGGGAGCCTCGGCCGCGTGTGGGACTCGCCTGTCCCTAATGTGCTTAGAGAGGCAGCATTAGGGGATTAGCATTAGCGAGCTGCTGTCTGCGAGGCAAAGGGCTCGCCCAGCCTCAGCTTATTACATTAAATGGAGGAAGGGGCATTACCACGAGCTCCTGGCTGACGGTTCCAGTGCCCCCAGAGCGAGCGCAGGGCAGCTGGGTCCCTGCAGCGCCGGGTGACCCCAGTGTGGTCTCCACTGCAATGTCCCCCTCCCCCTGTCCCTTGTCCTTCGTGCCTGTCACCTGAGAGACACGGTGACACTGAAGGATGGGAGCGAGGATGCAAGAGGCAGCTCTCACCCCAGGGATGCAGCCCTGGGAGGCTGGAGCTGCCTCCGTGGATGCCTTCAGTTTATCACAGAATCACAGAAAGGTTTGGGTTGAAAAGAGCCTTAAAGAACATCTTGTTCCAACCCCCACACAGGGGCACTGGGTGCTGTAGAGCCTTGTACCTCCTGTTTTCTCTTTTCACAGACTCCTATCAGTTTCCCTTTCCCTCTGCATGTATTTTAGGACCTGTTCCCCTCTTTCAGCCCTGGATACCACCTTGAAACACGTCCTCGGTGCTGAGGGGTGCAGGGACACGCAGCATCCACAACCCTGGCCTCTCCACTTGGTACTTTGACACCATCACCTTTTTCTCCCGCTTCTTTGCCTTCTTTTTTGTGTGTTTTCAGGCCTGAACTCCTTCAAAAGGTTCTGTTGTTCTCCAGCACAATAGATGCCCTTCGGGTGCTTGGGGTGGCCAGAGCAGAGCAGTATCCCATCCCACCCCACGTGTGGACACAGACAAGGGCTGAAGATATCTCTTTCCTCCAGGAGGGTTAAATTTCTTCCCAGGCAATTGTTCCTGCTCCATCCCCTGACAAAAGAAGTCGTTTTTGTTTTTAATCCCCAGTTTATGGGCAATTAAGCAGCGGCAAAGGGCAGACAAGTGCTTTCCCCGGCAGAATGGAAGGAGCCAGCCGGGGTCGTTGCTGCGAAGGGGCCTCTCCTGCAGGGATGGAGCACAAGGAAGGGGTGTTTGGCGGTGGCTGGTGTGTACGGGGAACGCTGTGTGTAAAATCTGTTTAACTGTGTAGTTTGGAGCCCTCTCCTGCCAAGCTTTTAAAATATGCATATCCTGGTGCGAGCACACGGAGGCTCCACCGCCGCCGGATGGAAGCAGGGCTTGGTTTTCCCTATTTTTAAATGCTTTAGCGAACGATCTCTGGGTAGGCTGCAAACCTGGGAGTGCAAACAGGCAAATAGGGTTTAACTGTGCCGTATTTTGCCCTTCAGTCTCAGTTCTGTGTGTGCCCGGAAGGAGAGCTCGGTGCCCCGGCATCCTCGTGCAAAGGCAGTCATATGGGAGCAGGGCAATAGGGGATTTCTGGATATTACATGATCTTTGTCATGGATAATCTTAAAGGTCCCTTCCAACCCAAAGCATTTGATGGTTCGATGGTTACAGGGTGCTGTGGGCAGGGCCATATCTAGAAACCGTCTCACTCCTACGGAGCTGGTGCTGCTCCCCTGCACCCTCCCGGCTATGGGTCCCACCCACAGCAGGGATGGGGCGCTCGGCTCGGATTTGGGGGTGTTGTACAAGCTGGGGGATGTGTTAGGGATGGGATATTGCTGCCTTTCCCCGGTTCCCTGCGTGCTGTTTGCATGGCTGAGGTCCAGGCAGTCCCGGTGGGTGCAGGGTGGCATCAGCCCTCTCCCCGTGCCAGAGGTGGGAGGTGGGCATTGAGCACGGAGGGATGGAGCCGTGTGCTTCTTTTCCTTGGAAACAGCCCTGGGGCCGTGGCCATCACCACTTTGAGGAGGACATTTGGGGGATATTTTGGGTGCCCTGAGGTGCCTCGTCCCAGCTGGGAATCACTTGTCCAGCAGTGGAGGGTGTTTGATCCATTTCAGGGGGCGGCGAGTGGGGGTTTGTCAGGTCAGAAATGAGACTGGCACCAGGAGGAGGGTCCAGCCCCAGCCGTGCCTTAGGGAAGGGCCATCCCCCGGCAGGGACACATTTGTGCCAGGGGATCCCTGCAGAGCAGCCCCAGCCCCAGGGGATCCCTGCAGAGCAGCCCCAGCCCCATCTCCCAGCCCCTCCCAGCCCTTGCTCCAGCCAAAGCTCTCCCGGCTCCTCGGTGGCTGAGCCTGGGATACAATCGAGACCTTTCACTCCGTCCTTGGCTCTCGAACGAGCCCGGGAGTGCTGGTGTCCCCGTCCCAGGGATGTTTGTCCCCGCTGACTGCCGCGTGTTGGCTGCCCCGTGCTGGGAAGGTGTCAGGGCTCCTGCTCTCTGCTACTCAGCGAATCCCAGTTTTCGCTCCTGAAAACCATCCTGTGTGTGGAAGAGGGATGTGTGCGGGGTCCCGCATCACCCTCACAGCCAGAGCCCTTTTATCCCCGTTTCTGGCAAAACACAGCCACAAACACAAACCCCGGGAGCCTCTCTGTGCTTTTCCTTCCACGATTAAGGTGCTGCTCTGACACCCACGGGGTTCGGGGTCCCTCTGTGTCTCATCACTGCTCAGAGCCTGAATTTTCAGTGCTGAGGATGCTCGGCAGCAGGGCAGGGAAACCTCCCCGCATGAACCTCCCTGCAGGGCACTGTCACTTTTCTCCTCCTTATGAAACAAGACACGCTCAAGTAAATTAGAACATGTCTCCCATCTCCTCCAGCTTCTCGCTGGAGTCAGGAGGAGCTGGAATGCTCCCTGATCACTGCTCTTCCCTGCTCAGAGCGGGAGCAGCCGTTCCCCCATGGCTCTGCACACTCATTGCGAGACCCCAGCTCAGCTGCGCCAACGGCAGCAGGCGCTGCTGGGTTTGTTTAGGAATTATTCATTTCCTTGAGACTTGTAATTCCGATGCTTTTCTGAGCGTGCTGAAGCTCTGTTGCTTTGCTCCAGTGGCTGCACTTCATTTTTAGCGTCTCTGAACACCCTGGCTGGGCGGACTGGGGTTGGATGTGTGGCTTGTGTGGGAAGATGAGCCCGTGACCCTCTCTGCTCTCCCCAGCAAGGCTGCACAGTGCAGTCAGGTTTATTCTGAGGCTGACCAGCACCAGCTGCTTTGCTTTGCTTCCTCCAAAACACCACCAGGGATAGATGAGGAAAATCCTTTGGGGTTTTATCACGTTTTGTGCAGTGGTGGAAGCACTGAAGGCTCAGCCGTGGCAGCACCAACAGCTCAGCCGTGGCAGCGGGATCGGGGCTTGCAGCAGGGTCTGTGCTTGAGGTGTTGCTCCACGAGAAGCTAAAAGCTGGGAGGGAGGATGGATGAGATGAACACACACTTTGCAAAGTGATTTCTGCATTTGCAGAGTTGAGTTTGCTCTTGGACTTGGTGCAAGGAAGGAGCCGCGTGCAGGGCGGGCGGTGGGTGATGCTGTGCCATTCAGGGGGTTTGGGTTGGTACTCCAGGGAAATGTGTCCCTGCTCCCAGACCTGGAGGGCATGAGCGCTGTGGGGTTTGCTGCTTTGGGCAGGTTGGCTCCTCCGTGCCTCAGTTTCCCCATCTGTAAATGGCACCGAGCAGCTTCGGGAAGTGTTTGCGATGAAACTCCTGTGGAAGGAAGAGGCAGTTTTGAAATGCAGAGCAAGAAGCGAGGACTCCTCCAAAGGTTTTATGGGATTCAGCTTTCTTGAGGCTGGAAAAGCCTGCAGACCCGGCCCTGGGTACCCCAATAATCTCAGTTATTTCTCTTGGCTGGAGGGAAGCCTGAGGTTTCACACAGCTTCCCAAGCTGCCAGCTCTGCCTTCAGCTCCCCATCAACATCCTCCTCTCCTGCGATTTCTTCACTCTGCATCTTCCCTTTTCCACCCTTCTGGCCCATTTCTCCTGAAATCTCTGTGAATTTAGGGTTGAGAACCTTCTTCTCCCTCCTTGCTGCTCTCTGCTTGGAGCTGCCACTGTGTCTCTGTAACAATTTACCCTCATGCTGTTGCAGCAGCTCAGAAATCAGACATAAGAAATTTGGGCTTAAAGTGGCCCTGGCTGCTGGGAATTTGAGTTTGCAGGAGGGGTGAGGAAGGAGTTGCTGTGAACTGGATGCAGCATTGCAGGTTTGAGGGGTTCTCTACCTCTGCCTGTGCCTCGGTGGGTGCAGGCACCTGAGTGATATTCCACACTTTAAATCCCTCGGAATTAAGGCAGGAAATCTTCCTTCTGCAGCATCACAAACAAGCCTGGGCTGTTCTCTCCCAGGGCTGGAAATTTTCAGGGATGTCTCTCCCATCCTGGTTGCAAGATGCTCTGAGAGAGCACAGCGAGCCCAGGCAGGAGCGAGTGAGGAACGCGACCTGGGTCCGGCTGGGTTTCTCACTTGGGAGATCTCCTGGGAATTTGGCTTTATTGCTCCATTTTCTTGGCCAAGCAGCCATGCAATTCCCTTGGAGGAGAGCTTTACACAAGCACCTTTATCAGCCAAGTGCGGGACTCGGTCAGAGGTATCAGTTAATTTGATAAGATCTGTTTTCTCTAACCCTGCGTTGATTGGCATCAATTAAATCTTCCTCTTTAATTCTGTATTAAGACTCTCAGCCATTCCAGCATATTGTTTGGGATCAGTGATGGATGGCCAGACTCATTGTTTTTGCAGATCACTTTGTTTATCCGTTAAAAAACTGTCCCCAACAGGAGCTGTTTTCCAGTCCTCTGGAAGGGCTCAGGAGATGCTCAGTTCTTGCACTCCCAGGAGCTGCTTTGCCAGCTCTGAGTGTTTAGATAGAAGTTATTTGGCTCAGCCAATTTAAAAACATCTAATTTTTATGGCTGCTGTTTAATATCCTCTATTTCTCTTGGGATAGAGAGGATTTCCTCACCCCTGTACAATGGAAAGACATCTGGATCCCTTCAGGAGCCGGAGCAGCGATAGCTCCTGAATGCTCTTGATTTCTCACTCCCACAGCTGTTCTTACTGGATTCAGAGAAACAACACCATTGTTAGGCTGAGGATTTGGCATTTCTTTCTTCACCGGCAAGGATACAGCTTGGAAAGGCTCCG
This sequence comes from Cnemophilus loriae, assembly GCA_013397755.1. Taxonomy (NCBI): domain Eukaryota; kingdom Metazoa; phylum Chordata; class Aves; order Passeriformes; family Corvidae; genus Cnemophilus; species Cnemophilus loriae. Next base: position 220,748 of record VZTF01000071.1, read on the forward strand.
GGGTAACCCAAAGCACCGGATTATTTGCCTGGTGGGAATTACAATTGTTATTTACCACTTCATCTGCAGAGTCCCGACTCCACCATCAGCTTCTTGCCCAGTGGCATATCCTGGGCTGAAGGTGCTGTTTGGGTCTCATTTGTGTATGTATTTATTTATTTATTTACTGACTGTGTAACGCTCCAGTGACCCTTGAGAATGGTGGCAGCCTGGAGCCCTTCCCGGCTGGCAGGTGGGAGGGGTTTAATCCCCCAGCAAGCCCAGTCCAATAAAGCAGAAAGCCCCGTTAGCTGTAAGCCTGGGAATGGTCCTGCTGGCACTTCAGGATAAGCTGGTGCTTGAACAACTGCCTGGGCTGAGATCCTTGCTCGGAGCACTGAGCCCCTCTGGAAGCTCATTTCCCCAGTGCTGCACTGCCTTGCAAGGGAATCTTTGCTCCTGGCAGGAATTCCCATCTCTTTCCTTCCTCTGCTGGATTTTAGCACCCCTGTAGCATCATTCTGACATTCCTACATCCTCATCATCCCTGCAGGTGCATCCTCAGCATCCCCATACCATCGTCATCCCTGCATCCTCAGCATCCCTGCGGGATCATCCCTGCAACATTATCCCTGCAACTTCATCACAGCTGCATCTTCATCACCCCTGAAAATTCACCCCTGAATTCTCATCATCCCTGCATCCTCATCCCTGCAACATCACCATCCCTACATCCTCATCATCCCTGCAAATGCATCCTCATCATCCCTGCAACTTCATCCCTGCATCCTCATTATCCCTACAACCTCATCCCTGCAACTTCATCTGCAATTTCATCATAGCTGCAACATCATTCTCCGTGCATCCTTATCATCCCTGCAACGTCATCAGCCCTGTAGCATCATCAGCCCTGCAACATCGTTATCCCTGCATCCCCATTTTATCCCTGCAACATCTTCCCTGCATCCTCATCAACCTGCATCCTCGTTATCCCTGCAACTTCATTCCCACGTCCTCATTATTGCTGCAACTTCATCCCTGCAACATCTCCATCCCTGCCTGCTGATCCCTGCAGCATCCAGCATCCAGGGAGAGGGTCTCTCCCTCCTCGCCGCATGGATCCCGCCTGGCATACCTCCATCCTGCCTCTCCCTTTGGGGGAAACAGGCTGATTTTTGGGGCTGAGCTGGGACCAGGCAGGTCCCGGTGCCTTAGGCCGGGCTCTGAGCTGTGACTGCGGCTCCTCCCAGCCTTTCCCTCATCACCAGCTGCTAGTGGAGCACCCGGCTCACATAGTCTGATGGGGCAGCCGGATGCTCCAAATGCCACGGTGTGAACTAAAGGCAGAACTTGGATTTTTTGGAAGACGAAAGAGGGATAAAAACAGTTGCATGAAATTTCTAGAAACTTCAGTGTCTCAAAGACAGAGCAGAGCATCTCCCTATATTAAAACAGGAGTCAGGCTGAGTCCCTTGAGTGTAGAGCCATGGATGCAATTCCATCTGGATTCGTGTGCTCCTGGCTCCGGCACTGTGGAGACTGGGGGATTTTTTGGGCTCTTTGCTGGACACCCCCATCCCCACATCGAAATGGGATTTGGGGTTTGTGCTCTGTGGGAGCAATTCCACACTCCAAGGTCTGGGAGTGGGATCAGCCCTGGCTCCTCCCTGGATTTATAAAATCAACCAGTTGCTCAATATCTTGTGAATTACATCAGGTCAGAACAAACCCAGCTTGATTAAGATAAAAACATGAGGAAAACCCACTTGGCGCTAATTATTCTGGGTTTGGAACTTGCTGTTAATGTGAGATAACAGTTAATAACCAGAATATATTTAATGAATCTTTTTCCTATCTTTAGCTCACTTTAGACTGTGTGGCATTTAGTCCATTAAAGAATTTTAATTAGCAAACTTTCATTTTTCATTCGATGGAAATGGAGATGGGAATTTGTCAGGGGGGAACAATGTGCAACATCTCTTCCACTTTACTCGAAAAAAAAAAGAACCTGTCCTTGTTTTCCAAAGCAGACTGTGCATAAAAGTGGTTCTTTCCTCTGCCCAACAGATCACAGAAGAAGTTTTGAAATGAAGACCTTCTGGACTGTGTTGAGAAATAAAACATCTCCAAGGACAGGACAAACATCCCAAACATCCTGGACATGGTGACCAACTGACAGAGGGCCTGTCCTCCCCAGCTAAACCCAGTTCATATTTCATATATATATATTTATATATGGAATATTTCCCACTTTATCTGTGTTTTCTAACAAGTGCATTACGTAGAAGGGAACATCTTTGGATCCAGATTATCTTCAACTCATGTGCAATATAACGAGACTGAGCAAAGCCAGGAAAAAGGAGGAGGAGAGGTGGAAGTCACTTGGACATTATTCCAGTCTTTTTTTATTATTATTTTAAAAAAAATCTCTTGAAAGATGAAGCAACCAGAAAGGAAATGTTAAGCAGAGCTGCTAAAACTCAGTCCAAGTGTTTTGCTCGGGGTGGGAGGGAGTGGGGGGAAATTCGGTTGCTGTCGCTGTTCCCTGGTGAAGGCCACGGGCTGTTCTCAGCTCTTCGGGTATCATTCCTGTTCCACTTTTCTCACTTTCCTGGAAATGCCCTTTATAAGCAGCTCTGTGCTGTACCAAAGGCTGTGATTTACTTTAAGTCCTTATTAAGGAAGAAACATCTCTGCTGGTGCTGAGGAAAAGGGTGTCGAACAGTTGTGCCTTGCTATCAGGATCACTCCGTGAAAAACTAAGGACAAATTGAATTTCGGGGGTGGAAAAGGTCTAAAACCCCAATTCTTGGCTGGCCGTGCTCCTGCTTCATTTCATGAGAGCCTCTCTGCCCTTGTCTGCACTTCCACAGTGCTCCAGTCTTGTGGGAATATTATAGTGTTGCCTTGCTAATTGTGTAATAATCGGGAATTCCATCCCTCCTTTGCCCGTTGCTGTTTCATTTTGCACATTGAGGTTTTTGGTGGCAGCTTTAGAGCTGTGGGTTGCCCGTACTGGGCTGGGAAGCTCTTAAAGCTGGGCTTTCTATAACCTCACTGTGTTTCCTAGGACTGCACGGATCAATATTATCCTGGGATCAATATTATCAGGGATAAATGGTCTGCAAAGGAATAAATGGGCTGCAAAGGGATAAATGATGTGCAAAGGGATAAATGCAAATGGCAAAGGGGTTGATGGTCTCTCCTGCTTCTGGCTCCCCCTTTTCCCCCTCCCCAGCCTCATCCACCTCCTCACGTTGCCTCCGTCCCACACTGGAGACTGAAACCCTTCCAGCACGGCCTCCGTTGGAGGAGCAGAGCGAAACTCGGAACAGCGTTGGATTTAAGGGTGAAAAGAATGTTGGAGGGACTCAGATGAGCACAGGAACCTCTTTGTCTGCATTGCAATAATTCCCTGGGAATGGTTTGGGAATGTGAATTTGGACTGGACAGAAGGAGCTTCCTCTGAAGCAGAAGGGAGGCTCAAGGGGAGGTAACAGGAACCAAAATCATTGTGTGTGAAACAGACCCTTGAGCTGATGCTGCTGGTTGTCTTTGGTGTCCAAGGACAAGCCTTGAGGTCCCCACCAGGCACCTGGAAGATGGAGCAAGGACCACTCTTCCAAAGGGAAGCACCAAAACCTGGATCCCTCCCCCAGTGGAGCTGTTTACCTGCATTTCACACGGAACATCCACAGGAGACACACGTGGGATGCCTCGAGGCACAGCCCCAGTGAGGATGCACTCAAACCAACCCCCTCTCTGCAAGGAAGGCTCGGAAATGGGAAAACTCGGGAATATTCAAGGCAAAGCAGCCAGCTGTCTGACCACATTTCTGTCTTGCAGAAGAGCTTTGAAGGTGAGTGAGAACCCTGCACACAAACGTCAGCTGAAATTCGGATTGAGAAATTCCCTTAATGTCGGGAAACGATGTGATTCTTACAAGGAAAGCGTGGACTTTGGTGAGGTCGCGTTTATTTTGTTCGTTTTTTGGACACGGATAATTTCTTGGCTGGAATTCCTCCTCCTGCCATGGCAGGTGCACCACTGGGGGTGGAGACTTTGTTCATGGCAGAAGGGCTTGGGGGGCCCAAACACAGGAGTCTCTGGGGCTCTGCACAGGTGCAGGTTGGGCAGAACGGGCTGAGATGGCAAGAAAAGAAACAAAAGTGTTAAACCCAGCAGTTTTAGTCAGTTTAATCAGTTGGAGAATGAAGAGGAGATATGGATCTGGCTCTCAGTGGGACATTGCTCCTCTTGCATTTATTCCCAGCATGGAAGAAACCCCGTGGTCACTGGAGCTGTGGGTGAATGGAGGAGAAAGGGCTGGTGCTGCTGGCACCTGGATTTACCACGGCTTTAACGGCACGAGGTGCAGAGGGACACCGGGACTGGGGACCAGGATTGCTGGAAGAGCACGTGGAGCAGCTCCCTGAGCCCACGGAGATGAGCAGGGGGTGCCAAGGCTCGACAGAGATGCCGGGGAATCGCGGAGGTGAAACCGCCCGCGGTGTGAAATCAATGCGGTGCGAAAGCCGCCTGCACGAATTAGAGCTAATTAGAAGCAGTGGCTCTCATTAAGCTGGTTTGGCCGTGCCCTGCCCTGAGGCCAGCCCGTGATGGGGGTGGGGAGAGGGAGCTTCTCCGTGGGATCTTCCAGCAAATCGCTCCGCCGGCGAATCCCCGCGGCTGTGGCAGCGGCCGGGGCGCTCCGAGCAGGGACTGCAGCGTTTGAGCCCCCGGCACAGCCAAACCCTCCCTCCCCTGTCCCTGCACAGAGGAGCTGTGTCCCCTGCCTGTCTCACCCCAGCACTGAAATGGATTATTGCTCGGACCGTAAAATCCCAGAGACCTTAAACGAGCCCTTTAAAAAGAGCAGGAAAAGTGCGCGGTGTTTGGGGGTGAGGGCTGAGCCGTCTCCGTCGCGGGGAACTCCCAAGTGCGATGTCCCTTCCCTGTGGCCGTGGAGGGAGCTGCTGGCAGGCTGGGGGAGATGGAGCTGCGCGTTTTTGGGACATCGCACCTCCCAAACCCCTAAGGAGCTGCAAAACGCCTTGGTTTGCAGCCTCCCTGCAGCGTGACGGGTTCGCAGTGTGCTCTTGAGCCTGCAAAGGAGGCTGAACGAAGCTTTAGCAGCTCTGAAATCGTGAGAGACCGACCCCAGAGCCACTTTTCCTGATGGGTTTGGGTTGCAAACAGCCAAAGCCCCCATGAAAGCAGGGGGGCCCCGGCTGCCCACACAGGTAAGGGCACATTAACAGGAGGAGAATTGATTTTCTGGATTGCAGCACAGACCTGGATCTTGGGAAGCCCTGGTCCCAAAGGTGTTATATTTAGTTTCTTTTGGAACATGATCTAGTAGCCCTTAAAATGGGGGATAGAATGTATCAGTACTGAAGTTATTTTTATTTTTCACCGGCGTTACAGAGAGCTTTTTTATGGTGTGTGTGTGTGTGTCTGTAACATAATTATACCTCGTCTGTTTTCAGTAGCCACTTGTTACAGCATCTCTCTGTTAGGGCTCAAAACTGTATTTTGATTATTAAAGTGGTGGGAAAAACCATATCCCTTCACCCGGCTGGGTCGGTGGGGGTTGGTGGGTCCCACCCACCCGCCGGCCGTCTCACACCGATGACAATCTTGCCAAACGCCACCTCCCCTCGGTGTTGTACGTTCTGGCGCTGACGACGTCGCTCCGTGCTCTTGGGTTCCCCGTGCTTGGTCGCTGAGCCAGCTGGTTGTTACTGTGCTTTTCCACAATAATCGAGAGTTTGATAGTCTTTAACTGTCAGTCCAGTGTATTAATCTGTGTTGCCACCCCTTGGAGCCCAGCCTCGTGCGTGTTGCAGATAACCATCGTGCCGGGACAGCCACGGCAGCGGGAGCGCAGGCCTGGATTTGGCAAGGGAAGACAAATTAAAAATGTATCCAGTCGATTAAAAAAACAAAAAAGGGAGCGATTTAATGATGGCTGACATCAAGAGAAGATCCAAAAAATAGCGTGCTTTGATTCCCATAATCATCCCAAGGCAGGCTGCTCATCTTTATTCATAGCCCTTCAAAGCCGTGCTCGAGACGCTGGAGCAGCTCGGAGCTGTCGTGCTCAGACGGAGCTCTTGAGACGCTGAACACGTCGGCATCTCTGCTCTGTGCCCGGCCCAGGGCCGCGCACCAACCCTTCCCCTTTTAATTTTAGGGTGCAATTAAAGTGATGAGAGCTCGGCTGTCGGCTCCGTGCTGGCGGAGAGGCAGGAAAAGCGGATCTGGGGAGCCAGGCTGGTGTGGGGTCACGTAAAGCCGCTGCTTTTAATGACATGTTTTAAGCTGTTTTAAGAAGGCAGCAAAATTAGAAAGCAAAAGATCTCCAAAAGTGTTTCAGGGCACTAAAGAAGGCTCAGGGGACACAGCACAGGGACAGGGCTTAGCAGCGAGGCTGGAACAGGCTGTCGGAGGCAGTGAGGGAATACTGGGAAGCTGCTCTGCCCTGCTGGGTTTGGGGGAAAAGTCAGGATTTGATGAGGCCCTGGCACAGGGTGCCCAGAGCAGCTGTGGCTGCCCCATCCCTGGGAGTGTCCAAGGCCAGGTTGAACAGGGCTTGGAGCAACCTGGGATAGTGGAAGGTGTCCCTGTCCATGGAAACTGGGTGAGCTGTCGCTTCCAACCCAAACTATTCTGGGATTCTATTAATTTGTGATTCTGTGATTCCTGCAGTCCCATCCCAGCCTCTTTCCACAGGCAAACCCCTGTAGGATTGACATCTCAGAAAGCAGCCTCGAGCACGCCGGAGGCTTCATTACCTCACACACTTGGGTGTTTTCTGAGCCGGGTGTTCAAATGCTGTTATTGCTACTGAATCCTTTTTAAATTAAGGAATTTCTGAGATAGAATTTTTCTTCCCTGACTGCTCCCCACTCTCCTGCATTGCACAAATCCAGCTGGAAGTCTGTCTCTCTACCTGAGATTAATGCCAAGTAGCAGCTCTGGGTGAATTAAATTACACATTCTAATCCCCATAATTTCCAAAGGTAAATGATGTTTCTTTTTCCCGTTTTTCCTGCTTTGTCCGAGATGATGTCGTCAGTGCACCTGTAAAGGGAATGGTCTGAGATGGTTCTGACTGGTGTTGTCCATAACACATCTCTGACCATTGCAAGGCCAGGCACTGCTGCTGGGTTTTAAATGCATCATTCCTGTTCCAGAGGATGATTTCGGAGCAGGACAATTTGCCTGGCAGCACACAAGTCATGGATGGAGCTGGAATTGTGAATCAAAAGGTATTAGGTGGAAATGTAGTCAGGAAGTGCCTGAACTAGTGGAGTTTTAATGCAAAGCTATGTTGGCTGCCACGTCCCTTTTGCTGCCATTGGTGCACTGGAATTAGACTTGGTTATCCCAACTGCTCAGGCCTTGCAGGTAAATCACCCTCACTGCTGGAGGTCAGGGATTCCATGGCTGAATTTGGCACCTTGCAAGGAGAGCTGGCTCTTAATTCATCACCTGAGACCCCAAAACGTGGCAAAAGGGAGGCATTGCATTGTCCTCCAGCACAGGAGCAGCTCGTGTTTCTCAATTTCCCATCCTTTACTATGCAACTGATTTTCACAGAATCTTCCCGGGCTGGAGGCGGCTGGATATAATTTTGACTTTGCTTTCCTTCCTTCACATGTGCAAGTGGGTAATGCAGAAATGTTTCCATGACTGTCTCGCCTGGGACATGCACTGGGTCTATGAACGGTGAAATACTGGGAAATTCTGTGTATCCGACTGGAAATCTGAACTCGTCTCGAAATCCTGATTAATCAGGTGCCACAGGAGCGATGCAATTTTGGACTGGAGATGTTAAACGCAGTCTTGTTACTCTGAGTTCATTTTAAACTCTGGTTTTGCCAGTGAGCCGTGTTGTAACTGTTTAAAACTTGTTTTTTTATATCCCAGTCTGATGCTAAAACCAGCTGCTGCATCCCCTCATCCTGGTGACTCCACCGTGGTGTGGGCCTTGTGTTCAGTTCCCAGTTAAAAAAGTGATTTTTTTTTCGGTTGCGTGATTTTTTTACCTGATGTTGAATTTATTTTTTTAATGTTTTTTTTTCTCATTAGAACTTGAAACTGTTCTTTCATACGCAAAGTTCAATAAAACGGCTGAACCGCAGCGTGTGGTGTTTGGTACTGAAGTGGGTGAAGAGGAGATGTTGGGATGGAAAGGGTGGTGTGAGGGTGAGGTTTGAGGAGTGTCCTCTACTGTGAACTCATTTTTCAGGGTGAAATAATCTGAAATTTAATGCCATCAATTCACAGGAGTCAAATTTACTCTGCTAGAGAAATGAAATCCTGGAGTAAAATCTGCGTGTTTCCAGCATCCCACCCAGCCACCTGGACTGAGGATGCTCCAGGCAAACCCGTTAAATTTTGGTGATGTGTCACAAGAAGGGATGTCACTGATGGTGCTTGGGCACACGAATGCGGGCGGAGGGGTTTGACCCTTCCATCACAGGTGGAAATCCTGCAAAAGGAGCTCAGAAGCTCATTTGAAAACCTTGTTCTTGGCTTCAAACCACGTCTGTGAGCTTCACCCAAAAGTGAATGTGGCCGAAGAGTGTCAAAGTTTTGGTTTCGGTTTTTGGTTGCCTTAAAAATATTGAATCTGTTTCTCCTCTGTTGCCCAGAGCAGCTGTGACTGCCCCATCGCTGGGAGTATCCAAGGCCAGGCTGGAGAAATCTGGGCTAGTGGAAGGCGGTTTCACCCATGGCAGAGGGTTAAATATGATGAGGTTTGAGGTCCCTTCCCACCCAAACCATTCCAGGATTCCACGGCTCAATGATTCCATGATAAAATGTCTTGGGCTGTGCATACAAGCGCCGCTGTGCTGTGTCCCAGGGCCAGAGCTCCCTGGCTCCTGCAAGGGGATTTTATTTCAGTGGTCACTGAGCCAGGAGCACGGACTATTATCCCAAGTGACTTGGTTATTTTTGCAAATCCCAATTCTGGGACTGAAATCCAGGAAGAAATCCTGCAAGAGGCTTCAGGTACTGAGCTGGGAGCTCAGGACTGGGAGCAGAGCAGCAGCCGTGTGTGCCCACAGCCACCCTGGACAGGATCACCGCAGGGGAGTTCAGCAGCGATGGAGAACCTCAAATTCCTGAACTTTACAAAGCATCTTGATCCTGTCGGCGTCAGGAATTGTGATAGGGGAAAAGAAGTTCCTAGAAAAGCAGCACTGAGTGCTGGAACTGGTCTGTGTGGTTGCATCTCCCTCTGCTCTCGAGGTCTGCTGAGGGCACCAGCTCTGCTGGGGGAGGATGATCCATGGTGAGCAAAGTCAGCTCCAGCTCAAATATCCCCAAATCCTCTCAGTGTGGCTGTGCTGGAGGTACCACAGTAACTCCTGGCTGCTGTGGGGGGCAGGGCAGATTTTGGGCTGGATCAGGGGCTCTCGGAGGTGGGTTTTAGCAGCTCTTGCTGCTTCGTTCTCTGCTGTGACCTCGACCTCTGTATCAGCTCCCCAAAGGTTTGTGGTGTCTCCAGCTGCAGGTTTTGGTTTACATGTGGTTACCTGGGGGTGCTTGAGCATCCGGGAAAAACAAGATATGGCAAACTCTGAGAGGCAGATGGGGCATGAATGGCACCAGTCAAAACCAGGCCTGGTTAGGAAGGACAGGTCTGGCACCTGGGATTGCCTGAGGAGCCACGGGAAACACCTTCCGCACCACACAGGTGAGTGGAGGGCAATGATCCCACACCCAGTCCACGAGGAACCTTGGCTCGAGGCCCTCCCCAGCCCCTGCGGGGTTTGCAGGGTTTCCAGCCCGTCCCTGGGGTGATCAGCGTGTGGAAAAGGTGCTGCACCAGGAGCTGCAAGGGGACAGGGCGGGGTCAGTGCCAGCAGCTCCTCTGCCCGAGCCGGGCTGTGTTCGCCAGATTTTAGAGGGAAGAGCTGAGGGGGCAGCGAGGCTGGGAGGGGCACGGTGTGATTCCAGGGCGGGTGTTTCCTGCTGCATGTCCAGAGGTTGTAAAGGGCTGTGGGCAAATGCCCCCGAGGCAGTCCCACGGTGTTGGGTGCTCAGAGCCACCCCTGGAGCGAGCCCTGCTGCTGCCGGGGTTTGTCACGGGGAAATTCAGCTTAAATGAGGCTCTGGCTGTGCACAGGGTGGTTTCTGCTGCCTTTTGGCTCCTGCTTTGCTCTACCCGAGTATGGGCATCCCCTGGGAGGACTGGTGGCTGTGGCAGCTCCAGCAGCACATCCCCGCACAGCGACGGAGCTGTGCTGTAAATCCTTCCCTTGCTGCCTTGAAATTTCCTGCTCGGGAATTTCCCTGGGAGCCATTTGCTCCCTGCATTGTGAAGAAATGTCGATTCATCATTCCCTGCTCAGCACCTCAGCACCGTGCAGGATTTTAATGACCTGTGTCCTGTCCCTCTTTCCAAGCCAGAGCACCCGGATCTTCCAACCATGACTTTTCTGGGATGCTGTGGAGGGGCTCTTCCAGCTTGGAGTCGGGCTCCTGCAGGTATTTCCCTGCTCCTCAAACCATGCCTTGCTAAGGAGCCCTTGTCTTGGATATTTCGCTTCCTACCTTTTGAGTGGATGGTGGTGCCCAAAGAATCCTCCTTTGCGTTCCAACCAGGCCTGGCATCCTTCTGCAAGGGGTGTTGTCCATCCCTCTGCTCTCACATTTATCCATGGGAATGCTGAGGTTATAATTTCCCCTATGGAATTCTCCTTTACTTAACAGCACCTTGTCCAGGCCACTTGTTATTATTCAATTTATCGATAGACTCTTCATTTTGTGCTCCCAGTGCTGCATTTCCAGCCCCTCACTTCACCACGCTGGTCCACAGGCAGCCCTGATCCCGAGGAGTTAGGTGGTGTTTCTGCCCTGTTGGTATCTGGGAAGGGTGGAAGAGATTTTGTCTCAGGTGTTAGAGTCACCTCTTGGTTTATCCTGATGGCAGGAAAGGAAATATTCCCCTGGCTTCCCAGGGCTGTGGGATCACAGAGGGAGCTGCAGGGACAGTCATTCCACAGAGCAAAGGGATTTTGGATGCTCCCAGGACCTTCCCCCAAACAAAAGCACTTTTTAATATACCAGTGTTCCACAGCCCCAGAGGCTCGAGCACAGATCAAGGGAACCCTCGGGATCTGGGCCATGGATCTCAGCTGCTCTTGCCCAGGCCAAGCCACCGGCCCTGGCAGTGATTCCACGGCTCCCAGAGGTGCTCAGGGGTGCCTGGTGGGTGCTGCTTGTCTGGGAAAACGTGAGCTGGAAGCAGAGTGTGGGGAGGGGGAGAAGGGGAAGCCGTGGCTAAAAATAGCTATTTTTGAAAGAAAGGGATGAAAACCTCTTTGAAGAAATGAGGGGAGAGGGGGAGTGTTTCCATGGAAACGGGGAAGTCTGTCTCTTCCCAAAAGAGGGGGTGGGAGATGGAGAAATAGTAAATACAGCAGAGGAATGACGGGGAAGAGGATGCTGCCCGTCAGTGGCATTCCCCACGGATCCCAGGGGCATTCCCCACAGATTCTGGGCAGGGGGCTCTGGGCTCTGGGTCCCGGTGGGGGCAGATGGGGCTCTGGCACTTCCTGCCCACACAGCCTTGGAAGTGTCACTTTGCATCCTCCCTGTGCCACCTGCAGCCCTGGATCTGTCACCTGCCCAGGTCACCAGAGAGAGCAGTGACCCAGAGCTGCTGGGGACAGGTTCCCAGGGCCAGGGACGTCTCCAGCCGCTCCCGGCAGCTCAGCAGGGGCAATAAATAATGAGCATCCTCCAAATGCTTTGGAAATGTACGTCAAATCTTGGTATTTCTCTTCCAGGAATTTTCCACCATGGCATGGCCGTTTCCAGGGGAGCCTGCAGGGAAGGGAATTGTGCCGGGCAGCAGAGATATGGGGGGGCTTGGCCACAGGGCGAGGGCAGCTGGGGGCTTCTGGAGGGGTTGAAGGCCAGGTGGAGTGGGCTGACCTGGCCTGGAATTTGGCACAGCTCCCAAACTGGCACCATCCACAGTTTGGCTGGGTGTGGCTCACAGCTTGGCACAGCTCATGGTTTGGCACGGCTCAAAATCTGGCACAGCCCAGGTTTGGCATGACCCAGGATTTTAACTAAAAGGGGTTGATTTAGGTTTGATACAAGGACTAAATCTCTCCTTGTGAGGGTGGGGAGGTTGGCACAAGGTGCCCAGGGAAGCTGTGGCTGCCCCATCCCTGGCAGTGCCCAAGGCCAGGCTGGACGGGGCTTGGAGCAGCCTGGGACAGTGAAGGGTGTCCCTGCCCATGGCAGGGGATGGGAGTGGATGATCCTTAAGCTCCCTCCCAACCCAAACCATTCTGGGATTCCATGATTTGGCACAGCTCCCCTGGGGAGCCTGGCACGGCCCTTGGGCCAGCATGTCCCATAACAGCCCAGGACTTGGTCACCCTCTGTGGCCGTTCCACTCAGAGCCATCTCGTGGCCGATGCTGCCTCAGTGCCACCGTGCCCTCGGTGCCACCATGCCCACAGTGCCCCCACGCCCTCGGTGCCCCCACGCCCACGGTGCCACCACGCCCACGGTGCCACCACGCCCTCGGTGCCCCCATGCTCACAGTGCCACCACTCCCAGCCTGAGCTGGTGGCTTCTCCTCCCTGCAGCAGCTCTGCGTGGGAGGAAGAGAAGAGGCAAATCATCCTCTCAAACCACTTTTCCTCCTGGTTTGTTCGCAGTCCTGCAGCTCCTGGGAAGGGATGGAAGTTTGGGGTGATGGGAACATCTCACCCCACTCCGTGGCTCAGATCTGACCTTCAGCAGCTCTTGGCCTCCCTCCCAGCACCACCAGACACTCGGGCTGAGACCCAGAGGCTCTAAAAACAGCGTCTGCAGGGCTGCTCAGCCCATCTGTGCTGTGAGGGAGATGTTTCCACCCTGGCCATCACCTGCACGGGGAGCCAGTCCAAGGGCTGATGGCTGGAGGGAGCTGTGTCCCACCAGGGCAGTGCAGAGGGGACCCTGAGGTCACCTGCAGCTCCCCCCAGGCAAAGGAAATCTGTCTGCAGACACTGGTCATGTCCAGCTGAGGTTTTGGCTATTTCCAGCAGGGTCATCTCCCCTGCAGGTTTCTCCCATCTTCCCTGCAGGTTTCTCTCCCTTAATCTCAACATTCAGAAGGTTTCAATTTTTGGCCCCATTTTGCTGTTTCTTAGGGAGCACCAAGCCCTGGAGTGAGAGAAAAGCCCCCGGAACTGGAGGAAGAGGGAAGTTCCATCGGGAGATGGGCATGGGCTGGCCCAGGCCTGAGGAGGAAGAAATCGAGATGTTCATCACCTCTCCTTCATCCTGGGGTGCCACAACCAGCCCTGGCTCGGTGAAGCAGGCATTTAATTGGCATCATGGGCAAAGGTTTGGGCACATTTGGAGCCCTGAAGCAACTCTGCTCTTGGTCCCTTCGGAGCCAGAGGGCTGCAAGGACAGAGGGACGTGGCTGGGTCGCCTCAGTGAGGAGGTGGTGGCCCAGAGCAGCCGGTGGGACACAGGGCTCAGGTGACACCTGCAGTAAGGCCCCAGCCCCGGGATGCCGGGGGATCTGTCGGGGTGCTGTGCAGGCCCGTGAGCCGTGGCTCCTTCCAGAGCTGGAAGTCCTCGCCCCTGGCTGGAAGGAGGCTTCTGATTCCTTTCACCTTCCTGAATTTGCCTTGTCCTGCTGTGCAGGTGAAACCAAGTCGCTTTGAGAGCCTTTTAGCTGAAGAGGCAGGAGCAGCCCAGGTGGGAGACACCCTCCAGGCCCGCCCCACGCCAGCCCAGGCCCGTCAGAGCACCGTGGCAGGAAATATTTACAGTCACCCCAAGGACTGAATTTCTCTGCCAGGCTTTGGTTGAGCTTTTCATCAACTTTTATTTCAAGGAATGGTGCCCAGCTCCTCTCCAGACCGGCCCTCCAGACTGGTGGAGCATCTTTGGAGGCAAAGTGGCAACTCAGCCACCCTGACCAAATGAGAATTCAGACTGGAGCCCAAAGGAGCTCTTTTAAAAATAATTGGCTATTTTATTATGAAAAACGCCTTGGAGAATTACAGCGGGATGCGTTTAATGTTAACTTTGCAGACAGGTGATTTTTGCTGCTTTCCCTTCAGCAGCTGTGCCTTTCCAGGGACCAGGAGAACCACAGAGGACCCAGGAGAATCTCCCAGGGACCAAAAGATCTCTTCAGAAACCAGGAGATTCTCCCAGGGCTTAGGAGTTGCTCCCAGGATCCAGGAGATTCTCCTGGGGTCCAGGAGGTTCTCCCAGGGACAGGGAGCCCTGCCCAGCATCTCTTGTGCTCTGCTCCTCCTTTCCCACATCGCTCCAGGCAAAGCCCCGACCCTGCCCCCACCTGCCTGGGTCGGGGAAGCCGCTCTGACCTATCCCACCGCGGTATTTTGGGATTCACCAGCGGCAGCTGCCGTGGCACAGCAGAGCCGGCTCTGTGGGGCCGTGTCACCGTGCTCCCGGGCTCTGTTCCTTTTTAGATGTCTCCTGGCATCCCTCCCTCTTGCCACCACCCACCGAGGGGGGTGAGGAGGTGCTGAGGGTCCGGGAGCTCCATCCTCTGACGTCAGCGGCGGGTGGGAGGTCGGATGCTTTCCCTGGAGGGTGAATCACAGTCCTGGGAACTCGCTTACAGCTTTCACAGCTCTCAAAATGACACAAGGCCCAGTTATGTCAACACCTTCAGCTGGAAAACCGTGGCTCAGATGGAGATGGGGCTCAGTGCTCTGCCCTGTCCAACCCCTCTGCTGGGCAGCGCTTGGTCCAGCTTGGATCCTCTTCCCAGGATGGCTGTTGGCACTGGCTCCAGCCCTCGAAGTCCCTCTGGCTTTGCAGGAGGTGGGACGGGGTCCCCAGGAGGGACACCACGGAGAGCTGCCATTGTCTGAGGCTGTGCAGGAGGTGTGAAGGTGGTGGCACAGGGCCTGTCCTCTTTGGAGATCTTCTCCCACCCCTTCCCTGGCTTGGCATATGCAGGCGCCCACCCTGGGTGTCCTGTGCAGTGGGGCTGGGCGTGGCTTGGGCTTTCCAATGACCCTGGAACTTGAATTCAGCTGTTCTGGATGAGGCCAGGCCTGGGGATAACCCTGCCCCGTGGCTTTCATCCCTCCCCCGCAGCACCACTTCTTGGAGCCTCTCTCAGACCCACTGCCAGCAGGATACAGGGGGAAAAAGAGGGGAAAAGCACATTTTTTTGCTATTTGTATGGCTGTGTGCAAGCCCACGAACAGAGGGTCTGAACAGCCCTTGGGGGCTTCCTTGGGAATAAAGGAAGCAAGGAGAGGTCACCCTGGACGCAGGATCGCCTGGTTCCTGGAATATCCTCCCACCAAGTGCTTTTCCCAGCACCGCACACGCAGATGGCGTAAGAATTCCAGTTTGGGTGTCTATAAAATCCATTGAGATAAGAGAAATAATTCAGGAGGAAATTATTATTTAATAATAATACTGAGCAAAGGCGTCATCTTGTTAAATCCTTGTGAAACAGCCAAGTGGGTGCAGAGCTCAGCTCGTCTGGTTCTCCGAAAGGCTGGGATCCGTCTGGAGCTGTCAGCGCGGCTGAGGGAGGCGAGCGCAGACACACAGACGATAAGAATAGCTCACAATTAGGATAGTAAATCAGGAGAGAGCGTCACTCAATTCAGAGAAATTCCCCTGATTTGCTGGAGATGGGAGTTTGGCTCTTTGTACGGAGCTGGTGCTGTTTGGATGACAAATCCCCCTGGTTCTGCAGAACCTTCACAAGGCGGCGGCAGGAGGAGCACGTTGGAAATTCGGCTCCACTTGAATTGTTCCCTGCCCAGCCTCGGTTTCTACATTTTGCATAAGGATCAGCCTTGGGCAAATAATTTTCTGGGTTCAACCCACCCTGCCGTGGCAGATCCACCTCCAGAAAAGGCTGAAATGGTGCGGATGACATTAAAAACCCTCGCCCAGGGTAGCCTCCTGCCCAGCTGGATGCACGTGGGAAGGAAACCTGTGGTGCAAGGGCTGGTCGTGAAGGATTCCTGGTTTTCCTGTAGGGTTAGACATTCATTTTCAATATTGGGATGTGACTGGGGCTTGGGAAAATACAATTTTAGTTTCAAGGTGAAGAGGGGTGTCAGGAGGAGCAGCAGGCGATCTCATCCTCCAGTGCTGCACCCGCTCTCTGTCTGTGCCACCCCCTGCTCCGGGCATCTCGGGGAGCTAAATACTGTGGTTTATGTCCCCACATCTCCCTGGACGATTGGGCACTACCCTGAGCACCGATTGTCTCAGGTATTCAGGGTGTTCCAGGCCCTCCATCCCACCTCAGGGTGTCCCTGGGGCAATTGGCACAGTAACTCCATGCAAACGTGACCGCTGTTTATGGGAATAGAAATCTTTCCCATTGCCTCCTCCAGCACTTGTGCTTTGGGTGCCGGGAGCCTTGAGGGACTTGTTGCTTCCTTGGTGCTCTTGTGAGGCCGTGGGGGGATGGCAGAGTGGTCCAAACCTCGTGCCTGAAGGCAGGGGTTGATCCACAGGTCTCGTATGTTGGTGGGAGCTCGGCCAACTCCTCCCTTTGGGGTGGGAAAAGCCTCCTCATGCAGGGACCTCAGTAAATGCAAAGTGATATAAAATTACTGCTTTTCACATCCTCACCCCAGCCAAGGGCAGCCCCTGCAAGTCCAATCCTGCCCCATCTCCGTGCCCAGAGCTGCAGGGTGGTTCTCCACCCCCCCAGATCTCCCCGAGCAGATCCAGGCTATCACCGAGAACACGGGATGGATCGGAGCCGCGTGGCGAGGCAGCATCGTGTATCCAGGGATATGATTATTTCCCAGTGGTTGAAATCTAGGTCTCCCGCTTGGGAGGAGGGGTGCNTATTCACGGAGAAGCTGAGCTGCCTTCGGAGGTTGACTCCGGGGTACGAGTTTGGGGGGCTGTAGGTGAGAGGTGCCGGCAGCGGCGGGAGCAGAGCAGCTGCTTGTGCATTCTCCGCATGCCTGACTGCAGAGCTGAGTGTAAGTTGGTGCCTTTTTCTCTCCCCCCGCACCCCATCCCTGCATCCTTCCCCCTCTTCCCGCTGCTCCCCTGCTCAAGCACAGCGTGGCCAGGAGCGGTGCAAAGCGAGGGAGTCGTGCTTTAGTCGCAAACACGACCCCAAATCGTGTGACTCCCGCCCGCCGTGCTCAGTGCGGGCAGAGAACAAACTGAGGGGCTTTGGGCAAACCTTCACCTCCTCCATCCCGCCTTTCAACCCCCAAATTTGCATGAATTAACCCTAAAGATGCTTGAGGAGGGGGGGCGGAGGTTGTTTGCCAGGAAAACGGGCGATGGGGAGAAAGTAGGAGAAACTGAGTGCTGGGATGGGTGATGTCAACTGAGATGATGCCGTAACCCTCTCCGAGCATCAGCGCTTGGGTTTGGAGCCGGAGGAAGAAGCCCAGAGCCCACGCCAAATAAAAATCAACATGTTAAATAAAAACAAAGTAAATTTCTGTGCTGTCAAACGAATCTGGGGTGTTCGGGGAAGGGGGAAAGGGGAGGAGAGAGTTTGTGGGCAGGAGGAAAACTGCGTGTTTATTAAAAAATAAATAAAACATTGGAGGTTGGTTGATCTTTGGTGAGATGGGGGTTTGTGGCTGCCAGATCTTTCCTGCAGCAGCAGCAGGAAGATGGTGTTTGTGGTGTTCTGGCGCGATGCTCGGAGCAGCCAGGGAAGGTCAAATCCAGCTGAACTCCTCAGCGAGTCGCTGGGGAGCGAGTGGTGGGGAGAAAATGCAGGAAAAGGGTAAAAACTGGGACAAACGCGACCTCCTCTCCTCTGGGCTTGGCACAAAAGGGTTAAGAGAAGCGGTTGAATGCTGCAAGCCTCGTCAGGGTTGTACTATTTTTTCTAGTGCATAAGGAGAAGGGAGAGGAGGGTTGCACGGAAAAGGGAAATTTCCAAGAAAAGAGGGATCTGCGGCAATATCTGCACCTCGGGGGATGAAGAGAGGAACCAACAGGCATAAATGGCCTGGAGATGGCTGAAATCTTTGCCGAGGAGATTGGGACCGCGGGGTTATTTTCCACCTGCCTCCCCTGCCCGGTTCTGTAATCCTGGCTCAAAGTAGACAAGTCGAGTTGGAGCTGAAGAAGGGAGGTTAGAGGGGCTTTTATTTCATTTGGGAGGGAAAAAAAAAAAAAAAAAAAGGAAAAAAAAGGGGGTGGGT
>VZTF01000071.1:245873-298869 GCA_013397755.1 Cnemophilus loriae
CGTGGCTGGCAGGGGTCCGTGGCTGGCAGGGGTCCGTCAGCCCGGGCGGAGCAGAAGGGTCCAGACTTCTGCCTCGCACAGAGAAATGGTTCCCCTATAGCTTTTAATGGGATTTGTGCCTGCAGGTCGGAGCTCTTGTGCTATTTCTAGCTTTGCTTCTGACTCACTGATGTGATCTTGAACCAGTTTTTCAGGAGGAGACTGTGATATTTTTTTCTTTTTTTTTTTTCTTAAGGAATTTGGTTTGAGAGAGTCTGGGCCTGTTTCTGTGGAGATGCTGAGCATCCCGATCCCCTCCTGACTCTGAAAGGTGCAAAAATGAGCTGCAAAGTGGCTCAGACTGAGGATGCTAAATGAGGGACTGGGGAAGGGGAGGGTCCCACAGCTGTGTTAGATTTCATCAGGCCCCTAAACAGAGGTAGTCTGGTTCCTTTCCTCCTCCTGAGGAGCGATTTCCCTCTCTGCAGGGCTGGAATGGAAGGCTGGGGCTCTCTGGTCTGTGGAGGTGCTCCTGGCTTGGCACCTGGAGGAGGCAGCGCCTCTATTTTAGTTTTAGCCACTGTGCCACGGTTTTGGAGAGATGGAAAGCTGTGATTACAGAGCGGGTTGTCTTCTAACACCCAACCTCGTGCCCAAGCCTGCAGGCAGCCCATCAGCCCTTTCAAATCTTCCAGAATATCTGCTGAGGGCAATGGGGTGAGGCTCATGTACCAGCTGAATGCTACCAAGTGATTAGGAAAGAATGATCTCTCTGGAGCACTATGTTTTATTGGGAAAATTAATCTCTGCAGCGACTGTGTCAAAGTGCTACAGATTTGAATACTGAGCTATAAGAAGAAAAGGATCTCTAGATTGGCGTTATGAGAGTGTGGCACGTGGGTGTATAAATATGGGCATATTTGTGCATAAATACACAGAAGGAGAGAAAAAGACAGAGGAGGAGGAGGAGGTATTTCAGGAAGGACCTTGCTTTGTTATCAGATAATTCCTGGGTCAGCCCTTGAAACTGCTGCCAAAGCCTCGTAGCTTTTCCAGAGCTTGCAATATGCTCGGGGATGGGTCCAAGGGATGGGATCTCGCCTTGGGAGCGGGAGCACCCTGAGGGACTGCTGGCACTCGGCTCCTCGCGCCCCTCTGCAAGCAGCAGCTTTGCAGTGTCTCTGTTCCCAGCCCCACGTCCCAGCTTGGGCCGGTCACAACCATTTCTGTGACTGTGCAGGGACAGCCAAGCAGAAGTTGAAGGGATTTGGTTGAGGTGCAGGTGCTGTGCTGCACCAAGTGGGCTTTGGGGTTATTGTTTGTAATGGTTGGGTTTTAAGTCTCTTAAACTATGGCCACTTTTGGTCCCGGCGTGGTGGCTCCTGTTCTGGAGCCAGGGTAGGTTTATCACAGAATCCTGGAATGGTTTGGGTTGGAGGGGCCTTAAAGCTCACCTTGTTCCACCCCCTGCCATGGGCAGGGACACCTTCCACTAGACCAGGTTGCTCCAGGCCCTGTCCAACCTGGCCTCTAAACCTTTTCTCGAGATCTTTCCCACGAGACCTTATCGCAAGGTCTGCATCCCTGGGGGTGGCCGTGGGAGCTGCTCAGTGCTGCCAGGGTGAAGTGGGCTGAGGAAAGAAGGAGTCAGCCCCAAAGCATTTTGGTTTGCACTCAGATTAGGGCTGTGGCTCTCTCCTCAGACCCCTGGCAGCATTTGACCTTCTCCACTGACACATCCCTGGGTGCCTCCTGTTGGGGACCAGCCACTGCCCCTGCCAGGAGCCCCAAGGGGGGACAAGGGCTCCCCCCAAGCACGAGCCACTGCTCTGCCCTCCCCCAGCCCTGTCAGCACCCCCAGCCTCGGTGTCCCCGTGACATTTCTGCGTTTGGCTGCCCAAAGTTCACCCCCCTGCTCTGACACGGGTGCTCCGATCCTGCCCCATCCCGTCAGGGGGAGAGAGCCCAGCCCAGGAGTGAAGCAGCCCTGGGAGCACAGCACTGATTCACACCCGGAGGCAGGATCCCCCCGCCCAGTTGTGCATGATGAGAGATAAATCCCTTATTCATGTTTTTCCTCCAGAGAGGGGATGGTTTGGCTTGTAGGACCTGCTGGGCATCGTGTAACCGCACCAGGTCCACGCACGTGGACCCACCACGTCCCCTCCCCAGCCCTGCCTGGCTGTCTTGAGCTTGGGGTTGGTCTTCTGGGGTTTGGTTTTTTGATTATGATTATTTTTTTATTTTTTTCTGCTGCCTGTAAGATGTAATTATCCATTTGCACTTGCTCTCTCATTGTTTGAGACTGTGCTCTTGTCCTCCAATGTCGTCCCCGAAGCGCAAGGGGAAAAAATGGGTATTGGATCAACCCTGCATGTGGTGCCTAATTCGAGCAAATCAATAGGAAGAGGAAATCCAAGAAGGACTCATCCTAAGGATGCTGGAGCTGAACCTTTTGTTTCCATGGTTACGGGAGAAATGGGACCAGGAATGGAGAGAGGCCTATAAACTGTTAAAGGAGGACTCGTGGGAATCTCAAGTCATTTAACCATGCGTTTGCTAGACACAACTTTAGACACCAGCTGGATCCGAATTGCACAGTGTTTATAGAAATTCCTGCTTTATTGACGGCCGGGGGAGGCGGGGGGGGGGCGTGGGAAGGGGCTGGGGGCCCCCGAGTCAATAAGGCTGCCCGTTGTACATAGGTATACAGAGCTGTGTACATACGTATCCCAATGAGCATTTGCTGTCTGGTTTATCATCAGTGTATATATAATTTATTCTTCACAGAGTATCACAATTTTTGTAAATATCGGCACTAATTAAGAGGAAATAAATATGTATATTATTGAGGAGTTATTTTGATATCAGTTCTGTGGAGGGTGGGAGAGGAAAAAGACAAGTAACTATATTTTGGATATGTTTTTCTCTGCAACTAAACCCTCTGTGAGAAGAGAAAGAAACAGCCTGAACCAGGGGAGATCAGTTTGTGCTCCACCATCAGCCAGGCTGCAGGGGCAGAGTCCCAGAAGCCGCTGGGAGGAGGAGCTGATGGGTCTCGGTGATGGACATGGGACACGCTGCGTGGTGTGTACGGCATTCCCACGGGATTTGCTCCAAAAACGCTCCAGCAGCAATGCCAGCGGAAGGGAAGGGGCTGGAACCTGGGTCAAGCCCCTGTTCCCCACTCCTCCAGCTTGGATATCGGCCACATCCATGCAGGTAACAGGGAATGGGTGGTGCTGGCGGATCAGTCTGCTCTTGGAAAACTTGTGGGCACCCAGTGAGTGGTTTTTTAAAGCCAATGATCCTTCTAGGAAGAGGGAGAAGTGAACAGACAGGGAAGGTGCTGGTAGCACATCATCTGTGGGGCTGTACCCCTGGAGAGGTCTCCCGCTGGGATCTCTGGAAGGAAACGGGGATGGGATCCCTGGGATGGCTCCAGCTGTCCTTGCAGAGCAGTGGTCGGTTTGTCCATCCCCAGGGAACGACTGCAGCAATATTTTCTCTTGCTGTTTCGTCTCCTCTCCCACGAGTACCTTGGGGCAGCAAAGGGCAGGGAGGGGTTTCAGGACACTCGGTTCTTGTGGTTTGGGGTTTGCCCATTTGCTTGGTGGCTTTCACAGGCAACGTGGCTGCTCTGGGCCTCCCTTCTCACAGGGAGAACCCACTCTGTGCTCAGAGGATGGAGGTGAAACGCAAGGAGAACAAAGAGATTCTCCTTCTCCCATGAGGGGTTGGCCCTGCTCGGCTCTGGAAGGTGGCACCACGTGGTAACCCAAGGGTTAATGCCAAACTTCCTTCTCAACCACCCCAAACCCCTCGCACTGGTCATGGAGGAGCCCCTGGTGTGGGCTCAGAGTCAAGTCTTGGGTTCAAGTGTCACTGTGTGACCCAGGGGGTGTCATGTCCCATTCCGTGCCTCAGTTTCCCTGTCTGTAACACAGTTTGCTAAGCTGGACCCAGCAAACTGCAAATCTTAATCCAATACTGGGACAGTGAAAATGCATAAATGGGTAGCTGAACCCACGGGTGGGCTTTGTTGGGGGCAGAAGAGGTGTTCAAGAGCAGCCAATTATGAACGTTTACGTGTGGAAAACCATCGGAGTGCACAAAAAGTAACAGAAGTATTTATGAGCAACGCACCCTGAGGGAGGTGTCACACCGCTTGCTGTAGAGCTGAGTGGAAGCAATCCCCAAACTGGGCCACTCTGTGCTCCTCAGCCCCGTCTCCAGGCCCAGGAGAGGCTCCAGCTGGCTCTGGCAGACGCCGAACCCTTCCCTTGCCGGTGCCCCGTTGGCTTGTGGGCTCATAAATATCTAAACACAAAGTGGTACCAGGAGTTTGCAGCAGAGGCTGCTCTGCACGGCTCTCGGGGCGATGGCAGCGGAGGCTGCGAGGCAGACACGGTAATTATTTTAAATTGCCGGGCTGTCAGCGTGCGGCACCAGCCCAGCCGCGCTCCGAGGATGCGGGAGATGCCATCAGGGGTGTGCGTCCTCCTCCAGCCGAGCTGCTTGGGCTTTTACACCCTTCAAGGAGTCCGGGAGAGTCACCCATCCAAGGTGGAGTCCTCCCCACTCCCAGGCAGATCTTTCTGCCCCAGATCGGCGTCTCCCTGCCCGCGATCCCGGCTGTGGCGAGCGGCCGATCCCCGCCGAGCGCAGCCTGGCTGGTTCTGCTGTGCTCACTGACCTACTTTCCGCCACTTTCCTTGCCGAGTGTTGCCTCTCTGGCAGCCAAAACCCCACGAAACCTCTCACGGATCCGCTCCGGAGCTCACGGAGACCCCCGAGGCGGGCACGGTGATGCTCCCCATCGTGCGGGGACCGCACATTTTGCAGGAGCTCCTCTCCCTGCCGAGGGGCTCAAGCCCTCCAAATCCTGCTCGTTTCCATCGAGGAAGGAAAGGATTCCAGTGCCAACAAAGCACTACCTCTGTTGCTTCTCCTGGAAAGCTCAGGATGCTCAAACCCCATTACAGCCCATCGTGTGTGCCCCGGGGACCAGCAGGAATTTTTAGCCCTCCTGACGGCCTGTGAGCAAATCTGCTTCCATTTGGCAAAGTGGGCACTCGGATCCTGAAACACTTCCTGGGCCGGAGCTGGAGGAGGCCATTAACAGATGCTGAGAGTGGGAGAGGGAAAATGATCCCAGAGCCAGGGAGGCCACCGCCCTCCCCGTGGTGCTCTGAGGCTTTCTGGGGTGCTGGGGCTCGGGTGGGAGCTGGTGCTGAGCTGAACCATAGCTGCTGCAGTGCCGGTGATTCCAAAGAGCCTTAACCAGGCAGCTGGGTGCAAAACATTTGCAAGGGTGGGCGTGTGAAGCGGGGCCCCCACAATCTATCTTTGGGTAACCTCTAGGCAAAGGTTCGGTGCTTGCACAGCTCCGAGATGAACATTTATCCTGCAGCTCTGGAAATCAGGCCAGGTCTCTCTTTCTCCTTCCCACTTCCTCCTTGCTCCTTCTTCTCCCTCCTTTGCATTTGTGCTGGGTGTTGAAAATCCTATTCCTGGGAGCAGCTCTCTCGTCTGCACCTCAGCACAGTGTCCAGGGCGGGAGAAGGGGGGTTAGGCAGAGGAGAGCAATATTTGGGTGTATTAAATAAAAACCTGTGCTTTTACAGAGCCAGAATCGAGTCTGCTGAGGCCCCACATCTACAAAGCATCAGGGCAGACAGATAAGATCCAAGGACTAAAGCCAGCTCTACCTAAATATTAGAGCTCCCCCAGTACTGAGGCCCCTTGTTTCCATGTCACCCCAGTTTCATGGAGAAGACACCTGGTGCCTTCCTCAGCCGGGAGTGCCGAGGTCCTGCTTGGACATCACGGTGCCCTGAGCCCCCCTGTGCTGGGGACAAGCCACCGTGAGACTGCCTCGACTTCTTAATCAAAAAAAATAGTGGGCCCAGGGGATCTGGGAAGCTTTTCCCAAAGGCTCAGCAGAAGGTTTACCCCTCTCCCGCCCTCTGTGGCTGCTGTTGCTGGGCAAAGCTCGCTCACCACCCCGGGCGGGCACAGGAGCTGTGGGCGTTGATCCCTCCCAGAATTCCATGATGCTCCACAGATGAGTCTTTGGGAGGTTGTTGGTTTAAAGGACGCCTTGCAGAGTTCACAGGGACCCAAGGGGACGGGGGCTGCAGCCCCCAGATTGCAGAGGAACCCCAGGGCTGGCGAGAGCTCAGAGTTTGTTTTGCTGCTTCTTTAATGCAGCCGAAACCAGCTCCCGGCAAGAGCCGCGCCAGGGCTTGGGGAGCCAGAGATGCCAAGGTCATCCTGCTCCTCACATCCACAGGAGCCCAGCCCGGCACAGCCCACCCGCTGCCCCCGCAGCTGCCGTGACCTCCCTCCCCCCCGAGCCCCTCTCGGGGCCGCGGGCACAGGGCAGGGTGAGGCCCCAGGGGCTGTTTCACCCAGCGAGAGGTGAAGGTTTGGGGCGGGCAAGGGAAGCAGAACAAATCTCTTCTGCCAGGCACCTGCTCCCTGCCTCCGCAGAAGTGCCGACGGCGCAGCGTTTGAGAGCGGAGCCTTTTCCGCTTAGGAGCGGGGTTGTCTTCCACTGTCCTTTTATCCTTGGCTAATTAAAGGCAAATCTCTGCCGAAGGAACGCAGTTCTTCATAGCTGAGCTTTAATAACTAGAAAGTGGCTGCAAATGCTTGGAGGCAGCTGCAGAAATCCCGGGCAGAAATAGCATTTTTATCTTGCAGCTTACCAGCTTTGGCTCCGGGGATAATAAATTTCTGAGTTGTAGAAGGAGGCAACAGCGGATACAGCCCCATATTGTCCGAGTTTACAAAGGGATCAGTTGGATGGATCAGCTAAAAGCCCAAGTCCTCCCTGAGCAGGACAGCAGAGATCCCATGGCAGGGGACTGGGACAAGGTGACCTTGCAGGTCCCTCCCATCCCGAACCGTTCTGTGATTCCACGAGACTACGAGGCCGTGGTGAGGTGCCACCAGTGCCTGGGGGTGCTGCTTGAGCGAATCCTGTCCCAGCAAACAAAGGTGTTTGCTGCTCCCTGGTTCTGGATCCACATCCTCCCATCCTGAGGAGGTGTCTGCAGGCAGCTGGATCCCACCTGGCAGGAGCATCACCCAGCTCCAGCTGTTGCAGGGGAAGGCGAGGGAGGCTGGTCCCATGTCCCGGACGTTGGGTGAGATGTTTAAGATGGATCCTGTGGAGCTCAAAACCAGGCTGGAAGGTGGAAAGTGTGAAGGGAGGATGGCTCATGGCTCTTGCCTTCCCATTTTGCTGCAGCTGCTCTCTGCCCCTTGCCAGCCCTGCATGGTGGGAAGGCTCTGCTCCCAACCTCGTGTTTCATCCCTGTGGGAGGGCTGGGCAGGACCAGGGGGAAGGAGCAGGGCTGGAAGTTGAATTTGCAGCTTCGGATATCTAAACCCAAGCAGTGTGATCTGCTGGGGTCACCTGGGGCTCAGTGGGCTCCACGGAGAGGCTGGCACCTCGGAGGGATGGAGGGAGGAGGCTCCCCTTGGCTGTTGGCCTCCCTCCAGCAACTGCACAGATGGCTGCAACTTCTTCCACTTCCAGACTAGTCTGATCCATGCTCTTGAACATTCACATGCTGGTTATTTCCACTCTGTAAAAGGCAGAAGGAGAATTTAACCCTGAAGGACCTCCATCAAATCAGAAAGAAGGATGCTCTGCACTTGTGTAACATCTCCCAGCCAGGCAGCCCACAGCACTTTACTCACAAATGTTTTTAAAGGTTTTGGGTTACTGTAATGCCCTGAAACCCTTAAGGATGTAAAAACCCCCACAGCAATGGAACGTTTGGTATAACAGGGCACAATTTCTTGAAGACGGACACCAAAAAAACAGACGTGGCATCTGGTAAGGCTGGCAAGGAGCAGGCATGGACAGTGACTATTATTATTCTGATGCTGATGTTACGTGGCTCTTACACAGTGCTTTTCATTAGGAGCTCTAAAGTGCTTTAGGAAAGAAGAGGCTCAGATGTCTGGGCCGTCTGCAGTGATTTCAGCAGAGGAGGGCAGGCGACGGTCTGATGCAGAAGCTCTCACTGCAGTTCACTGGTCGCAGGGCAAGGTCCTCCTCTGCTCAGCTCCTAATGGCATTTCAGTTATTCCTCATCTTCCAGAAGTCTCCCTGTGCTCCACACAGGGCTGTGGCCCTGACAAACCAGTGCAGAGCTGGGGGACACCCCTCCCCAGGGGCATCCCCCTCCCCTCCACCCCCCAGCATTCCCATTCCAGCTGCAATGAATGCAGCAGACGTGATAAAATCGCAGCATTTCTGATCACTGGAATAGCAGCGTTCCCACCGTGGGAGGGGACACGAGGTCCCTGGGGGAGGACACTCGGCGCACCACCCTAGAGGGGTTTGGGGGTTGTGTTGTGCAAGGACGGAGAGAAAGGGCATCACAAGAGCTCCTGGCACAGCTCTGCGGCACAAATTCTCCTCTGGTTTTCCTCCCCGCTCTGGCCAGGGGCCAGCAGGTAACAGGAGCCGCCCTCCGCCGCGGCCCTGCGGATGCCCGGCTCCCAGACACCCGGGCCCATCCCTGGAGCAGCAGCTGCAGCCTTGCAGCCTCCTCGGGGCAGCTCCGTCCTTGCATTCCCTGCAGCACCGAGGGCAGGGAGGAGCTGCTGGAGCCGAGCTGGATTCCTGCCCTGGCTCGGGAAATACTGCTCGGAAAAGAACAGAAGCCCAGTCCGGGGTGCTCCTGGGTGCTGCTGATGTCCTGCCTGCGGGGCAAGCAGCCTGGGTTTGACATGGGGCAGCACTGGAACTGCCAACTCCCCTGGGGGGTTTGCAGCGAGCTCAGCCTTGGCTCGGCCTCCCTCACCTGTGGGGACTGAGGTTTTAGGCTGCCTTTGCCATTTGGCTCCTTAAGCCCTGGAAAATTGGCAGGGGGTACCCCAGACCAGGCCACGTCCATGGGACGTGTGCAGGACACGCTCCCGTATGCAGGGACAGGAAAATACCCCCATTGAATCCCAGTGAGCGCTGGTCTGAGATCCCTCCATTCCCTAGCTCAGCCTTGGTGATGATGCTGAAGGGGAAAATGACCCATGGGTTCAGCTCAAGAGGTTCCCAGGCGGGATAGGGGCACCGAGGCCATGGTGGGAATTGTCATGGGGAGACAACAATCCCTGTCAGCTCCGGAAAGAGAAGCCAAGACGCCTTTGGCCACAGCAGAGGCACTGCTTTGGACAAGTGGGATGGCAGTGGGATGCTTTGCTGGTGGGAAAGAGTTTGCTCAGGTGGCTTCTCCCTGGCAGGGGCTCAGGGGAGGCTCGATTTGGCTCTGCTGTGAGAAGTGGCTCCTGGGAGATGTGGCTCCTGGGAGCTTGTCCTCTCCATCCCCAGCAGCATCCCAGGAGCTCGTCCTCTCCACCCCTAGCAGCACCCCAGGAATTCATCCTCTCCCTCCCCAGCACCACCCAAGGAACTCATCTTCTCCCTCCCCAGCACCACCCTAGGAACTCATCTGTCCTCTCCCTCCCC
This sequence comes from Cnemophilus loriae, assembly GCA_013397755.1. Taxonomy (NCBI): domain Eukaryota; kingdom Metazoa; phylum Chordata; class Aves; order Passeriformes; family Corvidae; genus Cnemophilus; species Cnemophilus loriae. Next base: position 255,343 of record VZTF01000071.1, read on the forward strand.
AGGGCAGCCGCAGAAGCGCCGGCTCAGCACGGCGCTGCGGCTCCACGGCTCGAGGATTAGCCGCTCATTTGCCATAAATAGAAAACGGGGGGAATGTGTTTCGGTGTATGAAATACACCCCGAGAGGCCGCTGATGCGCGGGAAGATGAGCGCGTCCTATCGATCCCTGTCCTCACCCCGCTCCCCGCCTCCCTCCCGGCGCAGGTGACCCTCCCGCCCTGTGCTGACCCCGGGGCCTGACCCTGTGCCTGAGCGGGGGATTTATCACCGCGGTGGTGCTCCCTGGGAGGGAGGAGCCCTGCAGCCGGGCTCCCCACCGGGCTGGTGCCCCGGGGCACGTCTCGTGCTTACGGAAGCATTCCCAGGAGAAACTCTCCGATCGCCTCGGTGATGGGAGCCCCGTCATGGTCAGCACAGAGGAACTCCTCCGCGTGATTCATCCGGCTTAATTTAGCCATTTGCCTCGGGGTAAGTAGAGGGAAGCCTGAAAAGAACCTGGCTTTCTGCATTTGTGGTGGAAGGAGTCAGGGAAACAAGCCCTGATGGACCATAGATGCCCACTGCTGGTGCAAGGGATGCCACTCGGATTTCCAGGGCACCAGTGCCTGGGAGACCCTTATTGAGACCTAACTGTGTGGGATGGGATGAGTTTGATGCGTGTCCAGGCAGAGCAGAGCTGAGATGTGCAGTTTCCATGGCTGTAACTGCTTCCCATCGCCAGCTCCATGCCTGGATCCGTATTTTCACGGTGGAGCCGTAAGGACATTTCCCTCCACGCTCTCAGCCGGTGCCTTTCATGCCTATGGAGAAGAGAGGAGACCCCTCTGGATGCTCCTTTCTGGGCTGCGTGCCTTTGGCGTGCGGGGATGTGCTTTCCCGGCTGCCTGTGCTCCCTCCGTCTGCTGCGGTGGCACCGCGCCCGCCCGCGCTCGGCCCGATGCTTCTCCAGCGAGAGCTCCTGCCAAGCCAGGATGGGTTGAATGGGCAACCAGCACCACACCGGGGGTGCCACAGGCCTCAGTGTGGGCACGGGACACAGGGTTAGGGGGACAATAAAGTCCTCGTGTGGCTCTGCAGGGTGGCACCTCTTGCGCCAACACCCATGGACCAGCTGAGCTTGTTTCCCTCAAGCCTTTCACCAGAAGCGCACAAAGTCTTGTTAAGGCTTTGCTGTTCTGCGTGAACGGCTTCCCCGTGTCTCAGTCGAGCTGGGTGGTTGATGTGGAGGAAGGCCTCTGTCCCTCCTCTGCCCACGATGGTGCTCCTGGCAACAAGACCCGGGGAAGTTCTCCTGGGAATGTCCCCGTGTGTGAGAGATGAAGGGATGAGTCAAGGGCTCCATGTTCCCGTCCCTCCCCACCCCAGAGTCATCTTCTCATATCCTCGAGTCGTCCCTGCTCGGAGCGGCGTTTCTGGTGCTGAAGAGAAACCCAGAAGAGCACCAAGGTCCCACCCATGGCAGTGTGAGGGTCAGCAGGGCTTTGGGACAGCTCAGTGCTGCATTTTCTGTGCTGCTGAGCTTGTTCATCTCCAAGCACAGAGCTCAGGCTGCCTTTGGTTCCCAGCACCCCTCTGCCACCACTCCAGTGTTCCAACCCTGCACATGTCCCTGGATTTACTCCAATTTTATGCCTGATGAGGCTCAGGCCTTACGCTGCCAGTTAATGGACCTTAAAACGCCTGGAGATCCTGGCCCTGCTTCCCTGGCTTCACCGAGGGTGGGGTTTTGCTGCAGGGAAGTGATGGTGGGAGTGTAGGTGCCCAAATCCCATGGGCGTGGCGATGCTCATCCCTCTGAGTCCCCTGGGAGAGGGGAGGCTCATCCCTCTGGGTCCCCTGGGAATGGGGAGGCTCATCCTCTGGGAATGAAGGGGCTCATCCCTCTGGGTCCCACGGGAGAGCCCAGGCTCTCCCTGGAGGTGAACATTTCGCACACATTTCCGTGCAGACTCCTAAGCAGCAGCCACAGGATGTCCTCTCTCAGGGTTTCCCACTCCTCGCTCCCAGAATTTCGGCTGAAGCCCACGGGATCTGCCTCATGGCCACACATCCCCAAGCCGAGGTGTGTCCTCTCCACCAGATCTGTCTACAAGAGGATTTCTGCAGCCAGCAGAGGAGGGAAAGACATTGCAAGGGATCTGATGAGGCATCTGCAGGGAAATCAGGCTGAATCCAAGAGTCTCAGGAGTGAGGAATGTCCTTCTCAGCGTGTCCTGGTGGTGTTTCCACCCTGGAGCAAAGCCATTCATTTTTAGTGACTTCCTGCTTAGGTCTTAAAAGCATTGGGAAGGATGGGCAGGTTTTCAGTGGCCTTGGGAGAGACAAGAAGTCTCACATGGTTCTTCTTGCTATTGATCTGCCCCTCCAGATGAGACTTTCCTTCAAGACTATTGCCTTGGCTGTCCATTTTTCCTCCCGAAGCCTCCTGCGAGGACGTGGCCCCAGCGGTTCTGCTCACGCTCCCATCTGCTGTTTCATCAACAAAGGATGGGGGGATTGATCAGTCACCTCCCTCCAGCTCCAGCCCTCTCACCCCTGACCGTTTGTTGGCTTCAGCGGAAATTTCTCCAAACTCTTCTAGGTGATACCAGCGTGCAATTCCCCCTGGGACACAGTGGGAATGTTTAAGAATCAGGAAAATCTCTCCTTCCCCTTTGCTCTTACCTCGGCTTTGGCGTGGGGCTGGCTTTGCCCTTGCTCACTCACCTACCCATGGGATCCCATTCCAGCCCCTGGAGTGGGATGAAGAGGTGGCAGTGGGATGGACGTGCTCACTCTGGGGTCCCCCCTGCTGGGACTGGGCCAGGGCTGGGGGTACACTAAGGCAGGAAAGGAAAGTTCTGCCCCTTTTCTTCCCCCAGGAAGGTCCTGGGCAAGTCCCTTCAGCACAAATCCTCAAAAAACAAAAGGAGTTGGTGTCCTGGGAGGCTTTAAAAAGCCCACCCCTGCAGCGAGCCACTGCCTGGGGGTGGGGAGGAGCCTTTCCTGGGGTGTCGCCCCACCAGCCCCTGCCAGGTGTGCTTGCTGGGGTGGGGAGGAGGCCGGGCCCGGGCCAGCAGCCCCAGATCTGTCCCCTGTCCCCCTACGTCAGCCTTGCACCTCTCGCCGTGGTTCATGAGCAGCATCTTCCTATTTAGAGGAAATCTATAAACCACTTAGTACAGAGCGAACCCTCCGAGGCCTTCTGCGGACAATTGATCAGCCAAGGCTTTCAGCGCCGTGATTTCTTTTTTCTGCCCCTCTGCTCTGTCTTTCTCTGTTTTTCTGAAGCCACCTGGGCTCCCCTCAGGCTCCGTCCTGCCCCACCTCCTGTGCAGTGGTGCAAAGGCCCACAGCTCCTGTCTCTGTGCCCGGCGGGCTCTGCCCGTCACTCCTGGGATTTTGGGGAGAGCTGGAACCTGCTCAGCAGCCCGGGTCCCGTGGAATGGGGATCTGAGCTGCTCGTGGGCTCCACAGCACTTGGTGCAATCTCTGGGCCCAAAGGGGGTGAGGTGCCCCTGGGGGTGCCTCAACCCACACGGGCTGGTCAGATCTCCCCAGGGCAGCGACCTCTCCCTCCCTCTTCATTCCCAGAGCTGGGAGAGCAACCAAGAGCTGGGAAACCACTCCCAGCTGCCCAGCACCTCGGTGCTTAGTCCACCTGCACTCTGCTTCTCCTCTGTGGGCTCCAAAATCTCCGCGGGTGGGTGGAATAAGCCGAGAGGGCAAAGCCCACGGTGCCCCAAAGGTTGGAGGTATTGCCACCAACCTCAGAGGGAGGATGAAACCCTGCCCAGACAAGCTGGACCCTCACCTACACCCAGGAAACCTCCACATCTGGCCAGGACCTGCCACAGCTGCTTCAGGCACAGGGGCTGGTGCAGAGATTTGTGCCATCCCTGAGCAGGGAATTGGGAAAATGTTTATTTTTCTTCACAGAAAAATGATGACTCATTGACTTAAAGCCTTTTGTTGCTGTTGCTGTTGTGGGAAACATATTGTTTTGATTAATATCTTGGCTTGGGAATGGAGATGAGGGAAAAAGATTTGAAGTTATCAAAGCATCCCATCGGGAAAACAAAATCTGTTTTGTTTCAGATGTTAAGTTGGTTGAGAAAAGGCTTTTAAAAGGTTAAACTGAGTTAAAAGCTTGGCTTAAGAGCAACAGTCATTCAAATACTCAACCTGCAAATTGTTTTGGTGTCCCAAAGTCTTCAGTTACTCTGATTCCAGCAGGGAAGCCAAAGAGCCCCCAGAGGTGGGAAAGCTGTTTCATGGAATCCCAGGATGGTTTGGGTTGGAAGGGACCTTAAAACTCATCTCATTTCAGCCCCTGCCATGGCAGGGACACCTTCCACTGTCCCAGGCTGCTCCAAGCCCCGTCCAACCTGGCCTGGGACACTTCCAGGGATCCAGGGGCAGCCACAGCTTCTCTGGACACCCTGTGCCAGGGCCTCCCCACCCTGACAGGGAACAATTCCTTCCCCATATCCCATCTAACCCTGCTCTCTTTCAGTTTTAAACCATTCCCACTTGTTTCCAGACCAGAAGTTGTCTTTAAAAAAGGATTACATGGCCAGGCTCTGTCGAGGTACCTTGGACCTGGTTTTTATCCAAGGATGGCCCCAAAGCCTCTGCAGTGATGGGGCTGTGGATCTCAGGGGTGGCACAGGCAGGAGCTGCTGGTGCTGCCTGGTCCCTCCTCCTCTGGTGACAGCTCAGGGACTGGGACATCCCACCGGGCTGTGGAGCAAGAGCAAAACCCCTCCTGGATTATTTTTGACATTTCACTGGAGGATGATGAAGGAATTTGCAGCCAGAGTCTCTCGGGGAGGAGGACCAAGAGCACCACGAGCACGTTTGCATGAGCTGGTGCAGGGAGACATGGACGGGTGAAGAGCACTTGGCACATTTGAAACTGCTCTTGCAAAGCTGGAAAACCCCCGGTCCTGGTGAAACCCACTGGAATCCCCAGGAGGAAAATGCCCGGAGTTCCAGCAGCTGAGCACATCCCCAGAGGGGACTCAAAGCAGAGCCCTGGGGAGACGTGAAGGTGGGGGGGACAGAGTGGCCGTGTGACACATCAGCTCAGGAGCAGGAGTCGCCACCTCTGCAGCCACGGTGGCAATCATTGCTCCAGCAGTTGTTTGGGAAGGGTTGTGAGACACCGAAGTGATGCTGGAGCAGGAGAAGACGCAGCCACTCAGCAGCTGCCCAGGGCCGTGCTGTTCTCCTGCACACTGCGAACAGAACCAACACAAACCCACTGCTGGGATGGGCTTGGTCCCTGGAGGGGCTTCCTGGTTCCTGCAGTGAGCTCCCAGATGTTCCCAGTCCACCGGGATGGGATGAGGTCAATAACTCGTGTCCAGGCTGGATGCTGCACCGGGAGCTGGGAGACAGCCCAGGATCTCACGTTGTTTTAATGTCAGATGTTTTCTTGTTTTCCAGGTGGAGAGCAGAGCGCAGGGAGCTGCAGACCTGAGGAGAGAGAAATTGCTGATCTTTTTTTTTGGCAATCGTAAATTCGAGTGAAATTCCACTGAGGTTTTGAGCCAGGGGAAGGCAGCAGAGGAGAGGGGAGGAAAGTTGAACCGTGTCCTTTGGATACTCCTGTATCCTACAGTGGGAATACCTTCCCTTCCGAGCTGCTNCAGAAAGGCTTGGGGATTTGCTCCTTGTGGAGATATAAATCAGTTTTCCCCCCTGGAGCTCTCTTGCCCCTTCCCCAGTGTACATAGAGCCAAAGAAATGTCCCCACGGCATCTGCCGCCCTCCCCGTGCTCCATCCCCAGCTCATCCCCCTCCCTCCACGGTGCTGCTCCCTGAGCCGGAGGCTCTGCTCAGGTTCACCCTCCCCGAGTTCAGCTCTAGACATCTTGGAGCTATTTAAATATTTACAGCAGACGGTGGTAAAAAAGATTGAAACATGAATTATTCACAGCTTCGCTTTTATCTTGGCAGGGGCTGTTGTGTTCAGCAGGGAGGATTCCTCTGCCAAGGGATGGGCCGTGGTCGGCAATGTGGGGAGGGCGGCAGGGTCTCACCCGGGTGGGCACGGTCGGGCCACGGTGAGATGAACCTGGCACTGATGCCAGAGGGATTTTTGCCTCCTGCCGTGTCTCGGTGGCCCGGGGCTGGTGCACGGGAGGACGCGCTGCGGCCCCGCTGACGTCGGGGAGCACGGCAGAGCTGTCCGGCTGTGGCACAGGCTGCGGGCACCGAGGCAGATCCTGCTCCGGGCTCGTCCCTCAGCCCGTGCGGCGCTCAGCAAGGAGGTGACTTCCAAAGGGTTCCTATCCCACCGAGCTGCCCTGGCTTTGGGCATCCCTGTCCACCAGGGGCTCACCCGGGTGGCTCGAAAGGCAGCGATTTCTGCAGGTCCTGGGGAATGTGCTGCAAACCCCTCCGTGTTCCTGCTCACTTCCGAGCAACTTTCCCCAAGGATGCTCGCAGAAAGCATCACACAACCCCCTGCAACACTTTTTTTCTGGGGCCCCAAGGGCTTCAATTACAGCCTTGAGGCAGAAAGAAGTGTTCCAAACCTCGGCTGCAGAAGGGGGCTGAAAAATCCCCCGTGCCTTTCTGTGCCTGGCAGCCTCTCCCCATCAGAGCTGACTCCCACCAGCCTGCAGATGGATTTTGACACCATTTCGGATCTAAAGAGGAGCAGGTGACATAAAACGGAGTTTTCGGAGGAGAGGAGTGGGGGGTGAAACACACTGGAAGAGAAAACCCACAATCCTGCGTCTCCTCTCGCTGGGATCCGGGCTTGCTTTCAGACTGGTGGCGCCTCGTTTGCATCCGAATGCGCCTGAGCCTGGGGCCAGACCAGTCTGACCAGCGCGGCAGGACCCAGGAGCGTCCCGCTGCGGCGGCAGAGCGCGGCCCTGCATCCCAGAAATTCCCGGTGCGGACGGACAGTGCCGGCTGCGGCACTGCGGAGCTGTGGAACACGCAGGACATCCCCGTGCCTCGGCTCCCGCTGCGGGAGCATCGGGCCCTCCCCGCTTCCCAGGCTGTTGCGTGTTCCCTGCCGCCAGCGGCAGGGGCGGAGCGCGGCCCTCGGGGTTGCGGCTCCTGTTTCCTCCTCCGGCCCCGGCGAGAGAGAAATGAAAATGGGGTTTTAGAGCTCCCGCGTGCCCGCGGAGGCTGCGGATCCTTCCCGGAGCAGCACGAGGAGGAGCGGGAAGCCAGCGGCAGCTCGTGGTGCGGCTCGGAGCGGGAGCAGCCGCTCTGCGCCCCTGCCGAGCTCCGGGGGCGCTTTAGCGTTATCCGTCCTAAAAACTCTCCTGGAAGTCATCCCTGCCCTGGGAGCCAGCCCGACTCACCGGGATACCCCGGGTGGGTCTGTGGGGATTGGAGCCCTTGACTCCACTCCCGCCTGCCCTGGGAGAATGAGCCCCCCGTGCCTCAGTTTCCCCGTGTCCAAGGCAAACACTGGGGGATTGGGTTTGTCACTGATGGCGACACGGTATTTTTCAGCTTTTCCTGGGAGGGCGTTTCCTTGCGGACCCCTGCAGGAGGAAATTAAAGTCTAGAGGAGGGAGCTTTCGGATGCCTGCATCCCAGAATCTGGGGGTTCTTAGGGAGCAGCACCATTTCCGTGCGTGGTGAGCACCATCAGCCTGAGAAAGAAGGACTCCCGGGATTTTTGCAGATGGGAAAAGCTGAATTTCCCCGTTTGTGCACGAGTGGGCACATACCACCTCTGGGGTTTCCCGGAGAGGTTATTCAGCTCTAATAATAAAAAATTAAAAAAAAAAAGTGGAATGATTCTACGTAGTTAATCCCACGGAGATATCCCAGCGAGGGCTGTGTCGTGCCGCTGGGGTGGGGGAGAGGGATCATTCCTACTCAGCAGATGGAGGAATGAGGTGTCAGGAGCTCACTGGAGGAGGAGAGAAATTCCAAAGGTTACTCGGAGGGTTTGCCCAGCCTGGCAATGAAGGGCTGGCTATCCCTTCCCTGGGAAAGACCCGTAATTATTTCCTTGCTCCCAGAGGAACATTAGTCATTGCTGCCTCCAGAAAAAAAATTAAAATTCCTATTTTGACTTTTCATTCCAGCGAGGATGGGGGAAACCCAAGCCAAGAGCTGTCCCTGTGTCCAAACCAGAGGCAGGTTTGGTTTGATGTGGGATTTCAAGGGGGTCTCCCCCTGTGACCCCCCCAGAGTCAACCTCTGACTTCCCAAATTTCAGCAATTTGTCCCAAATGGCATTTACTGGGGGAATAGCTCCAATATTTTGCTTAAAATTCTTTTCCAAGAAGCCCCCTGGAGCTGGAGGGATGGTGTTAGGTTGCAGGGTTGAGTCAGGACATGGACTGACATCGAGGCAGGGGTTGAAAAGGACGAAAATGAGGGAAAAAATGAGTGTTTGTCCCTAATCTCAGCAGGATTATTTCCCAGGGAGCCATTTCCCACTTGGGAATTGCTTCTGGAGGGTCCCCAGGTTCAGCTCTCCAGGGCTGCAGCACATCTTGCAAACAGAGGCCCCAGAGCCCCCAGGAACACCCCTGGAGCTGCCCACGGAGGAGAACAGGGATGGAATGTTATCTCCAGACCTTTTCCACATCACATCTCTGGGAACGGGGGCCTCGGGGCCTGTGCTGCAGAGCCCTGCCTGGTCCTGCAGGAATTTTTCTCTGCTTGGGATTTGTGCGACAGAGATGATGGGCCCACCCCCAGAGATGATCCAGCGTGTCAACGGATGGTCCAGCACCTCCATGGATGGTCCAGCACCTCTGTGGATGTTCCAGCATCTCCATCGATGGTCCAGCACCTCCGTGGATGGTCCAGTACCTCCATGGATGGTCCAGCATCACCATGGATGTTCCAGCATCTCTGTGGATGTTCCAGCGTCTCCGTGGATGTTCCAACATCACCATGGATGTTCCAGCATCTCCATGGATGCTCCAGNGTCTCCGTGGATGTTCCAACATCACCATGGATGTTCCAGCATCTCTGTGGATGGTCCAGCACATCCATGGATGTTCCAGCATCTCCATGGATGTTCCAGCATCACCATGGATGTTCCAGCACCTCCATGGATGGTCCAGCACCCCCGTGGATGGTCCAGCACCTCCATGGATGGTCCAGCATCACCATGGATGATCCAAGATCTCCATGGGTGGTCCAGCATCTCCATGGATGTTCCAGCATCTCCATGGATGGTCCAGCATCTCCATGGATGATCCAGCACCTCCATGGATGGTCCAGCATCACCATGGATGATACAAGATCTCCATGGGTGGTCCAGCACCTCCATGGATGATCCAGCCCCTCCATGGATGTTCCAGCATCACCATGGATGATCCAAGATCTCCGTGGATGGTCCAGCATCTCCATCATTCCTTTTCACCCTCCCAGTGAAGCTGTGGGGACTGATTTTCTTTTCTCCTGGAGGTATATCTAAATCAACCTTGCTATGTGGAAGCTGAGCTCTGTAACCACATTCCACCAGGAACATAAATCCTCACAGCATTCAGAAGGAGTGGTTCATGTACCAGATTTTGAAATACTCAGAAATGTGGCCACAGGACATCAGAAATAGGGCACAGGCGAGGTGGGTACTGAGCAGAGCCAGGGGATGTGCAATCCATCTTGCACATGAATTTCATGATTTCACCATTTCAGAAACTGGGACTGGGGAATGGGAAGGGAGGATGCTGCAGCCCCGGATCTGGGGTCAAACTGTGAGCCCAGCCCCGTCACCTTTTCCTTCCTATTTCCTATCCAGTTCCTAGATTTTCACCCAGATTTTTACCCGACCAGCGGGAAAAGCTGCTCATTTGCATTATCAGGGGATCTGGAGCCTTCCACAGCTCTGGGTTAGCTGGGCACCTGAGGAATGAGGTTGATAATCTGGTGAGCAGCTCCACCTGCCTGAGGTTGGGAAAGGACCTTTGGTAAAGGGAAACCAGTTTGGGAGCACCCCTGGGGGCTTCTGGTCGTACTGGGACAGCCAGGAATGCGCTGGTCTTGGCGTGGAGCAGGTGAGTGAGGCCAGGCCGAGCTGAGAGGGAGAAGGGGCTGGGTTTGGGGGGGTTAGGCAGGAACAAAGCCCGGGGTGTGACTGGCGGATCCGCGCGTCTCAGGCAGCGGTGCCGGGGATGTTGTGACAGCTCTCTGGCAGCTCCTGTCTCATCGTCCTCCCCTGCGGGATCCCGGGAGGGGGAAGGAGGATTCTTAATGGAAGGGATGAGGAGAGGTGGGCTCCTGTGGGTTGGTTTGTTTTACACCAGTGAATTTCGCTGTCTCGTTTTGTGCCGTGGAATCGGGGGTGGTGCTGCCTGCGGAGCTGGAGGGAGCAGGAGGAGGGGCGGGGGGCTGGAGGGGAAGTTTAGGGGCAGCCAGGAGGAACCAGCCCCTCGGGAGCCACCTGCAGCTAGGAAAGATGCTGAAATTTTTCTTTTTTCAAGTGCTCGTTTTAAGATATTTTACCCCAGGCAGGCTGTGGGGTGGAAAGGCCGCTGGGGCGGTGGATCTATCAGTGTCCAAGAGCTCCCGAGGATTTATCCGTGTTAAAGTGCCACCTCCCCAGCCCAAGGGACCGTACAAAGGGGCTGAGTGAGTGAGTTTTCCCATTTTTCCCCCAAAGAGGGTAAATTTTACAGAGGACTCTCGTCCCCGCTTAGCCCCCAGGGGCAGCCCGGCACCGAGGCAGGTTTGCAGCAGCACAGGGCGGGTTTTACACATCTCACAGGGGATGGGAGAGGAGGGAAGGGCTGGAGGAGGGCGGAGGGGCTCTGTCTGTCCGGGCTTTTCCCGTCTCTGGCGCCCATCGGAGCGTGCGGAGGTCGGGGCTGACGGAGCGGGATGTGACAGCTCCTCACGAGGGTGTGCCCAGCTCGGGGAGTCCTCTCGGCTTTTGCATGGCGGGAGTGGCGCTCGGGGAAAGAAAACGGCATTTTGGCAGAACGCTGGAAAGCCTCGTCTGCCCCGAGACCCCTCCCGAAGTGGATCTTTGCCCTTTGCATCCGGCCTCCACCACGGGAGGGAAATGCAGCGAGCTTGGACCAGCAGAAAAGTGAGGGTTTGGAGCACGTGAGCCACTTGAGAGGAAAATGGGACCTTTCCAGGTCCTGCAGCACCCAAACATTGGTGTCTGTCACCAAGAGCCTCCTCTCCCCCTGCTCCGGAGGAGTGGGGCGGAGAAAACCCCTGTTACGGGACAGTTCTGGCTTTCCATCCCGGGGTGAAGGATTTTTAGAGGAACAAATACAGATTTGAGGTTCAGCATGTGAAAGAGCTGTGGATCAGGGTCTTATTGCAGCACCTGGGAGCAGGTGCCAAATCGCTGGAACATTTTGATCCTGGATCTCTAAATTTGGTGATTTTTGGCAGCGCAGGGGTCTCTCCCTGTGTTTCCACCCTTGCCTTCCTCCCCAGCGCAGCAGCAGCAGCAGCACCCCGGTGCATGGGTGGGGCCTGGCAGGTTTCCAGCTCTGCTTTCACTTTAATCCTCATTTTTTAAACTCCAAGCAAGAAATCACCCCTGCAGCCTGTGCCAGCCCCTCTGCCGTGGGCAGCTCTCCCCCTTGGGGTCGGTTTTGGGGTTAGGAAAATATGTTGAGATGCAGGGAACAGCTTGAATACCTGTTCCAGAGTAGTTTTATGATATTTATATACGTATCAACACGCATGTAAGTGTCATATTTAAATTCACATTGATATGTAGGTGTTTTCATTCTCTTTCTTCTCTGCCCGTGTGCAGGAAGAGGAATTATTTATTTATCTCCTCCCTAGGGAGCGATGGCACAGCTGAAGCAGCTCCCTCCTCACCTTTCCAACCAGCCCGGTAAGTCCTAATTTACCTGAGGTGAAAATTTTCCCCAAGAAGATGAATTCTCCACGTCCCCATGTTCAATCTTTGTTGCAGTATCTCCCTGCTGCCTCCCAGCAGCCAGAGCCGAGCCCTGCTGCAGCTGGCGTCCCCTCGAGCCCCTCGGCACCCACAGCTGGATGGGTTTTGTCTCTGGGAATGGCCCGGACCCCCTCAGAGCCCGGCTGTGTGTTGGAAAGGGCGATTTGAGCAGCAAAGATGGAACTGGAGCCTTTCAACCCCTCGTGGTGCAGCCCTGAATAAAACACAGGCACCACCGTCCTCTTCTGGCTGGAGCTGTTATATCACAGCCGGGATCTCCAGGAGCCTGGTTTGGGGTGAATTTTCCGTGTTTCCTGCAGAGGCTGGGGCGGGGAGGCCCCAGGGCCTCAGCAGCACCGCCCTGGGCTCGGGGCTGGCTGCAGGTCCTGGGGAGCACCGGCTGTACCTCGGGCCGTCCCCGGCGCTGCTGAGTTTAAATCATTATTGTGCTGTGCCAACCCCCCCGGATGGAGCTGCTGTATTTCCATCCCCCAGACAGCGGCACTGTTGGATTTAATTCCTGGTACAAACTCTTTCGGTTTGTGTTTTTTTTTGTTTTGTTTTTTGTTTACGGTCCACTGAATCTTCTCCAGGAGAGGCACAAATTCCCCTGCAAGGTGAATTTAAGATTACTGACAGTAACTTTAATTTTCTTGGTCATTTTTTCAGAGCCACCCGTGGCCAGCCAGACCCAGTAAGCACAGAGCAGACAGAAACTGCTGCTTTGGAGACACCAGCAAACACCTTGGGGTGTCACCAGGCTTCAGCTGCTGCAGGGACCTGATTTGGAGACTCAGCTGGAGAACCCTGAACGGGCAGAGCTGCTCCCGCAGGCTGTGGATGGGAAGAGGAGCAAAGGGAGCAAAGCCGCTCCTCCCTTGCCCCGTGGGAGGGGGCGTTTGGCAGCTCAAGTCTCTCGTGCCTCAGTTTCCCCACTTACAACCTCTCTTTGGACAGGGTTTTGTGACGATGAAGGGATGCCACGCTTGGCCTTAGGACTCCTCAGAGCGGGAATATCCACTCGGGGTGGATGTTGGCTCAGTCTTGTATCCTGCACCTCACAGGAGGGAATTTTCCTCTCCGGTGATGCTGATTCCAGCGAGGGCCCCAGAGCCTCCTCCTCGTGCCTGACCCCAGCACGTGCGGGGAGAAGCAAGGACGCAGCAGAGACCCCAGTTTCCCGTTTTCCTCCTTGCTCCTCCATCCTTCCCTGACTTTCAGGGGCACCGAAGGGAAAGCGTTTAATCACCACCTTGCTCCAGCGTTTTCTTTTCCATCTGTGACTTTTTGCTGCCCTGATTATCTGAAAAGGAACCATTTCCCTCTCCTTTCCTTCAGCCTAGAGAAGCTGCGGCTGCCTCGTCCTTGGAAGTGTCCCAGGCCAGGCTGGACGGGGCTTGGAGCAGCCTGGGACAGTGGAAGGTCCCCGCCCATGGCAGGGGGTTGGAGATGGGCTTCAAGGTCCCTCCCAACTCAAATTATTTTGTGATTCCACATCCTTTGGCTGATAAAGAAGTGGACAAGCAACACCCCCTCACAGAGGAGACTGTCGCGGGGGTTAAATTAGGGCTGGAGCTGGATGCTGTGGTGCCGTCCCCGGTGGATACCGGGGTGAGAGGCTGCTCTCCCCAGGGAGGGAGCAGCGCTAGGGGCAGACACGAGCTCTGCTCGGAGGTGCTGCGAGTTTCCTATTACTGACACAGAATAGCCCGATTTTGGTGACCAGGAGCTGCTGTGACGCGGGTTGGGGTTATCCAAACCCGCCAAGGAGGTGACAGGCATGGAAAAGGAGCCTGCCCGGAGCCGGAGCAGCAGCGAGCCGGGCACTGAGTCCCAGAAGCCGGAACTGCAGCGGGGTCAGAGTGGGGTGCGGGTGATTAGTGACGGTGTTTGCAGACAGGCTGATGGGGGGGGGGGGATCAGATTGCCCAGCCGCACCCAGGCACGAGGGATAGCATAGCCCGGCCCGTGAAATCAGAGCGGGCGGAGAAAGTGATAATGGAAGATTAGAGAAGGGGGAGTGATGGGGAAAGCGGCCTCGGGGCACGGGAACCTTCGTCCTCCCGTTAAAGAGCGGGTGCAGGGGCTGGGATGCTGCTCCTGGCTCTGTCCTAAATGCTCCTCACCTCCTCGGTGCTCAGACCTCTCCGAAATCCCCAACCCCAAGCAGCAGTGTGGAGTTCCCCCGTGTGCGCATCCCGCCCTTTCCGTGCCGCTGCGGCTGCCGGGAGCCAGCCCCGAGGCACGGGCCTGGTGGGATCCGAGCCGTTCAACAAAACCGCGCTCGCACAGCCCTTGGCTGCCTCTGACACGCTGCGTGCGGGCTCCCGGCCGCGATTTCGAGCTCAGGAGGGAGCATCTGCCGGGAAGGATCGTGCTGGCTCAGCGTCAGGCGGATACCAGAGCGCTGCCCGCAGACCAGAAGGGAAGCGGGGCTCGGGAAGGCGAGAGGGGAATTGCTGTCCCAGCTGAAACAGGAGCGGGTGGCAGTCCCAGCCCGGCAGCAGCCCCAGCAGCTGCTGCGTTATCCCGGCTGGAAATGCCCTAAGGTAGATCCGCGCCCTCCCTGCGCCGCGCGGCGCTGCGGGCGGCGGCGGAGCCGCGCGGGGAGCGGGGAGATCCCCGAACCTCCTTCGGCGAAGTTAATCTCGGCTTTCCCTTCTCCTGGTCTGGGCTCTGAGGGTGTAGGGAAGCCGAAGTCCCAACACGCGGAGAACCCCCCGTTTTCTCCCCGTCCATGCCCTCTCCCAGCTTTCCCCGTCCCCGCCTGCCAGGGACCCGCTGGAGCGTGGCCAGCGCGGAGCTGCCGGCGCTTGGCCGCCCTCGCCACGGGCGGCTCGGGCTGCTCCCGCCGGGCCGGGCAGATGGCAGGCAGGGCACGGCACAGCCTGCAGAAAGCCACGGTGGGAAGCTTTTGTTTTGCTGCCTGGAGCTTCTCTTTCAGGTTTCCAGGGCATCAAGGGGTCTCTGGGAGCGGGGGCAGCCCTGCTGTGACGGGGGGCGCGTCCAGCCTTCCTCAGAGAGGGCTCAGGGTGGTGCCCTCTCCTGCTCTGGCGTCACCCTGGGACAGGCTGGACTCGGCTTTGAAGCTTTTGGTGATGGGCAAACACTTCAAATCCTGCCGAGTACAAAATAAGGAGAAGAAAGAATCAAGTGGGACGGAAAGCAGAGAGCTGGGGGGTGATGGGGATGTCAGGGTGCAGCGAGGAGGGAGAAACCCAATCCAGCCGAGTGGGTGCATAATTTATTCCCCCATTAGCTATTAATGAGCCGGCCCTTTGTATCAAGTCTCCTGACGTCCTTGTAACAACTTCAGGCCTTTCTGTGGAGCATCACCCTCCGGGGCTGCTCCTGCGCCACTTGCCATGCGAACACGATTCTTGGTGTGTCCTGGGCCTTCGTTACCACCATCCAGCAGAACGAGTAATTAATGAGATTCCCATGGCTGTGGTGTAACAGGAGCCGCTGGGAAACACCCAGGGCGGTACCACCTCCGAGGGTGCTGGGCTTGCACGGCCTTGGCTGGTGCTTGAAGGATGAGGTTGGACTTTGGGGCTTCCTCCTGAGCTGGGCTAAAGCCGAATGGCCGAGCCACGGACCTTTCCTCCACCGCCCGCTGTCTGTGATTTCTGTGGGACTGGATGTGACACTGAACACCGAAGTGTGGATCAGCTCAGTGTGGCAAGGACGGGTGGGGAGACCCATCCGTGCTGGTCTGCGAACTCACGGCCACGCTGCAGCCTCCAGCTGTACCTCCCTCCTGCCCTCTCGCCCCAGAAGAATGGGGTTTAACACATTCCCATTCTTGGGATAAAGCTGGCCAGGACACCATAGCATAGGTTTGGAAGGAGCCACCAGAGCAGCCAAAATCTCCTACAGCTCGTTCTTGGTGCTCAGGGAATGAGGTGGTTGGCTAATGGGAAGACCTTTCTGCGTCCTTGCGGTTTGTCACCCCTACCCCAGCACTGCCTGGGGCTCCCAGCTTAGTGTGGGGCCCCTTTTCGTGTTCGCCACGGTGTGGGGTCCTCGGAGCTGAATGTGGGGCCCCTCTTCCTGTTCCCCACGGTGTGGGGTCCTCGGAGCTGAATGTGGGGCCCCTTTTCCTGTTCCCCACAGTGTGGGGTACTCCCAGCTGAATGTGGGGCCCCTTTTCCTGTTCCCCACAGTGTGGGGTACTCCCAGCTGAATGTGGGGCCCCTTTTCCTGTTCCCCATGGTGTGGGGTGCTCCCAGCTGAATGCGGGGCCCCTTTTCCTGTTCCCCACGGTGTGGGGTGCTCGGTGTCTCCTGGAAATCCCCTGAAAGTCTCCCAGGGCCTCCTCGAGACACAGACAGGTCTCGAGTCAAGCAGCCCCCAAGGTTTTGGCCTCGTGTCCCTAAAGCATTGCACAGGGAAGAGGTCGAGGCCAGGACCCGATCCCAAAGCCGTGCCCCCGTTGAGGCAGGAGCGTGCCTTGGTGGGACCCAGGGCCTGGACTACAGCCCACACCTGGGCAGGTAAGAGCTGCTGGACACTTGGGTGCCATTTGGTCTTAAAATGTAAATGTTGCTTCTTAAAACAGGCTGGGGGGGAACCCTCAATGCCAAGGGGACTCCCTCCCTCCGTGGGTGCCCCGCCCATGGAGCAACAACGGGATAAATCCATTCCCGAGTACTGAAGGGATCTCTGGGGGGATTCAGCCTGGGGGCTGGGCTCTGGGAGGTGCAACCCCTCCCTTGGGGGGGCTGCTGCAGGGTTCGGGGTGGTTCGGGGCAGTCGCTGCCCCGTGTGTGAAGCCGCACCCCAGCCCTGTTTGCAGCACCGCGTTTCTTCCCGTGTTTCCTTTAAATCCAAGGGCAGCCAGGCAAGGTAGGGTTTCACTGGGGTGTAGGATTTCCGAATCTGAGTCTTTCCTGAGACAAACTCTAATCCTTACCTGCGTGTCAGAGACGTGCAGGGACCCGCCATGTCCAGAAGCCCCGGGATCCTCCTCGTGCCCGGGGAAGGGCTGTAACCTGGGCTGGCTCATCGTGGCTGCAGGTGAGTGACTGGTTTTTATTGTGTTTTCCGTGCTCGTAGATACCATTGGTGATATAATGGAAAGGCAGCCGAGCCCAACACCCGCCTGGGAAAGTTCCCACCTATATTAAGCCACTTATTTTACTTTATTGTCAGTAGGATGTGGAAGAATCACCTGATTGAAAAGGTTTCCATTTTATCTCCAGCTATATTGGTGCTGGGTTCACGGTTTTAGACCAGCTCGCGCTGATACAGGAGTTTTGGCTGCTCTTGGGTCTGTGCCCGACCCCAGGCAGAGACACTCTGTGCTTCGAGCATTTGCAGCCTCTCTCTCTCCTCCAAGGCTTAAATAAAGTGGTTACTTTTGGCTGTGATCTTTTTAATGGGTTTGAATGCTTTGCAAGGCTTCCATTAGAAAATCCTCAGCTGCTGCAATCTGCTTTATGGGAACGTGTGCGAGGGAAGGTGAAGACATGGAAACACTCCCAGGAAATATTAGTTGCCTTCAGCCTGCTCCAATTAAACTGTGAGGACCCAGAGTGAAATAATTCATCAGGATTTCTGACAGGCTGAAATCCATGGCTGCAAAGGAGTCACTTAAATTCCGAAACAGTGTTGGGAGCATCCGTTGTGTGGGCATGAATTAAATTGGGAGGGGATGGGATGCAGGAAAGATGTCGTCAGGTTCAGGCTGCATAAATAATAATAATAATAATAATAATAATAATAATAATAATAAT
The DNA here is from genome assembly GCA_013397755.1 of Cnemophilus loriae. Classification (NCBI taxonomy): domain Eukaryota; kingdom Metazoa; phylum Chordata; class Aves; order Passeriformes; family Corvidae; genus Cnemophilus; species Cnemophilus loriae. The sequence continues at coordinate 272,929 of VZTF01000071.1, forward strand.
AATAATAGTTAATGGGATGTCTCTTTCTAGGTTGGCTTGGGAATAAGAAGGACATTTTAGGTGATCCCAAGGAGGGAATGTGGGAATCCCCAGCGCACGGTTCTTACCCCAGCGACACAGAGCAGGGTGTGGGGAGGGGTAATGGGAATACTGGGTCAAAACTGCTGCTGGTTCCACGGATTTGGTACAGTTTGTGTTTAGTGGTGAAGGAAAGCACGATTTTCTGAGAGTCTGCTTTAGGCTGTGCTGCCTGGTGCTGCGGGTCAGTGCAGGAGCCAGTCCTGGAGCTGGCTCAGTGCTCACTGCTTGTTCTACCAACGCTTCCATCCTCCAAACACCGGTGGAAAAGTGCATGGAAAAGCAGTCACTGGGGTAAGGGATGGGTGGCAGAGCTCGGAGGGATCAGAGGCTTTCCTTGGTCAGTGCTGGGTTTAGGTCCAGTCAAGCACTGCCCCAGGATTTCGCTGTAAGAACTGGTTCATGTTTGATGTGTGATGAGTTTCACGGCCTCAGCAGGAGACAATCTCTAAATTCCAGCCAAACAAAGCCTCAACCAAATAAAGCCATATTTTTAATGGGGAAAAAAGGATTGTCTTGCTGATTCCCAAAGAGATAGGATTAGGGTTCCCAGGCTGAGCCGTTCCCTTTGCATCTCCCCAACCCCAAAATGGCTTAAAACTGCAGCTTTTGTAGCCAAAGTTCTGTGTCTGTGCCCTGTGACTGATCTCCCATTGCACCCCAAGATGGAATTCAGTTCCCGGAATGCAGCTGGGAAAACTGTGGCTATGGCCTGGCTGTGGAGTGGGGACCAGGACAGCCCATCCTGGGGCAGCTGTGAATCCCTGGGCTGCATCTGCTTCTAAAGGTCACGGGAAGGAGATTGGGAAATTGCTCCGAGGCAAAATCAGCTCCAGCTTGGCATGAGGAGCCTGGGGAAGAGGGACCCACAGGGCAGTGTTTGCTTCTTTTATTTTGAGATCTCCTTTTATTCCACAGCTTGGTGGGGGGAGATTTTCCAGACCTGATTTTCCAGATTTCCTTGGGTTTTCTCTGGAGCAGCACATCTGGCAGACCCCAACTTCTCACACCCCACTGCTGGGATGTCTCTGGAAGGGCTCAGTGCAGGCTGATCTCAATATTTTCCTATCCCAATTCGGCAGCACAGCATGGAAACCTGCCCCAATTACACAGGCTGGAATAAAGCTTGAGGGAAAAGCTGCGCATCCCAAGATGCTGGCAGGAGGATTCAGGATGCGGATGACTTTTGGAGGTCAGTCAGGAAATGCCCTGCCTGGTGCTCCCCCACTCCTGCGTGTCCAATCCCTGTCCAAGGTGATGTTTTTGCCTTTGCTTGGGAAGTTTTGGGGCAGGGAAGGAAGGCAGAGCTCACTGGCGGGGCTGGGGGAACACACAGGAAGGGAAATAGTTGTGGTTTCATGAAATCCTGCTGGAAAAACAGGCAGAGGGTTGGAACAGCAGCTGGGCTGCCCCAAGTCGGGGTGGTGGGTGATGCTCACAGCCCTGATGGACGACTGGAATAACGGAGGGGTTGTGGCTGCATCCAGAGCTCTGCCCAGCACCTGCCGGGAGCTGCTCCGGGCTGAGAGCAAGGCACAGGCAGGACCCAGAGCTGTCCATCGAGGTGTGACACCCCCACAGGGGCTCATGGGCGAACAGCTCCCCCCGGCCATAGAAAAACAGGATGGGAAAAGCCCCGGGGAGGCAATTCCTGCTCCCGGAGCCTCAGCAGTTTGGGAGCTCTTGTGATGGCAATCACAGGCTCCCGGGGACAGGATTTTCCCGTGTAGTGGAGAAAAACCAGGCCCGGATGAGGAAGTGCCTGGACAAAGGGCCGGAGGGGCCCTGGATGTCTCCACCTGGCCGGCGCTTGGTGTGTGTCCGTGCTGGTACTGGGAGCACTGGAGGCTCCTGGTTTTCCATCTTTTCCCTCCGTGGATGCAGAAGAACCAGGCCCCTGTGAAACCTGTCCCGGCTGCCTGTGGCAGAGCATCCCAGCGAGCAGCTCTGCGTGCAGGGGACAGAGAGGGGCACATCTGGGCATCACCTCCTCCTCCTCTGCTCCACGCTGCTCCTTCCTCACCCTCACTCGGAAAGCAAAGGCCTCAGACACTTTTGTAGACATGAAAGAGGCAGGTTGGAGTCCTGGATGCCGCTGCTGCTGCCGGGCAGGACCAGCGAGGGAGCAAAAACCCATTTCAGGCACAAGGAGAATGAGGGCAAGGAGTCCCTCGCTGGTCCTGCCCGGCAGGACCAGNCCGGCGCAGCCCAGGGAGGCGGCGATGGGAGCGCGGGCAGCGGGCACCCCGCACGCCGGAGGAGGATGAGGACGATGCCAAAGCCGGGTTTGTTGCTCCCCTCTTGGGCTCAGCCGCCGTCGCGGCCGGGGGAAGTTTGGGGGCAGAGGAGAGGAGAGTTTGGTGGGTGGGTTTGGGGCAGTCGGGTGCCGCTTTTCTTTTTTTGGTGGGTATTTTTTGGGTGGTGGTGACCAGGGGGGGAAGTTTAGTTTGTCCTTGGAGAAACTGGGAGGGTGAAGCGTTCCTGAGCACCGGGTGAGTGCTGCGAGGAGCCCGGATTTACCAGGAGTCAGAGGGGCTCACTGGCGTCATCTCAATCACTTTAAGTCTTAATTACTCATTATGGGTCCNACAGGGGCTCATGGGCGAACAGCTCCCCCCGGCCATAGAAAAACAGGCTGGGAAAAGCCCCGGGGAGGAAATTCCTGCTCCCGGAGCCTCAGCAGTTTGGGAGCTCTTGTGATGGCAATCACAGGCTCCCGGGGACAGGATTTTCCCGTGTAGTGGAGAAAAACCAGGCCCGGATGAGGAAGTGCCTGGACAAAGGGCCGGAGGGGCCCTGGATGTCTCCACCTGGCCGGTGCTTGGTGTGTGTCCGTGCTGGTTCTGGGAGCACTGGAGGCTCCTGGTTTTCCATCTTTTCCCTCCGTGGATGCAGAAGAACCCAGGCCCCTGTGAAACCTGTCCCGGCTGCCTGTGGCAGAGCATCCCAGCGAGCAGCTCTGCGTGCAGGGGACAGAGAGGGGCACATCTGGGCATCACCTCCTCCTCCTCTGCTCCACGCTGCTCCTTCCTCACCCTCACTCGGAAAGCAAAGGCCTCAGACACTTTTGTAGACATGAAAGAGGCAGGTTGGAGTCCTGGATGCTGCTGCTGCTGCCGGGCAGGACCAGCGAGGGAGCAAAAACCCATTTCAGGCACAAGGAGAATGAGGGCAAGGAGTCCCACCGGGCTCACGTGGGTACCGGCATCGCCTTTCCGCAGGAGAGGCTGGAGCATCCCAGCGCTGCCCGGCAGAGGCGGAGGGGCAGCTCCGCCGGGCAGCCCCCGGCCGGCGCAGCCCAGGGAGGCGGCGATGGGAGCGCGGGCAGCGGGCACCCCGCACGCCGGAGGAGGATGAGGACGATGCCAAAGCCGGGTTTGTTGCTCCCCTCTTGGGCTCAGCCGCCGTCGCGGCCGGGGGAAGTTTGGGGGCAGAGGAGAGGAGAGTTTGGTGGGTGGGTTTGGGGCAGCCGGGTGCCGCTTTTCTTTTTTTGGTGGGTATTTTTTGGGTGGTGGTGACCAGGGGGGAAGTTTAGTTTGTCCTTGGAGAAACTGGGAGGGTGAAGCGTTCCTGAGCACCGGGTGAGTGCTGCGAGGAGCCCGGATTTACCAGGAGTCAGAGGGGCTCACTGGCGTCATCTCAATCACTTTAAGTCTTAATTACTCATTATGGGTCCAAATTCCCAGTCCTCTCCTAGGGGGACCGTGGGGGTCCTGGGGTTGCTGGGCTGGGCTGGGGGCTGCCCTGACCTCTGCAGTGGCTCTGCCTCAGCACATGAAGCCACAAGCCCGGAGCGACACCGGGACCCCAAACCTGCCAGCGGCTGCTTTTAGTGCTGCTCTTGCAGAAATCGGGATCAATGCAGGATCCGTCTGACCCGATTAGCGGCTTCCTATTGCTTTCCATTTATACCTTCTCTCCGTTTTTGGCTCCGGCCGCCGACCTCCTCCAGGGTTTGCTGCCGGTGCAGATTTTGAGGGGGGGACAAAGTCATTTGTTCATCCCTAGGAGCAGAGCGAGGGCACAGCGCCGAGCTCTGGATGCCGGCTTGGGGGTGGGGGTGCGGGTGGAGGGGGGCGGCTCTGCCTCTGTCCCAGCGCTTTGGGACGGGCTGGGAAAGTTTCCCATCGATCCGGGATCGGATTCTCTCTCGTGTTACAGGGCAGTAAGCAGGAGGGGATGGCTGCCTGCCCCGGCCCCAGCCAGGCGCCCGGACGGAGCCGGGATGCTCCAGAGGGAAGAGGTCACTCCACGCACCCCCTTTCTCACACCTCTGCTGCTCCAGGCTGACCAAAGCACTTTCCAAGCGCTTTGTGTCCGTGTGTCCATCCACCAGCCACTTCCCGAAGTGTGCCCAACACTTTGCAGCGGCAACTGCTCCGTGAATCCCAGCGGGGACCAGCCCCCAAAGAGCCCACTCAGCATCCCCAAAAAGCCACCGCAGCACCTCACAGTCAAAAATCCATTTAAATCTTTTCCTGAATCAGGCTAAACCCCTGCTCGGAGCGCAGGGAAGATGAGGAGGGCTCAGCTGCAGCCGAACCTGGCCCGGTCCCAGGCTGTCGCTGTCGCTGTCGCTGTCGCTGTCGCTGTCGCTGTCGCTGTCGCTGTCGCTGTCCCTGTCCCTGTCCCTGCCGCTTGGCTGAGCAGCCGGCACCACCGCAGGGCTGATTTCATCCCATCTGGCTTTTCCTGCTACCTGTGCTGGGCTGGGGCCGCTTTCATGGCACACCCGGAGCGGGACCTCGCCGGCTCCCTCCGAGCAGGAACTCGCCCTCGCTGGTTATTAAATTACATCCTGACCCGGTTAATCCATAGCTGATTAATTTTGGACTCCATGGCTGGGTATAAGAAAGGGTTCATCTGTCTCGTGGCGTGCACTGCATGTACTGAGCTCTCTGATAATCTGATTTTTTTTAATATAAAAAAATATGGGTGGAAAAATCAGAAGGAGGTATGAAAAGTGGGGAGGGCTGTAGGGGTCCGGCTGGGCACAGGTCTCTGCCTGCCGTGGGGCCAGCAGCGATGGACACTCCATCCCAGCACCGGGAATCCAGCTGGGGATCCTCCTCACGTGCGTCTTTTCCTGGAGAGCTCCTGCTCGGCTGTGCGGCACATCCACAGCCCTGGGGAAACTGAGGCACGGAGGTGGAAGTAGCCCATAGGAGTTGGTGGCTGCTCGTTCAGGCTCATCATTTGTTTCCTGGTGCAGTTCCATGGAATCCCAGGATGTTTTGGGTGGGAAGGGACCTTAAAGCCCATCCTGTCCCACCCCTTGCCATGAGCAGGGACATCTTCCACTACGCCAGGTGGCTCCAAGCCCCGTCCAGCCTGGCCTTGGACACTGCCAGGGATTCAGGGGCAGCCACAGCTGCTCTGGGCACCCTGTGCCAGGGCCTCCCCACCCTACCAGGGAAGAATTTGTCCCAAATATCTCATTTAAATCTACTCTCTTCCAGTTTAAAGACAATTTGTGCGTTTAAATGTTGAGGCTCATCCTGCCCCCCACCTTGTCACAGACAAACTTTAACTTCTGCTTTTAAAAGCAAAGAGCTGACAGGTCTGGCTGCTCCTGAGCCCTGGGCTCTCCTGGGTCTGGAGAAACCCCGGGATTGCTCTGACCCACACCATTATTTCAGCGTATTTTGGTCCCTTTTCCATTTCTCTGCTAATCCCACAGTGAGGACACCAAAGCAGAGGCAGCTTTTGCCGGAGCCCATCATCCCCTGGAAGATCTGAATTATTCTTTGCTACATTTTTATCATTCGTAAACAACCAGCATCTCCCCTCCTGCTCATTCCCTCACAGCCGCACACATTTGCTCGGAATTTGAAGAGTTCCATTTGCAAACTCCTCTCCTGAGGAGGAGGATGAGCCGCGAATTTTGGCAGGGTCTCCCCCAGCGGCAAACGCAGGAGCTCCTTGTTTTCCTTCCAGAGATGATTCCTGCCCCGCTCCATCAGTGCCAGATGCCCAGGGCAGCTCGCTAAGCCTCCAAGGACACTCCGTGCCGGAATCAGAGCTCGGGTATTAATAACCCCAGCCCTAATCGAGGGCGTTGAAGGGTCTGGGTTGTGGTTTCACATATTGCACCCCCCAAAATCCAGCCCTCCTGATGCTGGGGGACTGCTGCTAATTGAGGGGCACTTCAATTAGCTGCGATGAGAAATAAGAAAAATTCCCTTGGTGGAGGCGCCGCGGAGCCACCTGAGCTCCATCCCAGCGCCGCGGGGCTGGAATTACCGAACCCCAGGTAATTAGTGCTGCAAAGAGAGGACAATTAGCAGGGGCTCATTAGTGCCCTGAGCTGCTCCGTGGGCCGGAGCCGGTGCCGGGCAGAGTCCGGCTCACACGGATTTCACAGCAGTCTCCGTGGGGCAGCGTTTTGCTTGGGAATGCAGGGAAAGCGAACGAAGTGTCCCTGCCTCGTTCCGTTGCAGAACGGGACCTGCAGGTCCCCTCCAGCCTCCTCCTGCTCCCACCCTGCTCCGGCGCATCCCGCGTCAGATCAAAGGGAAGGATGAGCTGCTCAGTCTCCTGCACTCTTTCCCACAGGGAAAATTAAGCTCCCTGTGCAAGCAATAATTCAGGGACCTGCTGCCAAAAATTCCTCCTGTGCCAGCTAATCCCTCTCTGTTTCGGGACAGGCTCGGGGGGGTTTTATCTCCCCTCTGGTGTCAGAGCTGTGTGTGCAGAGCTGCTGAGCAGTGATCCCGTACCAGGACTTGCTGGATTCTGGTCCATCCCGGGTACAGGACACCCTCGGGGGCCAAATTTGTCTGTAGGATAAATCCCAGCAGAACTGGTGATTCCAGGAGCAGAGGATTAGAGGGAGGGAAGTGCCGGAGGAGTGCCTGGGGCAGCCTGGCTGGCGGTGGGATTGAGATCCTTAGAGCCAAGAGGGAGTTCGAAGTCACCTTGGCTGAATACAAAGGCAGAACTTTCCCGGGGGTGTCCGGGGTGCGGCCGAACTCCCCAGAGATGAGGGAGTTGTGTAACTGTCCCGTTTCTCGGAGGCAGTGATGTTATTCCGGGCGTCTCCCCCCGTACCCGTCCCCCCGGCACCACAGCACTGCTTTCACTGCCGGGATATCCCCGTTATCGGCGGGGTTTTGCTGAAACTCCTCAGCCCCAGCACAAGCCAGACCTTGGGCTCCTCTCGATGCTTTTCATGCTCGGCGTTTCCCTCAGCCACAGCTGCTCCTTGTCCGGGTGCAGGAAGTGACCTTGGTTAGTTCCAGGTAGATTTTGGGGGAAATAAACACCAAAAGAGGTCAGATTTTGCCTACAGCCCCCACCGCTCTGTGGTCAAAGCCCTTCCAAAGCTGGGTTTGGAGGGGAGATGGACACGAGCTGAATTTAGGTGCCAGGAATATCGGCGGAATTCCTGTTTGTTACTGGATGCCCTCACTGGGATGAGGGTAAATTTAAGGACTGTAGTCCATAAGGGTAGCGAAATGGTGTATAAAATGATAAAGCCACCCTGAAGGACCTGATCAGAGGTCTGGATAATCTCCTGTCCCCTTTCCATCACAGAAGGCTGGAGATGACTCTAAGACGCTCCAAGCCGGCTCCAAGCCGGGCTCTCCTCCGGGACAGCGAGGTTTAATGTGCTCATTAATGCCATGAGAGGAGAAATAGCTCAGAGGACAGAAAAGGATGCTGGAGGGGGGGAAATCGAGGTGACCGCGTCCCTCAAGAGCAAAGGAACGTCACCGAGGAGGAATTCAGGAATTCAGGCTGAGGTCTGCGGGTAGAAATGTGCCACCCCCTCCTCTGCCTTCCCCCACTTCCTGGGAGGGCGAGGAGGAGATGGAGGAGGAAGAGGAGGGTGGGAAGGTAGCCTGGATGAAGGGAGAGGTGGGATCCAGCCCTGGGTGAGGCCAGCAGGGATGAAATTGCTCTGAAGCACCCAAGGCGAGATGGCCGTGAGCATGGCAAGCTCTGGAATGGAAAGAAAGAAAAAATAGGGAAAGAAAACAAAAATCCCAGTTATTTTAATGGCTCATGCCAACCTGCCCAGTCCTACCCACCCAGGCTTCTCATTTATTTATTAATTAATTCCTGGAGGTGACAAGCCCAGTGGTGCTGGGGTCGGAGGCAGCATCTGCCTGCATCCAGGTATGAGGAAGGGCCACGTCCCTCCTCTCCCTCGTCCCCCACTGATGCCCTTTGCTGGGCTGTGCCAGCTGTACCCGCTGCTGCAACTGGTCCCAGTCACCCCGGGGCGGGGACGGCGATGTCCCACGTGGTGGTGGCACTGTGGCCGTCCCCTCCTGGAAAGGCGCCCGCTGTCCCCACGGCCACAGGCGAGAGGTAGGTGGGCAGCGGGGGATGCTCCAACCCTTGGGCTTTCCCCTCCCCTCCTCTTTTTAATGCCCATATTTCATATTAATACTGAAAAGAGCCCTTTCGCCTGCTGCAAATCTCTCTCCCGGTGCCAGCGGTGTGCGGGTCCCTGTCCCCCCTCTCCGCCTCCCTCCCGGGGACCAGCTCAGACCTCGCCACGTCACGGACAAGACTTGTCCCCGCTGGACCATCCGCAGCATTATTGGGGATTAAAGGTGGCATCCGCCAGAAGGGCACGTCCTCCCCCGTCTCGCCCGCCGGCGGGTGGGGGCAGGAGGTGGGTGCCGGGTCCCCCCTGCCCGGGCGAGGGGGCGTGGGGAGAGGGTGTCCCCAGCACGCCACCAGCCCCCTTCCCCATGGCCCCCCGGCCGGTTTCAGGGCTCCCAGGGGGATGGCGGGGCCGAGGCTCCGCACGGTGCCAGGTCCCACGGCCGCGCCTGCCAAAGCCCGGCTGCCAGTCCCCCGGTGAACCCAAGAGAGAGGAGCCTTTCAAATGACGCCGCCTGCGGTATCCCAGAGGCGCCTTTCAAGGGTATGGCTGGACTCTTTTCTCGCCTCCGCTTTCCCTACGCGTCCCTATCCGTGTTTAATAACTCTCTCCCCAGATGCAGAGAGCGTTGGTGCTTCCATGCCCTGTCCAGGTAAGTCCTCAGAGGCGCTGGCGGGGGTGGGCAGCGGGAAGAATCTCCTCCTTTTTCAGGGATGATGGAAAGGGGAGGGGAGGCGGGAAAAGAGGCTCAACATCCCCAATAATCTGGAAAAACCTTGGGAATGGACATTGTTCACCGCAGGAGCGTGAGGGTGGTGAAAGGAGGGGGAGGAGCAGGGGATTGCAGGCGGGAAGGTTTCACTGGGTGCAGAGAGCCTGGTGGAAACCACAGCCCCCATTCAGCGGGACGTGATGGGTAAAACACAAACTCTCCCTCAAAATGACCTTTCTCTTTCACCGTCGCTCTCCCTCCCGTGGTTTTTTTGTTATTATTATGATTTTCCACAGGCAGGGATTTCCGCTGAAGGATATTAGTTAATCAGATTCTGAGAAGCAGATGTTGGGTGATTTAGGAGGAAAAAACGAGGCAACTTTCTGGTTCAAGCCTCGGCTGGAGCCCAGAGCGCGGCGCAAAGCTTAGGGAGGATGTTTTGTGGCTTCAGGATGTGCTGTTAATTTTGGTCTTAATTAAAAATGAGACAGATAAGGTGGTTTGGGGGCTTGAGGACAGGAGGAGCACCTCCCTCCAGTGGTGGGGACAGACAGACATCGGCGTGTTCCGGGGCTTTAAGGCAAGGCAAGGAACCTCAGAGCCCTGCATCCCACGGGAAGCTGCTCCACGGGCTTGAAATGGAGCTAAAACGCTCCTTTGCATGTCCCAGCGGGGAGAGTGAGCCCAGCTTTCCACTCCCAGCCCTGCCCACGTCATGTAAACTGTCCTGCCATAGCCCTGTGCCTCAGTTTCCCCAGGAGGGACGATGCCGGGAGGGGCTCAGCTCAATGTGGAGAAGAGGCAGATTTCAGATTTCTTCTGTGACCAGAAATCAGACGTCCCTCCAAGCCGGGGCTGGGGAACCTTCCTGCCCAGCGTGCAGTGCTAAGGCTCATCTCTCCTAGCGCTCAAAATACCGAGATCACCTCACGGTGCTGCCTTGGGATGCGATTTCCCCTCGTGCGTCCCTTCCAACTCAGCCCGGTCTGTGATTCTGGGAATTTCATGGTCAGCTTTGGCTGCTCGGCTTTGTTCCACTGCCAAGAGAAGTTCCCGGACGTGTGGACCCCTCTGGGTTATCCCCCAGCCTGGAGGTGTGGTTGGTCAGGTCAGCTCACCCTGCCACTGAATACTAAACTCTGATTCAGACTTTTTTTTATTGTGATTTAAAAATCAGCTTGGGATTTATATCAAGAAAAAACAAGAATGCAAGAAGGGAATGATGTGCCCTGCTTTTCTTCTTTCCTTCAACATTTGTTTTTCCCTTCAAAGAGCTTTACCTGGGCCAGGTTTGTGGCAGTATCCCTTTGCAGGCCTCCTGATGCTCCCAAAACCAGGGTTATCCTCAGCTCTGAGCTGCTGCTCTGATGCCACAAATCATCCTGCCAGCACCAGCTTCTCACAAAGCCACCGGATAGTCCAGCCTGGGGTGAATCCAGCCCTGCAGAGAGTGGCTGCACCTTGGCCATGTCCGAGCTGGACATGGCTGGGGCTGGAGGACTCAGGTTTGGAGTTCTTGGGGCTCCCCAGCTTTGCCTGAGGTCGCTCTGGGGACACAACCAGGCTGCTGCTGCTGCTTCCTCCAGGCATCAGTTCTGTGCCTTGCCCCAACCACTCCTCTCTACATGTCCCCAAGTGGGAAATCTGGCACAAGACCAGCCTGAAGCAGCTCTGTTGGGCTGGATTTCTAAGAACAGCTGAGCTTTGTAGGTTTAGTTCAAGCAAAGAAACCTGGTCTGTAAATAGCTTATGATAAATTGTAGGATTTGTGCCCAAATCCAGAATCTCTTCTACTGAGGAGAGAGGGAGGTTGAGCCTTGTCTGGGACACGGATGCTGGGTCCTGTACGGAGTTCTGCTGTCGGGGCTGTAAAGCTGAGAGGAGGAGAGGGAGGCTTTGCAGCAAGCCGGGATGTTGATGCCCATTTCTGCAACAGATTCGGGGTTTTGGCTTGTCCCGCCCCCCTTCCCAGCTGTGTGTCAGCAAGGATGGATCCTCTCCTTCTGGGGAGGCAAAACCTTCAGCGCCCCGAGCTACTCCAGTGGGACAGGGAGCTCGGGGCACCAGGAGCAGCTCAGGAGGGGTTCCTGCCCAGCTCTGGGAAGCAAACCCTGCGCTGGGAACCATCCTCATCACAGGACCGGCCCCGGCGCCACTGCTGCTGCTCCGTGGCCTAAATTGAGTTGCTATTCCTGGCGGTTGAGGGCATTTGGGTTTTTTGTCTCCCTGTCGCTGGAGCTGGCTGGGTAAGAAAGCCAGAGTGCCCTTGGTGAGCAGCGGTCACACAGAGCAGCTCCGCGTGTCCTCCTGTGGTGTCTCGTGTCTGGGAAATACATTTGGAGGGGAAAGAAATCAGGGCGCTGAATTCACTTGGAAAGTTCATTTTGGGGAAAATCTCCACAGAACCATTCCCTGTTAACACCTAATTTCTCTCAGTGCTTCTCCCTGAGGCAAGACAGGTAATTTCCCAGCTCCATAACTTGGCCTGGTCCCCGGGCTCCTCTTTGACTTTGCTGAGTTCAGAACGATGTCGGTGGTGTGTGGGGAGGTGTGTGCCCGGGAATGTCTGGGGACATGGTGGCTGTTCCTGAGCTGGTCTGGGAAATAATCCCCGCCATGGCCTGAAAGGTGCTCTCCAAGTGACCCCAGTGCTTAGTGCTGAGCTTCTTCCTGGGGCTGGGAACATCAGGCCTGTCGTGGAGGAGGACTAGGAGAGCTCTGGAGGATGTTACCCCATCGTCTGCCCACCCCAAGGTCTGGATCAAGGCAAGGGGTCCTGTTCCTACCCCCCTTCCTAGGGCAAAGGTGTTCTCCAAGGCTGGTGGACATTTCTCCTCCTGGCCTGCTTCCTCCTGGGCTGCACCTCCCAAACTCCAGTGTGGTTCCTGCTTCGGGAGTTGTTTCCGAACACTGGCTGACCTGTCTGCAACGTGCCCAGGACCTCCTGGGATTTGACCCAAGGTCTCTCCCACCTGGATCAAGGGCTGCTCTTCACCGGGACAGCCGTGTTTAAAACCTCCAAATCCTGCTCTGAACTTTGGATCCGCACCTGGAAACGTATGAAACGACCCGTTGCTCTGGGATCCCTGGGGAGAGGCTGGGTGGGACACCTGGAGTCACCCCCATCCTCTGCTGCTGCCTGGCCTTTCATCCTTGGGTTCTGCAGCTGGTTTTGGGAGGTTTAACAACGGCAAAGCCGTTCCAAAAGGGTTTGCAGGATCCAAAGACAAGCGACTTGCTGGAAGTCGTTTCGCCAGTCAATGGCACTAATGTTTCCATTAAAAAACAAAGCCGGATTGTGTGACCTCAGGTTTGTTCTGCTCTGCTCGGCCGAGCCCCGCGATGCATTTGCACAATTCAGCTCTGTGTCCCTGTCCCTTGCAGATCCTCCTAGCGTGGGAAAGGCGCGGGCAGCCGGCGTCCGCCGCGGGGATTTCCGCTGCTGAGCTGATTAGCGTATGATGGACGTGGCCAGTTGGAAGGAGATGGAGGTGGCACTAGTCAGTTTTGACAACGCTGATCAGATCGTGGAGGACCCCTGCTATTCCAACGACCTCAGCCCCGCCGGGCAGTCGCGGAAAGGCCACCCCAGCTGCGCCAACCTCCTGTCCAACCTGCGGATCCTCATCAACAGCGAGAACGCCAACAATGAGACCATCTTCTCCAGGTTCTCCGCCGAGTTCAGCGACCACCTGGTGGGGGAGAGGGTGGGCATGGATGAGGGGGACCAACGAGTCATCATCAACATCGCTGGGCTGAGGTTTGAGACGCGGCTCAAGACCCTCGACCAGTTCCCCGAGACCCTGCTTGGGGACCCGGAAAAGAGGATGCGCTACTTCGACTCCATGAGGAACGAATATTTCTTTGACAGGAACAGGCCCAGTTTTGATGGGATCCTGTACTATTACCAGTCTGGAGGGAAAATACGGCGCCCGGCCAACGTCCCCATCGACGTCTTTGCTGATGAAATCACCTTCTATGAGCTGGGTGATGAAGCCATGGACCAGTTCCGGGAGGATGAAGGGTTCATCAAGGATCCTGAGACCCTCTTACCAACCAATGACTTTCACAGGCAGTTCTGGCTGCTCTTCGAGTACCCCGAGAGCTCCAGTGCAGCCAGAGGCGTAGCTTTGGTCTCCGTCCTGGTCATTGTCATCTCCATCATCATCTTCTGCATGGAGACCCTGCCGGAGTTCCGGGAGGAGAGGGAGTTTAGGTCCACCCAGGAGCTTTCTAAGAATGTGACAGACACCTTGCTGGCCCACAGCACCTTCACGGACCCTTTCTTCGTCATAGAGACCGCCTGCATCGTCTGGTTCTCCTTCGAGCTCTTTGTCCGGTTCATCGTGTGCCCCAGCAAGACCGAGTTCTTCAGGAACATCATGAACATCATCGACATTGTGTCCATCATCCCCTACTTCGTGACGCTCACCACCGAGCTGATCCAGCAGAGCGAACTCAACGGGCAGCAGAACATGTCCTTGGCCATCCTGCGGATCATCCGCCTCGTCAGGGTCTTCCGCATCTTCAAGCTCTCCCGGCACTCCAAGGGGCTGCAGATCCTGGGGCAGACCCTCAAGGCCAGCATGCGGGAGCTGGGCTTGCTCATCTTCTTCCTCTTCATCGGCGTCATCCTCTTCTCCAGCGCCGTTTACTTCGCGGAAGTCGACGAGCCGCAGTCCCATTTCTCCAGCATTCCCGACGGCTTCTGGTGGGCCGTGGTGACCATGACCACCGTGGGCTACGGGGACATGTGTCCCACCACCCTGGGCGGGAAGATCGTGGGGACTCTGTGCGCCATCGCGGGGGTGCTGACCATCGCGCTGCCCGTGCCCGTCATCGTCTCCAACTTCAACTACTTCTACCACCGCGAGACGGAGAACGAGGAGAAGCAGATGCTGCCCGGGGAGGTGGAGCGGCTGCTGGCCAGCGTGGCCACGGGCAACGGCAGCATGGAGTCGCTCAATAAGACCAATGGGGGTTACCCACGAGACAAGGCCAAAAAATGATGCTTGAGGCCCTGAGGGACTGGGCATAGTCAGGTGGGATTGGCTGGAAAACGTATCCAACATCTGCATGCTCTGAATTTTTTTTTTTTTTTAAACCAAATGTGCTGCTGCTTTTTTTTTTTTTTTCTAGACATTTTTCAATCTCTAATTTCCTGTGGCTGTTCAAATAAATACCATCTTTCTTATCTCTCTGCCCTGCCCATCGGTCTGGAGTTTTTTATTTGATGCTCATCTGCTTGACATTTCTCTTCCCCGTCCGTGGTGTCAGAGTGGAATTCCCCACGTACAGAGATTTTCCCATTGACCGGAGAGGAAAAAGGGCAAAATGACATGAAATGCTTGGCTCGGTGACACCCAGCTGTCCAGGGATGAAGGTGGGTCCAGCTCCCTGCTTTTCTTAACCCATTTTAAATAGTTCCTCCCCACCCACCACTTCTGATCCGGGGGTCTGACAAATTCCCAGACCTGCGACAGCTCTGACGGAGAAATAAGCTGGCAAAAAGAAATGAGGAGGGATATTTTTAGCTGGATGAGTTCCCTGGTCTGCCTGACTAATTAATTTTGGTGGCACGGCAGGGTGGGCACTCAGGGATGGACCCAAGGCAGCAGGTGGGGGATTAGGGGAAGCTGACCGGGCACGGCAGCACAGCCACACCAAAGGTCCAGGGCTCTGCGGGTCAAAGCCCACTGGGGTTTCTGCTGAAAAACGGAGCTCTGAGAGAGGGAATGGGATTTCTGCTGCAACAAACGCTCGTTATCTGGTCTACAAACAACCCTGGGGACGAGCCACTGCAACCTTGTAGCTTTTATTGTCACTTCTGGTGCTGCAAAGGGGGCATGGAGCGATGAGAGCCAACATTTCCTGACAGCTCCGCTCCCTGTTGTAACAAGGCACTTCTGCTTTCCTAAGAATGCAAATTTCCAGTGGCACTTTGGATGGGAGCAGCCAGCAACAGCTCATTTTGCCATTCTCTCCAGTGCCAGCAGGTTTTCTGACAAAAACATTTTGTTCCCACTTCACTGTTTCACTCGGCTTTCTATTTTTTTTTTTTTTTGATGTTTCTGGCTCCATTAAAATCCCAGCTCCTCGTGCAGTGTCTCATCCTCTCTGATATCCCACACCTGCTGCACGGCTGTCTCATCTCCTGACGGATCCCCGTGATCGCTGCACAGCGTGCCAGCATCCCTGGTTTGCAATTTCATTCAGAAAGCAGTGCTGGAACGGGGATTAGATTTATTGCTCCTGCTCTGTTGGAAAATGCGGGCTTAGGCTTGCTGGGGATTTTCCCTGTAGCAGAAATCCCACAGCCCTGGTGGGAGGGGGTTGTTATTTTGGGTTATTTTGGGTCATTCTGTGCACTGCCTTTCTGCAATGAGGTGTTTTGCACCCCAGGAGCTGGAGCTGAGACATGACCAGGACAATTCCTTTTCCCTTTGGGACAAATCCCTCTTATCACCTGCTCTCCCCGTTGTTTTTTTCCCATCCCTCCACCATCCTTTTCCCCATCCCTTGCAACTCTCACGCCATCATCTCAGACAGGAGAAACCGTCAGAGCTATTTAATCTCCTTCCCACCGTGTCCAAGTTCCGTCACCTGTGGGGACACTTGGAGAATGCACAGCTGGGCACAGCTGGAGGAGGCACAGCTGGGAACAGCTGGGAACAGCACTCAAACATTCCCAGCTCCTCTCCTTTCACCCCTGAATTCTCTCCAGCAGCTCTTTCACACCACTATTTTTATTTCACAGATGGTTCTTTCTCCGTTTCTTCTCGAAAACTTGAATTTTTCCACTCTTTTGTATTTTTATTGCTCCCGTCCCCAAATTCTCTCCCAGCCTCTCTAACTGGAAGCACTTTTGGAGGTTTTCCCTTGGGAAATCACCATGAAAAACTCTGATGAGAAGGTTTGGGCTGGGAAATATTCAGCCTGACCAGCCACGAGCACATTTCCACTCCTCCTGCAAACATGGATGTAATGGTGCTGGGATGGATGGATGGATGGATGGATGGATGGATGGATGGATGGATGGATGGATGGACGGACAACCCGGTTCTTATAAACTTGTAAACTTTATCCTCAAATAAAAGAATAAATGCTTCAAAATCTGGCATGCAGAAAATATTGTTTATTTGGACTCGACATTTTTGCTCCTGGCTTTGTGCTGCTCCTGCTCCATGGCAACACAATTCCAGCTGGGAATTGTGTGTGGGAGGGTTGAGACTTGGGGCAGTGTAGAATCCCAGAATGGTTTGGGTTGGAAGGGACCTCAGAGCCCATCCCATTCCATCCCTGCCATGGGCAGGGACACCTCCCACTGTCCCAGACTGCTCCAAGCCCTGTCCAGCCTGGCCTTGGGCACTTCCAGGGAAGGGGCAGCCACAGCTGCTCTGGAAAACAGATAATTACAGATCTCCAGCTCTGTGGGATGAGGACAAACTCCGCAGTTCAGCTCGCACCATCCATTGTGGGAGGCCGTGTCCAAGGGGGAACCCTGACTGATGCCTTGGGAGCGGGGTCAGAGGCACTGAACCTCTCCAGACACATCAATTTATTTCCAGTTGGCCCAAAAGAGGAGGAAAACCAGGCTACGAATTCCCAGTGTCAACACTCAGCTGGTGCTTGATGAAAACCTGCAAGAAACCCATTTTCCTGCACAGTTTGCAGCTCTGTCCCTTCCTGAACACAGGCCCAAAGCTCAAAGCTCAATGAAATCCATAAAAAGCCCTCGGTAACTGTCCTGGTCCGGAGTCAAGCCCTAACGAGCCAATCTGTCATGTCCTTCTCCCCAGAGGCTGAATTCCCTGTCCAAATTCTTTACTGCCTCAGGAAAAGCTGAAAGAAGACCAGAACCCCATTTTTTTATCAGAAAGGTGCCTTGGCCATGTTTTATCCTCAGAGCAAGAGAGAACCCGTGGCCGGGGTGAAATATTTGCAGGTAGGAGTGACTCCCTCCTTTGAGCTGAAATTCCCGAGAATCCCAGAATGGTTTGGATTGAAAGGGACCTTAAAGCTCATCCAGTGCCACCCTCTGCCACGGGCAGGGACACCTTCCACTGTCCCAGGCTGCTCTAAGCCCCGTCCAACCTGGCCTCGGACGCTCCCAGGATGGAGCGTCCCGGAGCTCAGGTTTGGCACCGCAGCCACGAGATGGCACTCCAGGATCGGCGCTTCCCTGCCAAAGACAGTCCCGGCTTGTTCCTCGCTCTCCAGTCCGCCCTTGGAAGCTTTTCGCTGGTTTATTCCTTTACTGGAATGTGAACGCAGGTGTGGGAAGCGCAGCCCCGGCCAGGGGGAGGCTCCCATGGAGGAATCCCTTCGCCGGGAATTCTCAGCACCGGTGCAGGAGGAGGCTTTAGGAACGGCATTTAGGCTGTTGGTTCCGCCTGGAATAAGGACCAGCATCCCACTGCCACCCCGCTCACCGAAAGCACAGCTCCAGCCCCGGCTGCTCCTCCAGGCTGTGTCCATCCCGGCACGGCTGGTGCCTGCACGGCTCATCCTTGGACTCACGGTTCCCACTGCATCTGCCTCATTTCTTGCTGCTCGTAATAATGAGAAAATTCCTGCGATGGAGCTGAGGGCGAGTCCCGTGTGCCCAAAACCCAGGGCTGGGTCACTCTTTGGCTTGGGCACAAGAGATTCCCCCCAGCTGGGGCTGGGAATCCCGGGGCTGTGTGATCCCGGGGAGCTGCGGGCGATAAATCACCCTCCCACCGTCCCACATCACACCCTCCTCTACAGTCAGCTCCATTTTCACGCGGTGTGAGAAGAGAATAATTAATTTCCAACCCCGGTCTCCTGGATCTCTCCCTCCACATCCCTGCTCCCGCTGGGTGTGGAATCTCCAGGCCCCACCAGTGACGGAGCCTCATGTACCAATAAATAATGCAACCAGTCCCTGGTCCCTCAGCACTGCAGAAATGAAGACACGGCAGGGACTTGGATCTCTCTCCCGGCTTCCTGCTGAGCAATTCCACTGCAGCTGCTCCGGGGGAAAGAAGCAGCTTCCATGTTTAACAGGGTTGGGTATGGATGGAGGTGATTTCCTTCACAAACAGAACTGTGCGGGTTCTGCGCTTCTGTAAAAGCCTCACCGTGGGAGGCGCTGGGTGAAAGCCTTTTCCTGCTCTCTTGGGTGGTTCAAGGGAGATCTCTGGCTGAGCCACAGCCTCCTGGGGGACTCCCTGCCCCGGGGTGGCTTTGGGCTGTCAGACACCACTCAGGGAAAGTGGGAACAAGCCCTGTGCCCAGGGATGGGGAGCTACCGGGGCAGGAACTGGTGGGACACAATTGTGGGTCTGCAGGGATCTGCTTTGGCATGGTTTGTGTCTGCGGTGGTGAGTTCAGCCTGCCTGGGTGGAAATTTGGGGGTTCCAGAACCACTCACTTGTTGTAGCCCCAATAGAAGAGCCAATCTTGACTTCCACCCCTGAGCCCTGCAGCGATCACAGCTCTCAAAGGCCCTGAGCAGAACTGTGATGACCAAACGGTCCTTGGCCACCACAAAGCAGCTGGTGTTCGTCAGCTCCTTCCTGACTCCTGCCATTCCACCAGAAATAAACGCGCAGCCACCAGCTCAGAACCATCAACGCTTTATTTGTGCCGAAAGCTGCGGTTGTGGTCTGGCTGTGGGCAAAACCACACCAGCGCTGGCATCGTGGTGGATCTAAACAGCCTTGGCCAGCCCAACGCGGTTGTTGGCCCGGTCAAAGATGCTGTAGTACACCCTGATGAAGACGTCTCCCAAGATCCAGAGGTCCCCGGAGGTGTCCTGGAAGCTGCTCATGCAAGAGCCTTGGTCGGGCTGCACGGGAGCAGGAAAGGGCGGCTGGGGAAATGTGGGCTGGTATCTCTGCCCGCATTGCTCTGGAGGCCCGTGGCCATCCATCTCCCACGGGAATGGGAGAAGCCAAGGCCACCAGAGCCACTGGAGGTAGAGCAGGAGGACCTTGAGAGAGGCTCCTGCGGCCAGGACCCGCTGGTTCCCACTCACCTGCTCGGTGTAAGCCAAGGCGGACACGGGGTACTGCACCCCGTCAATGACAAAGATGACATCGGGCATGGCAGGGATGGAGCTGCAGTTCACGCTGTGCTGCAGGGAGCAGAGGGAAGGGGCTCTCAGGAGGGAAACATGTTCAGAGGGTGAGGAGGGAGGGGAGACCTCACTGGGGACTTCAACATCCTCCCGAGGGGCAGCGGAGGGACAGCTCTGATCTCTGCTCCCTGTGAGCAGGGACAGGAGCCAGGGAAGGGCTGGAGCTGGGTCAGGGGAGGGTCAGGCTGGAGCTCGGGGCAAGGTTCTTCCCCCAGAGGGTGCTGGGCACTGCCCAGGCTCCCCAGGGAATGGGCACGGCCCCGAGGCTGCCAGAGGTCCAGGAGTGTTTGGACAGCGCTGCCAGGGATGCACAGGTGGGATTTAGGGGTGCCTGGGCAGGGCAGGGATTGGATTCAATGATCTCTGTGGGTCCCTTCCAGCTCAGGACATTCTGTGATTCTCTGTCTCACTGACAGAAACCAGAGGGTCCCAGGGTGTCTCTGCCTGGGCTGCCATGAGCAGAGGTTTCCCTGTGCGTGGGAGCAGCCTTGGCTGGGCTCTGCAGTGCCAGGTGCCTCCAGGGCGAGCAGGGCGAGCTCTCACCTCTCCATACGCGCCCTGCCTGGCCCCAACTGCGCTCTGGATGTTCCTGATGCCCGAGGGTGGCCCGGCCACGAGGGAAGTGCCGGTGTCGATGATGGCCTGGCAGCCCCCAGTGCACGCGACCTCCTGGCTGTTCACAATGATGCTGTGGGGAGAGACCAACCAGGGGCTATGAAATCACCAGATGGGCCTCAGGGATGGTTTTTAACTTCTTTTATAGGAGTTAAAGCCGGGCGACTCCAAGTGCTGCCTGTGAGCCTCTTCCTTTCTGGAGCTGCAGAGCCAGCTGGGAACGCAGCCACTATTGCAGACACGGGCACTGAACACAACCCAGCAGCTGGGACCCACTCGAGCCCAACAAAGGAGGCTTTGACCCACGATTTTGCTCTCCTCATCACCAGAGACATCCCCTAAATCACAGGACGGGAACTAGGCTGTGCCCCAGGCACAGAGCAGCCTCATTTGGGGTGGCAATTACCAAAGCACTACAGAGTTTGTCCCCCTATCCCTCTGCATGCCTCAGCCCTGGGGTGAGGATGGCAGTGGAAGCCTCTGGTGGTGCTGGGTCCAGGCTCTCTTTAGAAGCAGTGGTTTGACGTGACCAGAGAGCAGCAGAGCGGATTTGTCACCTGTCCATGGAGATCTGCCAGTAGCCTTGGTAAGAGACGGGGATCCAGTTGATGGGGCCGGTGAAACAGGACTCATCGATGCCCCCGAAGATGACCACGCTCCCTGCTGCCTCCCTGGACGATGCAGGAAAGAAAAGCAAGGAGAGGTTTTGCCGCGTGGTTCAGGGCAGGGCCGTGTGTCCCACGGGTGAGGCACTGATTGCATCACGTCCCCCTCGCCTCGCCAGCGACGCCAGGCACAGCAGCAGGGCCAGGGCCAAGGGAGCCATGGCGGAACCACGTGCCTGGAAACTCTTTCCCAGCGAGCCATAAGCCCTCTGGGGAGGCTGGTGGCCCCCAGCCCTTGCACATCGTGGCACAGACACAACATCCGATGGCAGCAGTGACAAGGGAGGAGCCAGGGCCACCAGCAAACGCCGTGCGTGAGGTGCATCCCCCCTTCCCCAGCCCCGCAGGCCCACACGGCTCACCGGGACAGGTAGACAGAAAAGAGGTTCTCCTGCAGCAAGCTCTGGTTCACCAGGTTATCAAAGACCGGTGTGATCCCATCAGCAGCCAGGTTTGGGTATCCCAAGCCCAGAATCCCATCGAATTTGACACTGACGAAGAACTCCCCGGGCTCGGCGGTGCTCAAGCCGAAGAGCTGGTTGGTGTCCACCAGAGAGGCCACCTGGGGACAGGGAGGTGCCGTGAGGGCAGGCACTGGGACACTGGTATTAATCTGGTGGGGAAGGAGCAGGGGATCCCCTGCTGCAGGTGGAGTGGGAGCTGCAGATAAAGGTTATTAAAGAAGCCCAGACACTGAGGCACGAGGGGCCGAGAGAGCCCCCGGCTTTCTGAACCCCTCCTCAGAGAGGAGCCTGGAGGCAGCTGGGTCCAATCTTAGCCTCAGACCACCAAGGGTTTGAATTCTCACAACTTTTAATGATGGCAAATCAAAAGCATTTAATAAAAGACGAGTTATTTAGTAAGAAAACGAACAGACAAAAGATAACAGGTGAAAGATCTCAATCAGAATCACTACACAGGATAAAACCAAAGAACTACAGGTAGATTACAGCATAACATAAACAGTGCCCTATAGCAAGGTACCTGCATCGAAGCTGGCAAAAGGAATAGGGTTGATTAGGAGTCGAATGTAACTTGGCACCAAAACAACGATAACGAGCACAGATTCCTTCACTTAATCCCTGTGGAGTAACCGTGAAGCGGCGTCCCGCTCAGGGGAGAAACCCC
Source organism: Cnemophilus loriae (assembly GCA_013397755.1). Taxonomy (NCBI): domain Eukaryota; kingdom Metazoa; phylum Chordata; class Aves; order Passeriformes; family Corvidae; genus Cnemophilus; species Cnemophilus loriae. Next base: position 294,570 of record VZTF01000071.1, read on the forward strand.
ACACATTTCCAGGAAAATGCGTAGGAGATTTCTGCTTTGTGGCAGCTCGGTGTGGCTTTCAAAGCCAGTGTCTGTCAGTCATAAATGCAGCTTATCTCGCCAGGTCTCACTTTAACGGTGAGATGTTCACTGGCAGCTGGGAGACGCCAGCCCAGCGTTAACCCCGCGGCTCCGGAATAACTCACTACAGGACAGCTCGACCTGCTTGGGTTCCCTGGTTAACAAACAACAGATCAGCTTTGGGGGGCTGGGACGTTCTCCACAGCCCCAGCAATGCCATGGGGACACTCACGGTGACGCTGTCGGAGCCCACGGTCCCCTCCATCTCACCGGTGCCGTAGTGGATGGACAGACTCAGCCCCGTGCTCTTGTAGGTGGAGGACTGCGAGGGGTCAAACACCCGGTGGGTTTCTAGACAAGTGGGAAAACACGGAATTAAACCTTTAGGCAAGGCCCAGCCTAAGGGAGGGGTGGGAGGAGCAGCCCTGCTGAATTGCTGTTTGTTATCCTGCCTTCAGGAATAATTCAGCTGTGAGCATTTGCTGTTCATCCTCCCCCTGCTCCAGCAACCAGCGATCCACAGGCATCCCCATCCCCCTTGGACAGATGGGGAAACCGAGGCACCAAGCAGCAATCAGGCCACCTGTGGAACGCAGCCCTGAGCAGGTCCTACACCCCGAATATTCATCACTCCACCTCATCGCCCATGGACCCGGCTGGGTGATCCCCTCTCCCCTGGCAACGTCACCCCAGCTCTCAGGCTCGGTGGAGCCCTTACAAAGCCAGGATGTGCAGCTGGGCCCGGCTCCTACTCACGGCAAGCCAGGCTGGGGCAGGACGCAGAGGGCACCCAGAGGTCGGAGGAGCCGGTGTCGAAGACCACGGTGAAGTCCTGCGGGGGGGTGCCGATGGAGATGGTCCCGTAGTACTCCACCTGCGGGGCAGCCCGGCCAGGGATGGATTTTAAGGCGTGAAACCAAACCTGGAGCTTCCCCAGGCGTGGAACCTTTGTGGTCCCCTTCTTCACGGAGACCCCCTGCTCCTAGCAGAGCTCCTGGGGGACATTTCTCTGCCCAGGGCCACCAGCGTGGGCAAGGAGGGCTGAGGGATGTGAGCTGAAGGCTTTGGGGTAAAGGATTTGGGTTTGGCCCGTGCCCAGCACAGACACAGGGATGGACATCCCACAGACCGTGGCAGGGCTGTGTCCCTGGGGATCAGAGCCCATACTCACGTCGAGGGTGTTCAGCAGGGGCTCAGTGGCCACCCCGGTTCCGTTGGGAAAAGCGTGAGGGAATTTGGTGCCGATGTCGTAGTGGTGCTGCTGGAAGAATTGGTGCAGCAAATCCTTCTCCCTGAGGACATCTCTGAGCTTCTTCCCCCTTTCCAAGGGCAGCCTGGCACAAGGAACAGGGAAAAAAGGAGTTAGATGGGATTTTGCTGCCTGCAGCTCCAACGAGCAGTGTTTGACACCTCCAATGTTCTGATCCAACAGCGGGAGCACAGGAAACTCCCCCAAAACTCTGAGTCAGGGATTTCCTCAAAATCCCAAAACGACCCTAGAAACCAGCCCCTCCCAGGCACCCCCTCATTCTCTGCACCCCTGGAGCAGCTTCCTGCAGCCTCAGACCTCACCTCTGCTCCCCAAAGCCACTGAAAGCCCCCAATTGCTCATTTCCCCCTTCGCTTTCCCCGGGTGGCCCCGGCAGCGATGTTGCTGTGACTTACCTGGTGACACCCTGGCACAGGGCAGAGGCAGCACAGAGGAGCACGAGGAGCCACATCCTGCCAGGACAGCCAGGGCGAATTCCCGCTGCTTTATAAAGCCCCTGGCCACCCCACCTGCCGTGCCAAGAGCGGCCGGGACCAACGGGAGCTGCCCCCTCCCCTCCTTTGGGCACCCGGCCAAGGCAGGTGACGCCCGGGGACCGAAGGACGCAGCAAACATGAGCCAATACCCACACGTCACCTGGCAGGGGGGAACTGTCCCCTTATGCCACCCATGATCCTCTGCTGGGGACCCCATGCTCCCCACTGGATCCCAAACCCAAACTCTCCATCCTTTAGGCCCCAAATCCTTCATCCTGACCAGGCCCTGCCTGGCTGTGGGCATGGAATCACAGAATTCCAGGATGGTTTGGGTGGGAAGGGACCTTAAAGCTCATCCAGTGCCCCCCCCTGCCATGGGCAGGGACCTTCCACTATCCCAGGCTGCTCCAAGCCCCAGTGTCCAACCTGGCCTTGGACACTGCCAGGGATCCAGGGGCAGCCACAGCTGCTCTGGGCACCCTGTGCCAGGGCCTCCCCACCCTCACAGGCAACAATTCCTTCCCAATATCCCATCTAACCCTGCCCTCTGGCAGTGGGAAGCCATTCCGTGTGTCCTGTCCCTCCATCCCTTGTCCCAAGTCCAGCTCTCCTGGAGCCCCTTTAGGCACTGGAAGTGGATCCCTGGATGTTTCCCTTCTCCAGGGGAACACCCCCATCTCTCCCAGCCTGGCTCCAGAGGGGCTCCAGCCCTGGGAGCATCTCCGTGGCCTCCTCTGGACCCTCTCCAGCAGCTCCAGGTCCTCCTGATGTCGCAGACCCCAGAGCTGGAGGCGTCATTTTGACGGTTTGGCACCCAACGCCGTGGCGAAGAGCGGTGGGACCTGTGCTCCCAGGAACGGCCCCCGGGCCGGCACGGGAGGGGCCCCTCTGGCTGCTGACGGGGGTGACCCCGCGGGGGGGGAGGGTTGCTCACGTTCCCCCCGTTATCTCCAACCCCATTAGAGCCGCGGGATGCAAACAGGCCAAGGTGACCGAGACGCGCGGCCATCGCACGGCGTTGCGGCCCCTCGGAGCTCCGGTATCGCCGCAGCGATAGCGGCCCCGGACCCGCCCGCATCCCGCGTGCGGGGGGAGAGCCCGGGGTGCGGGGATAGAGCCCGGGGTGCGGGGATAGAGCCCGGGGTGCGGGGATAGAGCCCGGGGTGCGGGGATAGAGCCCGGGGTGCGGGGATAGAGCCCGGGGTGCGGGGATAGAGCCCGGGGTGCGGGGATAGAGCCCGGGGTGCGGGGATAGAGCCCGGGGTGCGGGGATAGAGCCCGGGGTGCGGGGATAGAGCCCGGGGTGCGGGGATAGAGCCCGGGGTGCGGGGATGGAGCCCGGGGTGCGGGAGGCAGAGGGCACGGGGTGGGTGGGAGGGGTGGGACACGGATCGGCACCCGCTGGTGCTGCTCTGAGTTAACAGCGTGTCCCCAGCCACTCCACCGCCTCCAGACTCCCAAATTTGCAGCAGACTGGGTTTCCTTGGGGATGGAAGTGAAAAGACTACGGATATTTTTAAAATTATTATTATTAATTTTTTTCTTTATTGTTTAATTTCCTGTGGGAATTGCCACGGCTGTGAGGATGCTGTGGGCAAAGCCACTCCAAATTTGGGGACTGGGATGTCCCCTCCACTGCAGGGACACAGAGGGTTTCCACAGTGCGGGTGGCTCTTGCAGTGCAGTAAAGGAGGAGTTTATAACGATTTATAACAATTTATAATGATTTTTCTGCTGAAATTGTCCGGGCAGTTTATAGAGGAGTGGGAAGGGCTGGGCCATGCAATGAAGCTCATTCCAGTCCGGTGTCAGGAAGGAGTTCAAGATGGATTTGAAGGGTAGGAAGCTGTCAGGATGAATTGCAGGAACCACATTCACAACAAAAATTTGCTCCAAGCCAAAAATGAATATAAAAAATAAAGATAAATTACTGAGATAATAAATATATTAAAGTAATGATATTAATATATAATGTATAAGGGATACTATGAATTATAAAAACTAAAAATAGAATGATCTGTTCGGTGTTTTTATACGATATAAATACATAAAGCTCCTGAAGTCCAGTGAAGAAGACACTAATTAGAACAGAACAGAATAGAGAACTGAATATAAGATGATTAGAATAGAATAGCATGGAATAATAGAACTATAAGAGAATTATAGACTAGAATAAAACACCGTTAGAGAAGAGAATCATTAGAATAGAATGGAATGGAATGGAATGGAATGGAATGGAATGGAATGGAATGGAATGGAATAGAATAGAATAGAATAGAATAGAATAGAATAGAATAGACCGGAATGGAATAGAATAGTATAGAATAGAATAGAATAGAATAGAATAGAATAGAATAGAATAGAATAGAATAGAATAGAATAGAATAGAATGCAGGGTATTCCCCTGCTGTTTGGAAGCCATCCATGTAATTATTTTAGGTGTGGAATATTCAGACCTTGGTGCACCACCAGGATGTGGTGCTGGGTTTGTGAC
>VZTF01000071.1:306906-317232 GCA_013397755.1 Cnemophilus loriae
ACCCCAAACCCAAACCCAAAGCCCAAACCCAAACCCGCACCCCGCACCCGCACCCCCGCCCCGGTCCAGCTGCCAGAGGCGGCTCCGGCCGGGGAGGCGGCGCCGGAGCGCCATTCAAGCCCCGCTCGGTTTTCCTCCGGCCCTACGGACCCCGGGCGGCGCCGCGGGGAGGGCGGGGACGGAGCGGAGCCGCGCTCGGGAGGGTAAAGCCGAGGAAAAGAAAGAAAAAACCCCAAAATCGCAACCGCGCCGCGCGCTCTGCGGGGAAACGCACCCAGGGCGGGCTGATTTGGGGCTGCGGGGTTGCTGCGGGTCCCGCCAGAGCCGGGCACGGTGCCGGGGCGAGGCGGCGGCGGCACGGGAGGGTCCGGGAGGGTCCCGGGAGGGTCCCGGGACCAGCGGATTTTGGGGCGTCCCCGGGGGCACCCGCACGGAGCCGAGCGCGCCGCGAGCGCTTTTGGCCCTGTGGAGCCGCCGTCGCGGGGTCACGTGGGCGGCGGCGCTGCCCGGCGCGGGGCGGAAGCGGCGGCGCGGGGCGATGGAGGGGACGCTGGAGCAGCACCTGGAGGAGACGTGCGGGCCGGGGGCACCGGGGGGCACCGGGGGGACACCGGGGGGTGAGGTGGGTGAGGGGAGCTGGGCCCGAGGGCGGGGGTCCCGGCTGTGACCGCCGCTGTCTCCCCCCAGCATGAAGAGCCCGGCCGTGGTGGGCGTCCTGTGCACCGACTCGCAGGGGCTCAACCTGGGCTGTGAGTGAGCGAGCGCCGCCGCGGGAGGGCAGCGGGGCCGGGCCGGGCCCTCTGTGGGCTCCCGGGGGCGGGCAGCACCGGGCACTGCCCCAGGGGGCACTCCCGGGTTGGGGGCACCGGGTCCTGCCCGGCCCCTCCGAAGGCTCCCGGGGAGGGGGGGCACCGGGCGGGGGCACCTGGCGCTGCCCGGTCCTTTAAGGCCTCCTGGGGCTGGGGGCACCGGGCCCTGCCCGTCTCCTGTAAGGGCTTCTGAGGGCGGGGGGCACCGCGTTAGGGGACCCCGAGCCCTGCGCGGGCCCTGTGAGGGCTCCTAGGGGTGGGGGGCACCCGGCACTGCCCCGCGGGGGTCCCCGCGTTGGGGGGCACCAGGCCCGGCCCTACCAGACCCCTCCCCGCCTGGGGGCACCCGGCCTTGTCCTGCATCAACGCCGCTCTGAGGACCCCGGGCCCCGCCCTGCTGCCCTGCCCCACCTCCGGCTGTCCCCAGGGGCCACCCCCTGCCTGTGCCTCGGAGGAAACCGGAGCCGGCTCTTCCTGACGCCTGAATTCAGGATTTTCGGTGGTTTGACAGGAACCGTTCGGGGAGAGGCTGCATCAGCCCCCAGGGAGGGAAATGGGCGCGGGCAGGACCAACCCCCCTTGGCCTGGGGGGGCAGAGGGGCCTCTCCCAGAGCCCTGCCCTGGCTCACGGCGCTCACCCACCGTGTCCCCCTCTGCAGGCAGAGGGACCCTGTCGGACGAGCACGCCGGCATCATCTCGGTGCTGGCCCAGCAGGCGGCCAAGCTCACCTCCGACCCCACCGACACGCCCGTGGTGTGCCTGGAGTCCGACAACGGGTGAGTTCCCAGCCTGGGGCTGCCCCTGTGCCCCGCCTCGGCCTTTCCCGCAGTCGGTGCCTGGAGCAGCTCCTCGTGTGCAGCTGCACAGGCAGCTCTGAGAGAGGCCATAGGCACAGGCGTTGCATTCATGGGATTTTAAGAGGCAGGAGATGTAAAAGCAGTGGGAAACCTTTCAGGGGTGGTGGTTACTGCAGCTCAGCAGCTCTCCCCCCTTTGGGATCCCTGGAGGTGACACAGGCCGGGATCCCTGGGGATGGCACAGGCCGGGATCCCTGGGGGTGGCACAGGCCGGGATCCCTGGGGATGGCACAGGCTGGGATCCCCGGGGGTGGCACAGGCCGGGATCCCTGGGGATGGCACAGGCCGGGATCCCCGGGGATGGCACAGGCCGGGATCCCTGTGGATAACCAAGGCCGGGATCCCCGGGGATGGCACAGGCCGGGATCCCCGGGGATGGCACAGGCCGGGATCCCCGGGGATGGCACAGGCTGTGCTGTCGGAGGCAGTGGGGCAGCCCGGATCTCCGTCCTTGCTCACAGAGGGGGAGGTGGAGCAGCCGAGCTCTGGGGTGGAGCCGGGGGCTGCGGCTGCTCAGTGATCCCCCTGCCCACTTCCCACCCCCAGCAGCTGCTCCCGTCCCAGCTGCCCTCCCTCGGCACTCTCTCCTTGTAGGAACATCATGATCCAGAAGCACGACAGCATCACCGTGGCGGTGCACAAGCTGCTGTCCTGAGCCTCGGGGACCAGCGGCGCTCCCGGCTGCTCCTCCCTGCACAGCCACCCCCCTTCGGAGCTCCACGCCCACGATGAAGGCTCTCCCTTCCCCTCTCTCCAGCTCCTGGGCAGCTCTCCGGGTCTCCAGCTCACGTTTTAGCCCTTGTGCTGCTGAGGATGAGCCGTGGGCACTCCCCCAGCCCCTGTAATGAGCAGATCCTACCCGCTGTATGTGTGGGGCCTCATTTGTTGGAGAAATCAATAAATAACCTGTAAAAACCCTTCCTTCCTTCTCTTTGCTGTGGGGAGAGCTGGGCCTGGTGCTTGGTTTCCAAAGCCAGGCGAGGTAACTTCTCCCACTCCCTCCATTAGCATTTCTCTGGAGAAAGATTGGGATTCGTGGAGGCTCCTCCAATAGCAAAGGTACAAAGGCCTCCCGAGGAATTTCTCCTAGGAAACCTTTCGCCTCCTCGAGTTAAACGTTCTGGGGGAGTTCCTTGCTCGCTGTGCCTTGGGTTGAAGTTCAGACCTGTACGTGCTGGCCCTGGGAGCTGTAAGTGGATCTTGGCAGCATCCTCACAAACCCAGGCCCCTCTCCCTCTTGCAGATTTGAAACGGGGCAGGGAAACAGTCCTGCAGAAGGGCTTGGGAAGCTGCTACACCCCAAGGGTCCCTGTGTGCTGGGGAGGGAACAGGAGCTGGGCTCCAGGAAGGGGAAGTTTCACAGCAGAGCATGAGGTAAAACTTGGGCTGAGTCAGAGTGAAATGACATTGTCACTGCTCCGACTTTACCCCTCGGAGCAGCTCCGTTGGGCGGTGACAGTCACAGGCTCACACAGGAGTAGCCCCTGCCCGGCCAGGCTCCACACTCCTGTCCAGCTCGGTGTTCATCTGGAGTAAAGCCCTGATCGTGGCACATCCAAGCCCTGTGGTGGCCCTGGGGAGTCCTTCTCCCCTCTCCCTCCCTCCCTCTCCCTCTCCAGGCTGGGAGCAGCTGGAGCTGGAGTTTCCCCTGGGAACAGCTCCAAGTGCAGATGCTGCTTCCCCCCTGCCCCCTCCTTCAGGCCCTTAAATCACACTCAGGGCAAGTCTCATCCTGCTCAAATAAAGCTCAATGTATTAAAAATTTATTATTATTATTATTATTATTATTTTATTATATTTTTATTATTATTATTTTATTATAATTATATTAAAAATCATTTTGTAGGGAAAGCTCCTCCACAGGCTCCCATAAATCCTGGGCTCCTCCAGAATGCTGCAGCTTTTGCATTCTTTGCCAAGGGAGGCCAGAGAGCATCACTATCCCCCAGTGATCCCAGTTTTCTCCGAGCTCAGCATGATCGGGGTGACAGGCCAGCCACGAGCAGGGCAGGAAGCAGCAGGGCTGCGTTTGTCCAGGAGTTTGGGCAGATTTACAATGGGGGCAGGGAGCCAACGCCGGTCCCGCTCACATCCCAGCGCCGCCCCGGGGCTGCAGCAGCGCGGCTGCTCTGCCCAGCTGGAAAACACAAAGTTTTCCATCCTCTCCCTCCTCAGTGATGCAGTTTCCCGGGCCGAGGGCTGGGCAGGGCCAGGGCTCTGCTCCTCTGCAGCCACCGGCAGCCCCAGGCCTGGCTGCGGTCCAGCACTGCCACCCCTGCTCTGCTCCGGTGAGATCCGGAGCTTTCCCCGGAGTTAGAACTTTGCAGGCTCCCCCTCCTTTTCCCTCCCAGCAGGATTTCTGCTCCAAACGCCCCGGGTTTCCTGTTCCCAGCTGGGGAAGGGGAGGGACTCCCGGCCTTGGGGCCTCACAAGCCAAGCTCTGCCTCCAGAGAGGAAGAGGAGGAGGAGGAGGATGGGCTCTGTCCCCCCAGCGCTTGCCGGGCTCCATGTCCTGCTCGAGACCGACATCATCATCCTCACCGGATGGGAATGAAGGAGCAGACTCCGGGGTGCCAAGCCAGGAAGGGGGGATTTAATCTCTGGAGCGAATGAAGAGACTCTGAAGAGATTTCTCTCTGCTGCCGACTGTTCCGGGGAGGATTTTCCAGCATGCAGCAGCAAGGCGGTAAGGAAACGTCCCAGGATCATCATCCCCAGCTGCTGTAGGGTCCAACTGCTCCCTCAGGCAGGATCCTGCCCCTGCCAGAGGCACGGGGTGGGTGAGAGGATGGAAGGGAGACGAGCAGAGAAAGACGGAGTGGGAAGAGCTTCCCGGAGAGCTCCAAGGTGGATCCACACAGACCCCCTGGCTGCTGGCACAACCCAAACTGCTAAAGCAGCACTTGTCCACCCTTAAAGCTTCAGTGGTTACAGTAGTTTGGTGGGAATGAGAAAGAATATTAAAACTGTTTCCAGCCAGGGATAATGGGGAATTGTCGAAAGGTTGGTGAAAGCATCACCCAGGTGAGTGCAGAGCCACAGCCACGGGGCTCCCCGGCAGCACTGCCTGCACGGGAACGGTTCTTGAATGGAAACAGCAGCAGTGGAGGGTGCTCATGTGTCCTGACATTCTCATCAGCAGGGGAGAGGAAGGAGGAGGAAGAGCCGGGGGCTCCGGAGGCTCCGTCAGCCGGGAAGAGCCGAGGCACCGGAGCAGCAGCCGGAGGGTGGGCGTGGGGAGTGGTGTTCCACTTCTTCCTGGTAAGCAGGGAATGAACCAAAGCAGGGGACAAACCAAACCCTCCCGGAGCAGGGGGAAGGCTCCAGCCTCGCTCAGAGCACAGGACAGGCCGATCCCACCCATTCCAGGGCACAATCCAGCCACGCCATTCCCTGCGGAATGCCACCTGCAAACGTCTCAGTGATGGCAAGACGGTCCCCTTGCCAGGATAAGATGACTTTTCCCTACTCAAACACGTCAGCACGGGGGTGTCAAACCCCAGAGGGGTGTCCTGTCCCTTCAGCAGGGCACGATCCCACCTTGGGCAGTGAGGTGGGAGCCAGGGACCGACTGGCAGCAGCACACACACTCGGGTACTCTCTGGGAGGCCCAGGCACCTCAGCACCACTTGAAGGCACTAATTCTCTGTGCCCCAGGCTTTATCTTCCCACCAGTGACGGATCAAGGAATTGTGAAGCTTGGAAAAGGCCTTTAAGGCCACCGAGTCCAACTGTAAAGAAGGCACCATCTCCCAAGCTGCGAAAGCTTTCCCCACTCCCACTCCACCCCAAGTAACTCACTGCCAATCATTAACCACCTGCCACCAGGGAGACAACAGGAGTTAAAATTAAGGACACAAACTGTCTGTCCTTTGCCCCTGTGGCAGAGAAATCCTGGGGAACTGCCCCGGATAATGTCCATCCCTGCTCCACTCATCCCCTCACCAGCTCCCAGTGATCTTCAACTGATCCATTCAACTATTGGTTTAGTTCTAAAAAGTAACTTAAAACGCAGAAGTATCCTACAAGAGTTGAGCTCTAGTGCTACTTCGCTCTTTTCCTTTGGGAAAGTCGGTTTGCAGAGGGTTTTCTGAGGGTCTGTTGAGATCAAACTGCAGCGTGGCCATGACCAGCCCACCCTGCTGGCATTCCCCAGCACCGGCTCAAGTGCCCCAGTTCGTTTCTCCCACACCTCCACAAAAAAAAGCAGAAGGAAAAGCTTTTCCTCCCCCCTGTGGCACCTCACCTCCACCCCCTCTCAATTCAGGTCAACGTGCTCGTGATGGGGATGCTCAAGACCTTTGGGATTTTCTTCGTGGCTTTCCGAGAGGAGATGGGGGGATCTTCGGAGCAGGTCAGCTGGATCGGCTCCATCATGTCCTCCCTGCGCTTCCTGGGAGGTGAGCTGCTGTCCCCAAGGGTCGGAGCAGCGCTGCAGCCTCGGCTCCGTCCGACCTGAGGGCTCTGAGGGTGCTCCGTGCGTCCAACTCCCACCCCAGACTGCTCCAAACTGGACACAGCCGGTACCCACGCGTGTCTGAGCAGCAATGTGCTCCAAACACGGGGTCACTCAGATGGGATAGTGGGAAGAAATCGGATATTCGGAAGAAATCCTTCCCTGTGAGGGTGGGGAGGCCCTGGCACAGGGTGCCCAGAGCAGCTGTGGCTGCCCCTGGATCCCTGGCAGTGTCCAAGGCCAGGCTGGATGGGGCTTGCCTGGGACAGTGGAAGGTGTCCCTGCCCATAGCAGGGGTGGGACTGGATGAGCTTTAAGGTCTCTTCCAACCCAAACCATTCTGGGATGCTCTGAACTTCACTGTAGGTTTATTGTACAGATCCAGAGCAAACAACAATCTTGTCCCAGCTGTGGAGTAACTTGGAGCAGCTGGGCATGGTGTGATTTAGGAAGAAGGCTCAGGAAAGCTGAAAGTTTGGGCTTTGCCTCCTTCCCTGCCCCATTCCCCGAGCTCCCAGGGTCCAGGCAAAGCCTCTCTCCTGAACACGAACCCATCCCAAAGCCCTCGTCACCCCCTGCCTGCCGAGGCTGCACATGGCCCACCTCCCAGCGGTCCCAACCAGGTCCCCAAGCCGGGCCAAAGGAGCTTTTGTCACCTCCAGCCTGAGATGCCTGCCTGTTTCCCCTGCAGCCCCGCTCGTGGCCGTGGTGTGCCGGAGGCTGGGAGAGCGGCCGACCTCCATCGTCGGCGCCGGGCTGGTGGCCGGGGGCTGCCTGCTCAGCACTCAGGCCACCAGCGTCCCCTTCCTCTGCTTCTCCATGGGATTCCTCCTGGGTGAGATTCCCTGGGCGTGATCAGCGAATCAGCTCCTTCAGCTTAAACCTGGGGAAGGGCCTGGAGGGGGAGCAGCCAAGGGTTGGTTCAGCTGGAGAAGAGGAGCCTGAGGTGACCAGGGACAGGAGCCAGGGAAGGGCTGGAGCTGGGTCAGGGGAGGGTCAGGCTGGATATCAGGAAAAGCTCTTCCCCCAGAGGGTGCTGGGCACTGCCCAGGCTCCCCAGGGAATGGGCACGGCCCCGAGGCTGCCAGAGCTCCAGGAGCGTTTGGGCAGCGCTGCCAGGGATGCCCAGGGTGGGATTGTTGGGGTGTCTGTGCAGGGCCAGGAGCTGGACTGGATGATCCTTGTGGGTCCTTTCCAGCTCAGGATATTCTGTGATTCTGTGACCCTTCAGTGCCAAAGCATCCCCAGCTCCTTTCTGGGAGACATCGTGTGAACTCCCAAAGCTTCGCGCTCAGAATAAAACACCAGTTTCAGCATTCCAGTCCCAACTAACCTTGATGTTTTTCCTGGACCTACAGGGATCCTGGCCTTTTAATAAAAGCACAGAGCCTCCAATCCCCGAGATATCAAAACCCCACCCACCAAATCTCCCTCTGCCCTGACTGCCACAGCAGAAATCCCCCCTTTGAGCCCGGGAGCGCTGCAGAGCCAGGGACTGCGAGCTTGGGATAGCGGGGGACAGAATCCCGACAGCAGGAGTCCCTTTCTGGGCATGGAATTCTCATTTTCAGCCTTCCCACAGGGATGGGGTTCGCGTGCCTGTACCAGGCGGCCGCGGTGATGACGGCCAAGCGCTGCCGGGCACGCCTGGCCTTCTGCAACGCCCTGGCCCGCTCCGGGATGGGGCTGACGTTCCTGATGGCTCCCTTCACTCAGCTCCTCATCGAGGCCTACGGCTGGCAAGGTGAGGGATCTCCTGTTCCTACAAATCCATCAGCTCCGAGAGGGCGTCTGAGGAGATCTGGGCAGGGTAAGAGGCTCTTTTCAAAAATTCAACGCACCAAGGAACAACTCTGCATCTTCTAGGATAGTTTGTTAATAGTTAAACACTTAATCACTCATTAAAATCAGAGTCAAAGCACAGACCTCAGAATTCAAAACCAGAAATCCCTGCTTTTACTGTGGTGTTTCAAGACCATCTTGAAGGTCCATCACGAGTTTAAATGAGGAAAAGCAGAACAAGCTCCCAGATCCCAGAGGTAGCTGGGGATTTGTTCTGTGCATCCCAGCAAAATGAACTTCCAGCTAGAAAAACAGGAATAAAAATCCCTGTTTTGTTAGGAGAAGGCGAACTCCCTTCTCAGGGCAGAGCTTTCTCCACGGTCAGTGAGGACCACACCCTGTCCTAGAAAGGCCATTTCCCGCTGCTCCTCCCTCTTCAATCCAAGAACAAAACACCTTTTGCCTTCCCTCAGGTACTCTCCTGATTTTTGGAGGCATCATGTTGAACCTGGTGCCTTCCAGCATGTTGCTGCGGCCCGTGAGCACCCGACTGCCTCGGGAATCCGCCCAAAACCAACACCGGGGGTCTTCGGTGGCAAAGAAGGATCCAGAAACTCCTGGTGGATGTTTAGATGGAAACACTCCCAGGGAATTACAGCTTCACCGTGCACAGGAGGCTCCCACCACAGAGACGCCCCCCGGCAGAGATGTCTCTGACCCAGCAAACCCATCTGCCTTGGGAAGGCTCCAGGAACCCACCCCGGAGAGCTCCTCCTGGGAAACACCCACCGAGGCCAAGAGAAGCCACAAACCCCTTGCAGCCAGCAGAAAGGAACCTGCTCAGCCTCTCCTGGACTTCTCCCCACTGAAGGACCCCGTTTTCTTCATTTTCACGTGGTCTTTCCTGTTCAGCCACTTGGCCTACTTCGTGCCCTTCTTCCACCTGGTGGCCAGGGCCACGACGCTGGGCATGAGCAGCAGGGACGGCTCGTACCTCATCGCCGTGGCCGGTAGGCAAAGGGATCCTTCACACCCACCGCTCACAGAGAAACACCACGGATCTGGCCAAGAAATAGTCCCAGATTCGTGCTGGGATGGATCCTCCCGGCAGAAGTGTAGCCCTGACCCCCTTCTGTAGACACAGAGTCGCCTCCTGCCCCTGCACAGGTCGCTCCCCCGGGGGTGCTGGGCGGTTCTCCCGGCGCCAGCCGGATGATCCCAAATCCCCCCTGCTCCCAACCACCCCAAATTCCCAGTTACAAGGTGCTCTCTGTCCTTCTGGAGCCTTCCCACCACCATCCCTGCCGTGCTTAAAGCCACTGGAATCCAGGGGTGCATCCAAAGCCCTCCAGTGGGACCCGGGAGAGAAAAATTCAATACTGGGGGAAAAAACCCCACGTGAATGTGGATCCAGGCATTTGGATTTGGCACATTCACCTCCAAGCGGGGAAAAAACAAGGCCCCCAAAACAAGGCCCACGCCCCAAAAACCAAACCCATGCCTGGCTATAAGCCGGGATTAACACTAAAGCCACGCTGGGGGAACAAAGCGGCTCCAGCCTCAGTCAGCAGCAAATATTTTATTGTACAAAAATACATTTTATTTGTGCAGTGCTGGGGAATATTCAGCAGTGAGGGGTTGTCGAGGCGTTAGGAGAGCCCAGGAATGAATTAGGATTTGGAATTAGCAGTGGGAGGGACACAAGGGTCAGTGGGACACGAGCTCACTCGAGAGCTCCTCGGGTCTTTGCTTCATAAAAATGTACCAAGAAATGTAAAAAACAACTCTCAAACTCCAACTCTCAAAAACCCAACTACCAAAAGGCTGCTGAGCCTCTAAAATTCCTGAGTTTCTGCACTCTTTGGTTTTTTAGAAAAATTAAAACCTCAGGCAAATTTTTCTTCTTAATATTCAGCTTTTTGTCTTTAGCACGTTCCTCTTTCCTGATTTAAGGCATTTCAGAGATGCAGAGCCCTGAAGGGAATTTTTCCAGAGCACTTTGGGAAGAGCAGCACAAGGGAAAAGGGAAAAAACCCAATCCAGGGATTTTGCAGCAGCCTAAAAACACCTGCCTGGAAGTTTTTGGCTTTTCAGCCCTTTCTGGTCACGTCCTCACAATGAGCAGGGAAATTGGGATGTGACACAGCCAGTAACAGAAATAACATGTAATGATAGAAATAAGTAATATTCTAAAACTCAGTAATAAATAATAAATATAATAACTTAAAACGATATAAATAAACATATAAAAATAAGAATGTATATAATAATATACAATAATACAAATAATTAACATTATAAAATAAGAATCTATTATATTTGGGTTAATATAAATAATTAAGTCTAACATGAATAATGTATAATATAAATAATATATTATAAAACACAGTAAAATACTGCTGTAATATAGAATATGTAATA
>VZTF01000071.1:317306-339646 GCA_013397755.1 Cnemophilus loriae
TTATAATATGTTACAGTATATTATAATATGTTATAGTATATTATAATATAATATATTAGGGTTGATAAAAATAATCTATAACCAAAATAATATAAATAGTATGAATAATATAGAATATAAAATACTGCAAGTATCAATATAATACATACTAAACTACAAATAATATAATCATATAAGATACTATACAATACAGCCAGATTTAGAATATCGAATACATTTATATGAAGTAACAATATGTAAAAACCTCCTAGAAACAAGAGAATTTAAAGATCACACGCAGTCAGGTCTCCCCGAGGCTCAGAGAGCTCCTGTTCCCCCAGGCATCACGGAGACGCTGAGCCAGCTGCTCTCGGGCTGGCTGGCCGACCACAACTGGACCAAGAAGTACCATTTCCACGTCACCTACCTGCTCCTCAGCGGGGCCACCAGCCTGCTGGGGCCGCTGGCCACCTCCTTCCCGCTGCTCCTCGCCTGCACCGCGGCCTTCGCCGCCTTCTGCGGAGGCTTCATGGCCCTGGTGCTGCCCGTGCTGGTGAGTCCAACGCGCTGAGCCAGGGCCCAGCCGCGGCTGTGGGAGCTGCTCCGAGCCCAGAACCGCCTGGAACACGCGGCCAGCCCCAGCAGGACCCTGCTGGAGGCCACGGAGTGCTCCCAGGGCTGGAGCTCCTCTGCTCTGGAGCCAGCCTGGGAGAGCTGGGGGGGTTCACCTGGAGAAGGGAAGGCCCAGGGAGAGCTCAGAGCCCCTGCCAGGGCCTGAAGGGGCTCCAGGAGAGCTGGAGAGGGACTGGGGACAAGGGATGGAGCGACAGGACACAGGGGATGGCTTCCCACTGCCAGAGGGCAGGGATGGGGGGGATATTGGGAAGGAATTGTTCCCTGGGAGGGTGGGGAGGCCCTGGCACAGGGTGCCCAGAGCAGCTGTGGCTGCCCCTGGATCCCTGGCAGTGCCCAAGGCCAGGCTGGACGGGGCTTGGAGCAGCCTGGGATAGGGGGAGGTGTCCCTGCCCAGGGCAGGGGTGGCACTGGATGGGCTTTGAGGTCCCTCCAACCCAAACCATTCCAGGATTCTCTGATCCAGAATAGGGAGGCATCGTTATAATCTGGCATTTCTTTCTGGAAGGCATTCAGAGTTTAAAACTCCCTTCCTCAAAGCCCTGGCAGCTGGAAGGCAGAAAAGCATCTCCCATCCCAGTAATTTCCAGGCCGGCCTTAAGGAGGCGAACGGATCCCAGGCTGGATCAGACCTACAGGGGCAAAGTCCTTCCAAAGCTGCAGCTGGAGAGGAAATTCCCCAGGAAAAGAATCAAACCATCCCTTGCGCTTTAAAAAAGAAAAACAAAAAAATTCAGTTAATCTCTTGTGCACACGCATTGCTATGAACCCAATCGCTAATGGCCCATTCTGGTTTCCCAACAGGTGGATCTGGTGGGTGTGGAGAAGCTCCACAGCTACCTGGGCTTTGCTGCCTTCTTCGCAGGGATAGCAGCCATGGGAGGACCCCCTCTGGCAGGTAACTGATGTTAAGTAGAACACATACCACAAATCCAGGGATAAAACACGCTGCTGGTTCACTCTCCTGCAGGGATCCATCCATCTGTGCAAATGGAGGGAAAAAAAAAAAAAATCCTATTTCAGAAATGTATTTTTATAGACAGGCAACGTTTTACTTGGGAATTTGCAAAATGCGACCAGCAGCTTGGAAAATGCTGCCTGGAATATTGAGAAAATGCTGCCTGGAATATCTGGAAAATGCAGGGAAGCCCCAGGTGCACAGTTCAGCCCTGACCACAGCAGGACAATGAGCACATTACCAGGGATTTTCCGCCCAGCAGTGTTAAAATGACACTGAACTCGGACTGGAGGGACTGGAGGGGAAGCAAGGAGAGCAAGGGAAAGCAAGGACAGGCTCAGCAACATTCCCACCAGGCAGAGGCACTGGAACATCAGGAGAAGCCTCAGTAATCTCTTGTTTTGACACAGATTACACAGCTCAGCCACCAGAGCTCTGGGCCCGGAGATAAGGAGCATGAAAAGCCTGTGCTCTTCTCCCTCTGCCGGGAAACCAAGGCAGCTCTGAGGATTTGGGAGATTTCAAGTGCTTAGAAATGAGTGTCCAGCCTGTGCTTAGGAGCAGGGGACTTGTTCTCCTCCAAACAGCTTGGCCAGGACAAAGCTTTTCCTTTCCTGCAGCCCAGCAAGCCAACTGCTCCTGGGCTGAGCCCCCAGCGTGGGCAGCAGGAAAGGGGGGGGTTCTGCCCCTGTGCCCTGCTCAGGTGAGACCCCACCTGCAGAGCTGCCTCCAGCCCTGGGCTCCAACATCAGCAGGACCTGGAGCTGCTGGAGAGACTCCAGAGGAGGCCACGGAGATGCTCCCAGAGGAGCCCCTCTGCTCTGGAGCCAGCCTGGGAGAGATGGGGGTGCTCACCTGGACAAGGGAAGGCTCCAGGGAGAGCTCAGAGCCCCTTGCAGGGCCTAAAGGGGCTCCAGGAGAGCTGGAGAGGGACTGGGGACAAGGGATGGAGGGACAGGACACAGGGAATNATCAGCTGCCTCCAGCCTGCAGAGGCACCAGGCTTGAAGCTGCCAAGGATTCTGTAAATTCCAGCTCCATGCAAAGTTTCAGCAACGCTGCTGTTCCACCAGCACAGGAAAACATTTCTTTTCCTAATCAATATCCCTGGGCTGGTTGTGCTCTGTCTGCGGGTGCGGTTTCAAGCAGGCAGAACATTTCATGGACAAGGAGCTTCCCACTGCCACAGGGAGGCACAGCCTGGATCCCAGATCCCTGCTGCTGGCACAAGGTGTGCATCCAGCAGAAAGCAACCCCTCAATCCCACTGAATCCCCTGACTCAGTAACACACAGCAGGAGCTGAACACCTTGGCTGTCTCTCTTCCCTGCTCAGACCGCAGTTAAATCTCCCTCCACCTGCAATGTATTTTCACTAATGGGAAGCCTTCTGCTTTCTGCAGTGGGTTTGTAAAGCAAGCCAGGTTTCCTGCAAAAAGCTTTCCACAGAAATCAGGCTTAATGCAGGTGGGATAAATAAAGGCCAAATAAAGCCAAGAAGCAAAACACTTCCTGATCCACCTCGTTACAGGCAGAGCAAGATGGAAATGATCCAGAGCTCAGGATCCAGGTTTGGGATCCGAGATACATCCTCCAATTTTCTCTTCCAACGCAGTTTTAAGTGTGAAAACTGAGTGAGACCAGAAACTCCTGATGAAGTGTCCAAAACCATCTGCTCCTTGCAGAATGCAGGATTTAAATGCTCTGTGAGACCCTGGCATTTGGTGCTCTCACTGCCCAAAAACCTTGAGTTTAGAATCACGATTTTATCAAACTCGAGTGCTTTTACGCAGTGGAAATGATGATGATGGATAATGAGAACTGCAAAGGCTAAAACTGCCTAATTTGCATATTAGACCAAAGCCTAATGCAAGGAAAAGGTGACTTACCTGCAAATCTGTTCGGCTGAAAGCCCTGAAATCCAGGGGCAGCTGGCAGGACCCAAAGGGAGAATCTGGAGTCTCCTTCAGAGCTCCCCATCCACCGGCACCTCTGGATGCTGCCACGCTGAAAAAACCCAGCCCAAACCAGAATAAACATTATTCTGGCAGCCACAAGCAAGCTGAGGAGAGAAGGGCACAGTTTATTCCCACGAGCTGTACAAATCACTGACTCAAAGTGCAAAAGAGCTGAACCAAAGCATGTAATGCAAATTCTAGCAGAGATTCCAGCCCCCAGAGCACAAACTCCAGTCCCAAGAAATTCGGGTGGCGAAAGGGGAGAGGATGGAGTCACCCAAAAGCTCTGCTGGCACATGTATTTAGAAGTTTTCTAAATTTTACCTTCACCTTCCCACTGAATTTTGCTCCTCAGAGCATCAGGAATAAATAAAACTTCTCATTAAAGACCAGCAGCACTGTTTAAACAGCCTGACCCAGCTGGCAGCACCAGCAGTGCCGGGAATGTTTAGTTTGGATCACACTGGTGCCTGGGATTTACCAGCACTCCTTACAGAACTGCTGCTTTGCTTGGGTTTGAACACCACAAGCTCCTGGTTCAGCTTTCTGCAGCAGGAGTGATTATTTTTTTGGAAAAGAATTGGAGGCACAGAGACTGGAGTTGCTTCAGAAGGCTGGGGTGTGATGGAAGTTGATGGGTGTGATGGAAGTTGGTGGCTGTGCTACCAGTGAGGCAATGCTGGTAAATCCCACTGCACCTAAATCCCATCCAGCACCAAAAAAACACCCAGGAAAATTAAAAAAAAAAAAAAAATTTAACAAATATCCAGAAGGCTATTTTAAGAATAATTGCAATAAATCAGAGCTCGACTGGAGCACTCTGTCCTGTTCCTCTCGCAAATAACCACGTCAGCATCCCTTCTCCTCCTCAAATCCCAGAGACTTCCAGGCAGCAAAAGCAGGTCCCACCCCTGAGAATGAAGCACTCCACAACAGCCTCGGGGTCACGGCAGAGTCCCCCGGGGCAGCACCGAGGGACGGCTCCTCCCTCGCACCGCAGCCTCGGGCTCCTCCAGCGCGGCCCCTCGCACGCAGCAGCCCTGGGGAGCGAGCACGGGGGCTCCCCCCGCGACAGCAACGAGCCAACAGAAACCGAAACTGGGGAAAAGCAGCTTTCCCTCTGCTTTATGACAAACCTTCCTGCAGCTGTGCAAATCTGCAGCAGGGAAATGTCGGTGCCTCCGCTCGGGCACAGATCCCGAAGTTTCACCGGCACCCTTTCTTTCCCTCAGCCCAGGACCTCAGGGGCTGTGTCACGTCCCTTTCTGGGTAATCGAATCCCAGATTTGGGCCAGATCTGCTGTTTGTGTACATCACGGAAGCCCACGGGTGTCTGGATTCCATGCATGTCATCCATGTTTCAGATCTGGCTCAGGTGCTGCCCCACACCCACCCATCCCACACCACATTTGGGACTGCAGTAGGATTTCTCTGTGCAGCAGCACCTCCCACCACTTTGTAGATTTTAGATTCAAAGAGAGGAATTCTCCACCTTTCAAAGGACTGCCCAGACCCGAGATGATTTGCCAGGACCAAACCCAACACTTGGAGGTCACTTTAAAAGGTGACCTGCGTCCTCCACAGATTCCTGAGGCTCGATGGAATTTAGATTTTCCTTTTAAGTCCTCTCAGAGCTACTTTTATCAAGCTCGCTTCCAGCTCCTGGGCTGGGGTCTCTCCTGTTAAGCAAGGTCTGCTCACAAGAAGACAAGGCTGGAGAACAGGGGGTTTGCAGCCCAGATGTTGCAAATACCAACACGTGCAAGTCATCCCATCAGTCCAACGGGATCTTCCATCAGCTACTTTTGGCCCACTTATTTAAACAGGAAAAAAAAAAAAAAAATCAGGGATTAAATTCAATCAAATTAAACACCATGTCCACTACAGGGATCAAAGCTGGCTCTGGGAAGAATGACCTACGTGTCATTTCCTCACAGGAAATGCTGCCCAGGAAGAGTTAAAATAATTTAAAGAAAATATCTGAGGAATTCTTAGATGAGAACACACATCCTTTGCCTCCATCCCACCCCCCCAAAGGATTTTTTTTACTGAGAAAAATCCCACAGCTTTAATAACAACCTTCTCTCCTGCAGGGTGGCTCTACGACTACACCCAGACCTACGCCTGCTCCTTCCTCTTTGCTGGAGCCTGTGCCCTCATCTCACCTATTTCCTTCTTCTTCGAGCCTTCAGCCCAAAAATGGAAGCTAAAAAAAGCCAATCTGAACAAGAGCCCCAGGTCTGGCTGAAGCTTTAAAAGCTGGGCTTTGATTGCATCCCTGCTGGGAAAGCCACTGCCTGTACTGGGGAGAATCAACAGCAGCAACGCTGAAAACTGGAATTTTTGGATGCCAGATTCAGTTTGTATACCTGGATATTTCTCCTGATTAAAGCCATCTGAGAAATGCACAGTGTGAAGTGTTACTTGATGGGGGAAATGCAGCCCACGGCGTGGCTGGGCCTGGGCTTCCCCGTGCCTCTGCTCCTGAGCTGGGTTTTTGTGCCTCTCAGATTTAATCCCGAGCCCGACAGCTCCGTCCTTCCCGGAGCAGAGCTGACTCACCTCGTGGCATGAGCAGCCAGGCAGCTCCAAGTGCCAGAGCACAGCCGGAGATTTCGGCTCCTTCTGTTCAGACACAAACAATTGGCCCCGGGGAGGGCTGCGAGGGCAGGGCCGGGGACATCAGGGTGGTGCTTCCGCGGGATCAGCTGCTCCAGGAGCCCCTCTCTCTGCGGGAAGGATGCTGCAGGGGGGCTGTTCCACCTCCCAGGCACAGGTATTGCCACGGCACAGAGGACCTGGAGGCAAAACCAGTTTTAATTAAAGCCACAACCACAACACAGCAAAGCCAGAGACCAAAGCCACCCCTCGGCCTCCTCTGCCCTTCTCCCCAGCTTCCCAACCATCCAGGGACTCCCTGGGATTCCATGCACACACCGAGGCAGCTCCAGTGCTCAGCCTGTATTCAACCAGCATCCCACAGATTTAATTTGGATGGATAAGACACGAAACAGCAGCTTTGACTTTCTTTCCAGTAGTGAAGTTGAAATTTTTTGCGTTATCACCAGATATTTGAAATTATTATGTCAACCTGGGATATTCATTCTAGCCATTGGCATTATCTTTCTTTTTACCTCTCCCTTTTTCTGATTACTAAATTGTAAAGAGATTTAATTATCCTGTTTTTTTCTCACCCCTTTTATTCCTCATCCCTTAATATTTTAATATTAAGCCATCAAGAGAGTTGTTTCCCCTATAGAAACAATCCTCTAAACGGTGAAACGGGTTATTTCATGCCCAAAATTAGGTGGTCTATATTTAATAAAAAGCTACAGGATATTGTAACAGTTTCAAGGAGCTCAGACACTGTCACAGGTAAGAAAGTTCCTCCGTGGAGGATGCACCAAATCCCGCAGTTACACAATGACACAGTGCCAAAGAAACTGTGCTTAAATGAGAGGAAAATTACAGGGAACGGGGAATATCAGTGCTACAAATCAGTTCGTTTTTCATGTGCTGTTTCCCAGCTTCTCCCAGCAACCTGCAGGCAGCAGGAGCTTCAGGAATGGTCCCTTTACACTGCAACCATCGCCCCTTTACACCTCAAACCTCAGCACCCACCACTCCGTGGATGGACCAGGTGATATCTGCACCCAGGACAGGATCCCGAGGGGGGCATTTTCCAAGCCACCAGGATTTCTGGATAAGATGATTATTATTTCTGAAGTGTTTAAGGCACTGGGAGCTCAAGGGGGATGAACAGGTACGGCTCTCAGCCAATCCTGCACTAAGCCAAGACCTTCTGCAGCAGCGACAAAGCTTTCATTTAAAAAAATTGAATTTTCACCTCTTGAAACATTAAAGCTCCTCACTCTCCCTCTCACATCACCAGCAGCTTTGGTTTGCTGCTGTAACAGGAAGCATGTGGGAGCCTTGGCTTCAGGTTTTGCAGTCCTAAAGCTTTAAACCCCCACTTGCTCTGCATCTCCCTGAGAGCAGCTGTGCTCTTGGCTTTTAGCAGAGTGGGACCAGAGCAATGTGGGGCTGGAAAGAGCCACCAGCTCCTCACCCTGCTGCCCCCACTCTGCACAACCCCAGCACCTTTCCCAACGCCCTGCTCTCTCCCTCTCCCTGTAAATGAAGCCTCTGCTCAACACCTCCCTCCTTTCAACACAAGCCCTGTGATATTTTCACCTCTTTTGCCACCAAGAAACAACTTGGCAGGATGTGGTGTCCACACCTCCCATCCCATCTGCTCCAACAAAGCTCCCCTCCAAACCTCCAGGATCTCAAGGCGAGTCCTCCCCTGTCTCTCCATCAGACCAGTATGTCACCAATTCCTTACCCTTATTTAGCAAAATGGGAGCTGCTCCCCCCTCTCTTTCCTTCTGCAGAGGAGCAAACAGCTCAGGAGCTCCCACTTCCCACATCCCACCACATGGATGGGCACCACCAGCCTTTATTTGCCCTCAGAATTAATTCTGCACAGGCAAAGCACCTTTCTCCAGCCACAATTACCTCTTGGCTATCCAAAACTGTCGAGGAAACCAATGCCCACAGTGGGAAACTCCTCCCAGGAGCCCTGCACCATCCTGCCAGCGGGCTGGGATGGGGGAGAAGAGTCTTCAAACCTTTGTCTTTCCTCTGAGCAGGCGCAAGGTAACGGCTGCTGGTCAGACACTTCTCTGCTCACACCTCGTGCTGGGAAGGCAAGCACAGAACAGATGGTTCAGTTCCCCTGGCAGCTCCGAAAACCAAAGGCATTTATTTACTTGCAGGATACAACACGTGCATGAGAGAAACCAAGAGTGAGCAGGATGGGAACATCTTCCCCCAGGAAGGTTTTCCCATCCCGCTCAGGTCATCTTGCGCAAATCACTTCCCAAAGCTGTTTTTGCACAGGGCAGAACGCGACAGGGTGTGTGGAGAAATGCAGGAGCAGGGGTTGCTGGGACACAAATGAGGTCAAAAGCTGCAATCTGAGGTGGACTAGAAAATCCCTTTTGTCCCTACTCCCTTCACAGAATCACTAAGGTTGGAAAAGCCTTCCTGGATCATTGAGTCCTGATCCCAACCTTGTCCCCAGCCCAGAGCTCTGAGTGCCACGTCCAGGCATTCCCTGGACACCTCCAGGGATGGGCACTCCAAACCTCCCTGGGCAGCCCCTGCCAAGGCCTGACCGCCCTTTCCACGCAGAAATTATTCCTGAAAATTTTTTCCTTACTCAAAGGAAATTCTTCCCTTACTCTTCTGCGGTAGAAAAAATGAGCAGCCATGGCTAAAAATGATGCTCAGCACGAAAAATGCTTGGCTGAAAAACGGTGCCCTCCCAGCCATCCCTCCTGGCCCTGGGAAGGCAGTGGAGAACCGGACCCCTCCTGCCTTCCAACCCTCGTGTACCTCACAGGCAGCATCTCCACACTTTGCACTGTAAACAAATCACCAACAGCCTCCGGGATCTTTCCAAGAACATCATTTCACTCACAATAAATCAAACCCCTTGGAAAACCAATGCCAGTCTCAGCACTGTGCCCTGAGTCACTTGGGGGAACATTTTCCTGCCCACGCTCATCCTCTGCACGTGGGGTAACGTGCCATGGCCAGCTGGATCTCGATGGGAAAGTGCATTTGGAAGCACTTTCACCAGGATTCATTGGCTTAAAAACCTTCTAAAATTCGTGGTGCGGGGAAACCAAACACTAAAGAATTCTCCGAAAGATCCAGTGAGCTGCAGGGAACCAGAGCTGGCTGGAAGGAATCCCAGTGAGCACAGGAACCCCAGAACACAGCCTCCAATTCTCACTGTACCCCATCAAAGACCAGGTACAACACCTGAGTCCCTTTGGAAAAAAACCTCAACAACTTCATTTAGATAATTAGTTTTCTGAGCACGGACAGATAAAGGACCGGTACCCTAAATCCTGATTAATTTTAGCACTACAGGATTAAGAAAGCAAGAAGAAAACATGGAAGTGGCTTCTCCAGCAAGACATGGCAGGCAAGGATTACTCCTGGATTTGTGTCAGCCAAACAGCTGGGCTGAGGGTGCCCTCCTTCCTGGGAAGGAAACGCTTCTCCACTGTCAGCCAGTGATTTGTTCCCAGGTGTAATCCTGCAGGAGGAGCCTGGGTAGCCTCCAAGACCCGCTCCCAACGCCTGCCAGGCGTCTTGGCAGGATTGATTTATGGGGTGGGCACCTGCTGGGTGTTAAACCCGCTTCAAGTGATGTTCCACGTGCCAGGATAAAAAGCTGCTAAGACTCAGCTCGGGTCTATCAAAGCTACGGAAGTCGGTGCAATCGGAGATCACATCAGGAAGCACACTGCATCCCTCATTCCCACTGGAATTATTTTATATTATTAATTTATACAGTCATTGTACACCCCTGAGTGTCCTGGCTACCAGCTGCAGGCTTCCCTTCCTTGTTCTGTATTCTGGGTCATTCAAAGGCAGGACAGAGCTCCTAAAACGTGGATTTAGGCATTTCAAAGTACCCAAAATAAACCTCTCCCTGCCCCGTGCTCTCTGTGGTCAGGCTCTGCCCTTGATAAAAAACACAGTCTACTAAAAACCAAGGCTGTGACTTTCCCAGCGCTCCTCAGATGCCAACAGCAGATAAACCCAGGCACTGGACACAGAGGAAGTCGATCCTGACGTTTATCACATAATAAGGAACAATCTTTATCTCACAATGAAATCCCCTCCGAGGGCTGGGCTGGGATTGTTTCGGTTGTTTCTCTGACGTGCCCGAGCTCCGGGCTTGCTTGGAGAGCTGTCTGGGAATCCCACACCCCCTCAGGGGGCTGAGACCAGGGTGAGGGGCAAGAACTCTGGGTTTAACCCAGCCCCTGGGATCTCCCTTGGAGCCCTTCCAGGGGTTGTTTGAACCCAAACCCACCGCGAAGCCGCTCATCGGCAGCGCCGCCCCGAAACGCCGGCTCCCAGCACGCTCACTAACCACAGCGGGGAAAATCTACATAATTCCCATTCTAGAGGGGAACAAGAGGCTTCTTCACAGCTGTGGCAGCACAAAACACACCCCAGCCAAGGTGCTTCAGCTACCAGCACTGCTGAGCTTTCTGTGTTTACCTTAAGCCACACGAAGAAAGCCAAAAGCAATTTAAAATAGCTGGGTAAGGATGTGACAACGGGGCCTTCCAGCAACAGGAAACGTGGCTGTTCTTCCCTCACCCTGTTCGGCACATACCGAGTGTGGTCTGGGCTGTTTGCTCGCCCTCACACACATGCTGATAACAGGAACACTCTTTTTTTTTTGGTGCTGGTTTCCCCCCCTGCCTGGAGCACGTCCTGCAGCCGTGTTTACGATGCAGAGTGTTATTAGGCTGCAATTCACCAGAGCCTGGATTAAAAAGTTTCACTTCCGAGGAGCTGAAAGCCTTCATAGGAGGTGGGAGTTGTTTGGAAAATAATAATAAAAATCTTTTAAGATACCATAATGATTTTCACTGAAGTCCATTGGAATTTATCAGCGGCTCTAATGAACAAAAATTAAAGCAGATGTTTGAAAACCCAGAAGTTTTAGCTTTAGCTGAGATCCTCATGGGAAAACTTTCTGGCCTGCAGAAACCACAAAGCGGATGGGAGCTCTTGCTCATGGCCACAGACAATTCCAGAAGTAAGTCACGGGTCAAAGTCTCTTTTCCAAAGCAGACTTTGCCTCTGAAGCCACCACCAAGCTTTGCAAAACCTTCCCCTACAGACATTCCTCACGTGGGCAAGATAGAGCCAGGATTGTACTCCCGAAGAAAGAGGCAAAGGGTGCCTTTACAACACCCCAGGGACGAAGAGAACACCAATAAACTGAGCTCCAGCCCCTCAAGCCCTTGCACAAGCTGGAAAGGAGTCCCAGCCACCCTGGCTGACACAAGGGCAGTCACAGGGATGGGGTATCTGGGATTGGGCTCTCCCAGCCTCGGGCTGCTGTTGGGATGCAGCTCCGAGTGCCACGAGGAACAGCAAAGGCACTCTCAGATACCTGAGAGCTCAGAACATGCTCCACCTTAGGGCCAGAGGGGAAAGCTGGGCTGGCAGAGGCGAAACACAAGGTCTGAGAATCACAGAATCCTCGAATGGTTTTGGTTGGAAGGAACCTTAAAGCTCATCTTGTTCCACCCCCTGCCGTGGGCAGGGACACCTTCCACTGTCCCAGGCTGCTCCAAGCTCCATCCAACCTGGCCTTGGACACTTCCAGGGGTGGGGCAGCCACAGCTGCTCTGGGCAACCTGTGCCAGGGCCTCCCCACCCTCACAAGCGATTTCTTGGGTTTCTTCCCAATATCAAATCTGAATTTTCCCCTTTTTCAGTTGAATCCATTCCCCTTTGTCCTGTCACTCCAGTTCCTGACAAAGAGTCCCTCCTGTGTTCTCACACACAGTCTTGTCTTCGCCCACCCAAGAGGAGCAGCACGAGAAACACCAACATCTCCTTTTCTCACCACGTGCTCCCCACAAGTCTCAACGACAGCAGCTCGGGTGGTTCAACACCTCATCCTGCCCTGAACCTCTGCCCAGGTCAGAGGTGGAGCAGCCCAGGCTGGCAACGACCAAAGCAATCCCTTGGCCAAGAGGGCTGCCAACGCCTCCACGCCCAAAGGACATCTCTCCACGGGCAAACAGAGCTGAACAACCACCCCGGGATGCCTCGCTGGCTTCCCTTCACTCGAACCCTTCTGCACCCCTCCATGTGTCCTCAGACACACGTTTGTGTCCTCAGGCACATCTAAAATGTGCAGCCTGGAAACGCAGCACGTGCATCTGAAAGGAGAGAGCGGCTGCGGGATCCAAGCGCTCGCCTGCACAAAGGGCAGAAACGCCAGGGCAAGCTGCCAGCTCGGGGCTGGGTCAAGCTGTGTGCATTGCTAAACCTTGGCCTGACCTATCACTGGATCTGGGGACAGGAAATACTGAAGAGAGCTAAAAATCTGCAGCCCGATCTTCAGATGCAATTGCAGAACTAGGTATGGAGGTCGAGGCGGGCAGATAAGGAGATGAAATAGCCGTGAACAACAATTAATCTACAGCTCATCCGCTCATCTGTGGAGCCCATCCCCATCCTGGGACAACACACACGAGCTCAAACCCAAGAGCTTGGGGACAGGAGCTGGGCTGGGAGGTGGCAACTCATTAATGCACAGCAACAGCAGCACGTTTGACAGCACGCACAGCCCCGGGTTCCAACCACATTTAATTAACACATCCCTGGAGCGGGATACAAAGGGTGAAAAAAAATAGGAGACCTTTGTGCCGCCGTCCACGTGCTCTGCTCCTACTACAGGCACCTCCATCAGCAGGTGGACAAACGGGATGAACAGCAGGAGGCCCTGTCAAACCCATCAGGCCACGTGCAGCTGACCCGGTTTTTCAGAGCTTACCCTCCCCTAGGAGCTCACCTCACCCAGTTCTCAAGGCAGCTCTAATTACACTCAGGCACGGGGCTCCGAGCCAAGAACCGCAGGAGACACAACGGGAATCACAAAGCCATCAGCCCAAGAGCCTTTCCACTGCTCTCCCTGGCCTTTTCTGCCTGTTTGACCAAACCCTTTTCCGTCTTTGCCCCAGACCCTGGGACACGAGGCGGGAGCGTATCCTCCAAGAGCATTTGCCATTTCATAGTAAAGCAGCAGCATGAGGCCAACGCAAGCTCGTTACTGGCCAAGAGCAGAATCTGGGCCATCTGATGTTTTAAACTTATTAATTCAGCTGCAGCTGGTAAAAGCACAGTTCTAAAAAAAATGTGTGAATTCAAATAACCGGCTCCCATCTAATCCGCTCGCATCGCTCGCTGCTGCAGTGCAGTTAATTAAATGGTTCTCGTTATAAATCCACTTTCCCCAGAAGTCTCATTAGCCAAATTAATATGATGCATATAGAGCACTTAACCCTTCCAAGAGACTGGTTTTAACAACAGCCTGGCTCTACCTGGCTGCTGGAGCATCCCTCCAAGCCCTTCAGAAGGCAGAGGGGCAGGACCAGCACCCGAAAAACAACTCGCTAGCGCAAAGCGACCGTAGGAGAACCATCCCACACCACATCCCACGGCACCTCCGAGCCTCTGCAATAAATACATGATGTAAAGGAGACAGGGAACCATCTCCCAGTGAAACAGACAGTGAAATCTGACTCAGAGAGGCAGAACTCTTCTGGAACAGCCACTGACACTACAAAGCACACCCAAAAAGTGGGATAGTGCCCAAGCCCTGACACAAACACCTGAGCAGGTGGCCAGCTTGCCAAAAACATCCCCTTTTTTGGAGTACACCCATCTCCTGTCAGCATCACCTCCCAGCCCAGGCAAAGGGGCTGAAACACATCTCCATTACTGCTACCAGCCCCAGACCTACTGTACAGCTCTTCAAAGGAGATTCAGAAGTTGTATCTCAACAGCACAAGAAATACATTGCAAAAATAGGAATTTGAACTACAAACACCAACTTCTAGAAGAAAAGGCATCTCCTGAGTCTCCCCTCTCCAATTCCCTTCCCTCATCACCAGCAATAGCTACAATTGCTCCCATTTACAACAAACAGCTTCATTTAAATTATTACACCAGCATCCCATAAACGCAGATAATTTGCCAAATCATTGGCTTGGCTTTCCTTATCAAGACATACAAATCATAAACACTACCCTGGGTTAAAGCAGTGTTAATTCAAGCAGTTCATGGAGTCAAAATAACAGCTCCAGCTTGCCAAGCTGAGGACACGTAGCTGTGTGTGCACGGCCCTGTTCGTTAACGGGACCCCCCAACCAACAGGGAAGCACATCCCAGAGGCGGCTCCTTCGCGCCCGTTCCCGAGCGGCTGGAGCAGCACGGTGACTGAAGGAAACACAGTTAGCAAGCATTAATAAACTGGAGAACCAAGACAACACAAGGCCAACAACAATCTTCTTTCACATTACAACTCAGTTCAACCTCTTCCAGCCCCTTACCTGTTTTAGGGGTTTACACAGCGCTTTGCCCCGGGAACAGACACCTCGCAGAGCGCAACCACAGCATCCGTCGGCTGAGAGGCATCTGCAGCCTAGCAAAGATCCTGCCCGGCTGCAGGGGGTTATCCACGGAGGTTAAAGCATGTCAAGGCAAACAGGGCAAGCGTCTCAAGGCGTCTTCATGGCACGTCACGAGAATTCTACCACGAGCACAACACGAGAGCTCCCGAAGCCGACGATGCAGCGGCGGCGGCTTCCTCTCGACGGCCGCGGTCCTCAGGCGCGCCCCGAAGTCTCCTGCAGCAAACACGGAGTTGTGCTCCTGCACGGGAACAGCCTTCCAAAGCTCAGGAGCCCCCGGGACAGGAGAACTACAGCACACAACGTTTTCGGGCCGCCTCCGGCTTCTCCTCTCCCCATCTGTACTACACCGGGAGCGACTGCACGGAGCGCGCGGCGGGGCCGGGACGCGAGCAGGGCACATGCACATCCGAGGCGTGTGGAACCACTGGCTTCAAAACCGGTCAAAATAAGGCACTGAGACACCACGCAAAAGGTTTAAATTACCGCCTCCAGCTCTCAGGAACTCTTCATCCATTCAGCACTAAACCCACAACTGCTGAAAAGCCCCTGGAGATGGAGGAGCGCCTCGCGTACGGCAGGAAAGGCTTTATTAACAGCATTTAAACACTTTTAAGGACTCATTTCTCTTTTTCTTTTGGCAATTTTGGTGCAAAGGTTTTACGTGCAAGATTCAAAGCAATTTCAAAACTTTTTTTCTTCAAAATTAAAAAAAAAAACCAAGAATCAAAACTAAAGGCAAACATGTTGGGTGAACAAAATAAATCAGAAACTTAAAATTCAGGAACTCCAGCTCTTCCGACCAGCGAAGCCCCAGACTTGGCCACCGTTCCGAGGCGCAGGGCGGTGCTTCCCTGCTTCTTGCGTGCCAGCAGCAGCACCGCTGCCCCGTCCCGCTGAGGAGAAACGCAGCAAGTGACCCCTTTTTCACTGCAAACACGGGGGCCACGGCAAGGCCATCAGCTAGAATTCTTCTGACTGGTACCACAGGTCGGTCAACGCGAAAGTGCCGGTGCTCTCCCTGCTTCTTGCTCAAGACCCACAACTATCAGCTCAATTGGGCGGCAGCAGCAGGAACCCCTCCGCTGCCAACACAGGGGCCAAACGTTTGTCGTCAATTCACTTCCAGGCAGAAAAACCATTTTCCTCAAAAGAAACAATTTATTTAGAATGAAACAAAATCAGCTCAACTGTGAGCGCATGTTTGAGTGACAGCTACTTTTAAGCTGTGTGAGCCATAAAAAGGGTATTCCTTTACTTTTCCAGCAATCTTGTGTACACAGCACAAAGCAAAGAGGTCATTTTTTTTTTTCCACTTAAAACACGGGCATTGGCATCACAATAGCAGATACACAACTTTTTTTTTTTTTTTTAAAGCTGCCATTTTAGTAAAATGCACAAATACTAAACAGATAAGCTTTCTTCCATCAGGAGGCCCATGTAAATTCCACATAAGCCACAGCTTCTCTTCCCAAAGGTCCATTAGAGCTTGGTATCCCATGCGGTTGTCTTCTGCAGTCCACCAGATTTGCTTGCAGGAGGAAAAAAAACGTTATTTCAATACAAATGTGTACACCAGATCTGGGTTCTTCCCCTCCCTACATTATACAGATGAACACAAAGAGCTACGAGGCCTTTCTGAATATTCTACTCGGACTTCAAAAAGCACCAATACCACCCACGGGCATGAAACCTCGGAATGAAGTCGCCTTCTAGGGATAGATGCAAAACAAGTAGTGCAGGGCTTCTTTTTGGACCAGGATTAAACTAGGCTTACAGTACTGATGATTACTCAACTTGCAGTAACACTTGATG
Organism: Cnemophilus loriae; assembly: GCA_013397755.1. Taxonomy (NCBI): domain Eukaryota; kingdom Metazoa; phylum Chordata; class Aves; order Passeriformes; family Corvidae; genus Cnemophilus; species Cnemophilus loriae. The sequence continues at coordinate 333,678 of VZTF01000071.1, forward strand.
GGGCACATCGAAATCGTTAACCAGGAGAAAAACCAACCCAATTCTCGCTAATTCGGTTGACTTTCCTCACAGGCTATTTCCCGAAGGCAACTTATCAACAAAGCCATGAAATGTAGTGTTACACAGCTCTTTTGCTCTCGTTTTGCTGCGCAGTTCTAACAGCAGACAATGCCAATATTAAAGAAAAGGTCAAATCAAAGACACAACCAATATAATTTAAAATTGTTACTATTCAAGTCATATCTCTCAGCCATCGTTTTCACACAATCGGAACTGCAGGAAGATGAATATTCAATGAACCATTCTCTGCACCACCCGGTCTGCTTTAAGCCTGATACAAAAATCACCTCATCGTTCAGTCTATCAATCATCGGAATATCTGTCCTTCGGTGCTATCAAGAAATAAACAGGGGGACAAAGGGGAAAGAACCCCAAAAGCTCTAGAGCCACATGACAACCATTTCTTCCCCTCTGGGCGCACAGCACTCCCCAGGAGCGCCGCCCTCAACACTGTTTTGCTTAGAGCCAGGAACTGCCATTTTCCAAGCCATTTTTCCCTGAGTCCTCAGAGTTTTTGAACCTGTCTTCACAATTTTGATTCACTCCTCCTCCCAATTAACACCTCAGGCCTTTCACCTCAGTTATCATCAACCAGAGGGTTCTCAAACGCACGCAAGAAATTAAAACTCGTTCTCCGTTCTCCACAGAGGCCAAGAAAGTTGTCACCAAAATATTCCACATTTAACATCCTTGTAGGAAACAAAAGAGAGAGGGCAAGGTTTGTCTGCCTGGCAATAATGCCCTTTTCTCTCTGCGGGGCTGACAAGGATGTGCTGCTATTTGTGCCCCTAAAACCTCTGGACTGAGGATAACCTCGGTGTTCCCGTGGCAGCAGCTCGGCGGGAGCAAACAAAGCCACTGGCCGGAGGCCACGGAAGTTGCGCAAAGTTCCCAATTGAAAGAAATAAAACAACAAACTAAAATCTCAAACAGAACTACGAGTCATTTGAGGTTCTTTCCCCATAGCATAAAACACAAGGATGAAATGATTCGGGAAAAGGACATCCTTTTTCCAGGCTAATTCAACACACGAATGAAATAGAAGAACATCAGCTGCACACGAGGTCGGGAGGGAATACTGAGCTCTCGCCAGAGCAACGTAATGCCAGACACAAGGAGAGAGCCAACAACTGCTACATCTGGTTTGCTCTACACACAGCGGTGTCACCCACAGGCTTCGAAACCTTCAGCCCTGGCCAAGCCGACTTCAGTGGACAGTTACTCCAATGGGGAACACCTCAGACCAAGGAGGAAAGCACAGCCTGCCCGGCTGCACCGGCCGGGGCGGCAGCACGGGAATTCGGTGCCGGCAAAAAAAAAGCTGCCAAGGCTTTGCCACAACAACCCTCAAAGGGTGTTAAAATCCTTGCTTACAAAATAGAGCAGCAACCACAAATAAACCAGATTCAAAGAAACAGGTGCTCCATTAAATAAGGAACCAGAAAACCTGGAGTCAAACACAGCCTCGCCTGCTCCTTCTCGCTCTCCAGCCCAGCATAATTTAACAGCAGAGGCAGGTGGAACCACCGTGACTTTCCAAGGAAAAACGGGAGGGCACCCAGGATGCTCTTCCCAAAAGGCTTCCCAAACCAAGCTGGCTCTGCCAAGCTACGTTGACCCCAAGTTTTATGGGTTTTTAAGCAGGTGCCTGCTGCAGATCAGCGGAACAAACGCTGCTCTCGACGACTTTAAGTGTCCAACATAAACTTTAGTGCTTTTTTTTTCCCCCCAATTTTGGGCAGATTTGAATTCCCAGCCGTTCAAGTCTCTTTCCTAGAAAACTCTTGCAAATTATTTCTGTCAGATGAAATGAGAAAACTCCCTCTGGATGCAAGCAGCACTTGCAGCATTGATCACCTGCTGACACACAACAGGCACCTGCTCCAATTAAAACATTCTCTGCAATAAGTGGTAAATACGCTGTATCTTCTTAAACACAGTGATTTGCATTTCTGGTGTCATTCCCAAAAATTCTCGTTGTTAATAGTAAGCTGAACAGCTGAATTCTGCCATCTCTTACATTCACATTGAAGGACAACCCAGAAATCCTGGATTTTACCCTCAAATTTAAGAGCATTAAATGAGGCTTTCACCTTTTCATTTAGAAAGACAAGTGGCTATAAAAACAAAATCTGTGTTTAAGAGATGCTGCAATTCTCAGTTCACCATGATGTTTGGGATACTGTGTCCACTCATTCCAGGCAGATAACGGAATCAAAGCCCTCTTAAAACCACAGCCCTCTCTGACAAGTGGTTCAGTAACAAAAATTCCTATTTTTGTGACAGAAACTCAAGCAAGTTCAGTTACACCCATAAAATACATTCAAGACATTTCCTCCTTCATCTCCTATTCGCATCCTATTCCACACTTTGAATTTGATTTTTGCCGTGCCAGTTGTAACAGAAATCAACCCACGCCTGTATCAATCATCCAAGGAACCTACTGGAGCATGGACCGAGCGAGGCAGCGTCGCTTCTCCGCAGCCCAAATCCCTGAAAACATGGCTAAGTGCAAGATTACATTCTGGGTTTAAGTGCAAGATTACAATTTTGGGGCCTGTAAAAAGATACAGTGAGATTTACACTTCAGTTTAGAAGCTGCTGCAACATCCTTTCGGTTGTTAAACAGAATATCATGGAATTAGATCCCATCAGGGATTGAGATCCCTTCTTCCCTCCTAAATACCTGGATTACCAAGGTGGCTGAGACAGCTGGAGAAAAGTGCCCAATGATTGGGGAAAAATAAGAAAAAATTAACAACGTTCTTTTAAAAAAAAAACCTGCTAACTGTTCCATCCTTGAATTACAAGAACAAGAGCTCAAACCTCGGCATCTCGGAGTATTTTTAATATTTCTCCGAGATGCTAAAACCACTTTACTCCAGGTGCCCATGATAAACCTCATGTAATGCCCGCTGCACACTGTACCTGAAAAGTCCCTAGCAGACAGCAGTTCCTTGCTATTAACAAAGAGGTAAAATGTTAATGAGAACTTTTATGTAATTAAATTATCACAGAATGAAAAGCATCTCTGGAGAGAAGCACTTACTTGCTCAGTTTGCACTGTGGAACCAGACCCCACTGAACCTGCAACTCTTGGAAAACAACAACAAAAAAAAAGGCAGTAAAACCAAAACCCCACAACATAACTCAAGTTCTCCTTAAAGCACCTCCTCGTTTCCTGCACACCAGAGTGAGCACAAGACATTCCTGGTTTGTAACAAAGTCCTCAGCTCTTCACCAAACCTCGTCACTGCTACAAACCCAAAGTGCACATATGGGATACACCGGGAAATCAGGGAAACACACCTGTTAAAAAGCCCAGTTTCAGTGCATGCACCTGGGGGGCTGGATGAAAAAAGGAATCCCTTTCCAAAAAGGAATTCAGTGTTCTGCTGTGTACCCGAGAGCAGCTGCTGCTCACCTGAAAAACGTCGACCTTGAGCCACGCGACTCAACGGGGAAACCAGCGCGGCTCCCGAGGGAAGGGATCCCGCGGGGCCAAAGGGCCGCTGGCCTGAGGCCGACACGGGATTTCAAGGACTCAAAAGAGGAGCTGACACCAGTCTGTTATACAAGTGTGGTTTTCCATTTCCACTGAGTGCTTTAAATCTGGTCTGTTCGGTTTGGAGCTCTCTCGAGGACGAGCTCTTGGGACTTGCTTTAAAACACATGAAATGAAAAAAGGACATGAATCAAAATTAAGATGACGGGAGTTTTTCTTTCCCCCCTCCCCCCCCCCACCCCAGTTTTTCTCATTTTTCTTTTCTATTTTCTGTAAATCAAAGCAGGCTGAGCCTCCCTGCTGTCCCCACTGATAGGGAATTCTCAAAATATCCTATTCACGCTATTCCTAACCAACCTCTCTGGCTTCTACCTTTATAGAAAAATGTATTAACAGAAAATCGGGCCGGGAAAGTCACCTACAAACAAAGATCTATTTAAAATAACGACAGGGCTGGCTAAGGCTGTATCCCATAGCACCTGGCACACGCTGGAGGGGCTGCATGGAGGAGTAGGCAGGGTTGGGAATAGAACACGAGGGCCTTAGGATGCCCCACGGACAATGATCATGACCAGATAGTCGTCCTCTGATTTGGCCAACGCCTTGGCCGTGGAGTCCAGGAACTGCTGGGAGAAATCGCAGGGCGGAAAGGCGTGCAGGACCCCGCTGTTCTCCTTGTCTTTGTTCCCCCCCACAGGGAGGCTGATCACCCCGGCAGCCTGCTTTTGCTTTAGGTAGGACACCAGATTCCTGAGCGGCCTCTGCGTGGAGGTGGTGGCGGCCTCGGCAGCTCCGGCTGCAGAGCGGTTGTCTGAGGCGCCGGGCACGGCCAGAAGGATGGCGTATCCATTGGGACCCGCCACCTTGATGCGCCGGTTGACCTCGTCCAGCTTGGGCTGGTCCAGACGGAGACGCTGGGTGATCTTGAGCTGAGCCACTTTCCCCCCAGTCGCTCCCTCCACGAGGAGGCTGCTGGCAACTCCGAGGTCCCCCTGGAGCAGGTGCATGTTGGACGGGAAGTTGCTGTTCTTCAGCAGGAGCATCCCCTGCCAAGCCAGGCACAGCTTGGGCGCTGCCCCGGCCTGCGCCGCTCCGTCCTGCTGCTGTTTCTGCGGAGGAGGTTTGAGCCGGGAGCCTCCGCCACCTCCCTCCGCCGCCCGCTCGTCCTTTTTGGCCGGACTTTTGCACTCCTGGGCGGCGGCGGCGGCGCGATGCTTCCGCTCCCGCTCCGCGGAGTTCTTGCGGTCGCGCTTTTCGTTCTGCCCCCGCTCCAGGCTGCCCCGGCGGGACTCCCGGATGGGGGAAGGTCGCTCCAAGAGGAGCAAGCGGGATGAGCGCTCGGGGTCACTACTGTAACGCTCCCGGCCTCCGAGGAGCTCGGGGCTGCGGTCCGGGGGAGAGGTGGTGGCCAAGCAGTGGCGCTTTCGGGAGGAAGAGGAGCGCTCGCTGTCGGGGGAGCGGTCCAAGTGCCGGCCTCCATCCTCCGCCAGCCTCCGTTTCCTAGGCTGATCCCTACTGCTACTGCCCAGCTCCCTCTCCCCGCGGTCCCGCTCCAAGGACCACCCATCCCGGCGGCGCTCCAGGCTTTCCAGCGGGTCATAGGCAGCTGCCCGATTACTCCTGTCCCGCACAGGGGGCGGTGGGGGCACCCACTCTGTCTCGGGGTAAAGGTCTCTGTCACGGTCTCTATAGAGCAACGGTGGCGTCCTGTCCCGGGCCCCCCGCAGAGGGTCAGGGGGGGCTCCCCGGTGAGCCCCAAAAGCAGCCGCCTCCGCCACAAGCTCGTAATGAGCCGGGGGCGGCAAGGGCAGGGGCTGCAGGTAGGGCTGCTGGTACCGATGCTCCGTGTCGGCAAAGTCTACGCGGAGCCGGCGATCCGGCCCCCCCAGGGGGAACCCCCGCATGTGGGTGCAGGCTGCCTGCGCCGCGTCCAGGCTCTCGTACTGGATATAGGCCCAGGAATCCCCTTTGCGGTAATCGATCGTGCGGATGGTGCCAAACCGATCGAACTCCCTGGCCAGGGCGGCCAGGGGCACCCACGGCCCCAGGCCGCCCACCCAGAGCCGGGTGGTCGGGGTGGCTTTCCCGTACCCGATCTTGATGGGGTTGCGCAGCAGCACCTTCCCTGACATGGCCAACTTGGCTCGGTGCGCCATGTCCAGATTCTCAAACTTAAGAAACCCATAGGTGCTGGTCTGCCCACGCCCCGGCCTCTTGATGTCCACCTCAGTGATGACCCCAAAACGGTCAAACGCTCGCCGCAAGTCCGACTCGCTCACGGTGATGTCCAGGTTGCCCAGGAACAGCGTGCGGTTGGCTCTCTGGTCATCCTCAGGGCTGATCTCCTCCTCGCCGGCCGCTCCGGCACCGCCTCCTCCTCCTCCACGGAATCCCCCGGCCGCCG
>VZTF01000071.1:340482-362448 GCA_013397755.1 Cnemophilus loriae
TGTTTGCCCAGGGTGCCGCCCTCGCCCATTGGCTGCCGCCAGGGGGAAGCTCCGCCCTCCTCCGGGCGCTGCGCGCTCCCATTGGTCCGCCGCGCTGTCGGTCTGCCAGCCAGCCCCGTGCTCCCGCGGGGAGGGGCGGGAGTTGCCGCCGTCGCGCGCCTCCCCGTCCCGCTCGCTCATTGGGCAGTTAGAATGGGCGCGGCGATCTGATTGGACGATCGCGCCTGTCAATCGTGGCAGTTCAACCGTGGGAGGATTTTCGCTGCCCATTGGACACTGGGCTGAACATACCTCCGCCTTCTGATTGGCTCTCCTATCTGCCAGTTACAGTATCCGTTCTGCGGCCCCGCCCCGCCCTTCGCCATTGGCTCTCTCCCTTAGGTGCGGGTTCCCATCGTACCTGTCAAAATCTCGCGAGTTGCTCCTTCCCCGCCCCCGTTCCTCATTGGTCACTACTCAACGCAACACGGTGTTCTGATTGGCTGATCCCTACGCCGCTCACGAAGGAGCGCGCCCCGCCCCCAACTCCACTCCTGGCTTATCATTGGGCGAGAAAATGTCCCCAGGCATCTGATTGGGTGCAGACGGAAAGAGTGCTGATTAGCTATGACAAACATCAATCAGGCTTGCGCTGGCTCTGATTGGTCGCAGCGGGGCGGGGGGCGGTCCCCGGCAGAGCTCGCAGTGCGGCAGCGCCTGGGGGCTCAGAGCGCGGTGGGCTGCGGTGCGGAGCGGAGCTGTGGGAGTGCTCCCTGTCCCTCCCCTCAGCCCGCCCGTGCACCCAGCGGGCTGGGCTGAAGCCATCACGGGGGGAGAGGAGGAAGCTCGGCTGCGTTCGGTGCCTGTCTCACCCTTTCCGTCTTTCCTTGTGCGTGTTCGCACCAGGGGATGCAGAGAAACGCTCCCGGCGGCTGCAAGAGTCCCGCAGGTCTCTGGGGGTCCCCCGGGCCCGGCCCGCGCTCCTCTGCCGGGTTTGGAACCCTGAGTAACTGCAGGGACTGTGTAGGGGCACGGTCACTCCTTGCTCGAGGCCACCAAACCTCTTGAACTGTTCCCCATTTAAAGCTTCACGACGCCGTGGTTACCCTGATACCTTCCTGCTTTCACCAGCGGTCCCATCTTGGGGAGTTGGAGCTCGGAGGTTCTCGGAGATGGGGAAGAGGTTTGGGTTCTGTCTGAGGTGAAGGAGCCTTCGCGGCCTCAGGGTCGGGGAATCCCGGCTCCCGTGGAGCAGGAACGCCTCTAATCCCTGTATTTTGTGAGGATTCCTCTCTAATCCCTGTATTTCGTGAGGATCCCGCTGCCACGTGGGGGCCTGGGCACTTCCTTCTCTTTCTCCTGCTCTGCTTTGCCTGTGGGAAGTGCAGATAGGAAAAAGAAAGGTTCAAAGGGGGAGAAAGCGGGGCCGGGGCTGGATCCCACAGCCGTGCTGGAGCTGCTGCCCCTGCATCCCACAGTCCCACAAATCATCCCCCTAAACCCTAATTTCCCCCAATAAAACCGTCATTTCCACACCCAAACTCCCAATTTTACCCTCAACCCTCCAATTTCACAACCAAACCCCAGCTGGATTCCTCCAACCCCCAATTTCGCACTCCAAACCCTCATTTCTCCACCCAAACCCGAAATTCATCCCCCAAACTTTTATTTCCCTCCCTATGCTCTGATTTCACCCCCAAACATCAATATCATCTCCCCAAAACCTAATCTTACCCCCGATTCCATCCTTCAAACCCCAGTTTCATACTCCAACTGCTCATTTCACCCCTTAAATCCTAATTTCACCCCCCATAACCTAATTTCACCCACCAAACCCTCATTTCATTCTCCCAAACCCTAATTCCGACATCCCAAATCCCAATTTCTTCCCCCAAGCACGAATTTCACTCCACCAGATCCTGATTTTATATCCTAAAACCCTATTTTCATCCCCCTAAACACTCATTTTGTGCCAACAAACCCTAATTTCACCCACCAAACCCTCATTTCATTCTACCAAAGCCTAATTCTGACATCCCAATTTCTTCCCCCAAGCACGAATTTCACTCCACCAGATCCTGATTTTATATCCTAAAACCCTATTTTCATCCCCCTAAACACTCATTTTGTGCCAACAAACCCTAATTTCACCCTGCAAACCCTAATTTCACCCCATCAAACCCCAGTCTGATCCACTCAAGCCCCAGTTTCACCCCCCAAACTCCAATTTCACCCCCACAACTGCAATTCCACTTCCAAATTCCAATTTCACCCCACCAGACCCCAGTTTTATCCCCTCAAACCCCAATTTCACCCTCCAAACTTTAATATCATTCCACAAACCCCCAATTTCAGCCCCAAACCCCAATTCCACCCTCCAAACTCTCAGTTTCACCTTCTAAACCCCAATTTCACCCCACCAAACCCCAGTTTGATTTCCCCAGCCCCCAGTTTCACCCTCTCAAGTCTCAACTTCACCCACCGAGCCCCAGGTTGATCCCTCCCAACCCACAGTTTCACCCTCCTAATTTTTATTTTCACCCCCCAGGGCTAACTGGAGAATTATCCAGTCGTTCTTCTTGTCTGCCATCTAAACACATCGAAATCCAGCAGTTCCTGAGGAGGAATTCCCTGCAGCTACACTGGAGTGGGAAGGACTCCGTGGAAACCCGTGACGCTCCAGCTCCTCCGGGCTGTGTTTGACAACCCCAGCCCGAGTGGCTGGAAATGAGGAGAGCAAGGAGGCACAATGTTCCCTGACTGAGCGCAGTGCCCTCACGTCCCTGTGTCACCCCTCGGAAATCCGATCGCTCCCAGGAGTTAATCCTACAGAGCGAGAATGGGATCTGATTGTTTTAGCAGTGGCCATTAGGCTGTGTCTGTCCCTGCCGTGCCGTCTGCTGGCACAGGGACAGAGGCTCCTGAAGCCCTGGGAGGGTTTCAGTGGTTTGTAAATGGCTGATCGTGAAATCATTCAAGGTTGGAAAAGCCTTCCAAGACCGTCGAGTCCAACCTGTGCCCGATCCCCACCTTGTCCCCAGCCCAGAGCTCTGAGTGCCACGTCCAGGAATTCGCTGAACATCTCCAGGCATGGGGACTCCAAACCTCCCTGGGCAGCCCCTACCAAGGCCTGACCGCCCTTTCCGTGGAGAAATTCCTCCCGGTGTCCACCCTGAGCCTCCCCTGGCCCAGCCTGAGGCCGTTCCCTCTCCTCCTGTCTCTGTTCCCTGGGAGCAGAGCCCGACCCCCCCGGCTGCCCCCTCCTGTCAGGGAGTTGTGCAGAGCCACAAGGTCCCCCCTGAGCCTCCTTTTCTCCAGGCTGAGCCCCTTTCCCAGCTTCCCAGCCACTCTGCCCCTGGCCTAGAGCGTTCCATGGGGCTGTTGTGACCCAAGGGCAGGACCCGGCACTTGGCCTTGTTGACCCTCACACCGTTGGCCTCAGCGCATGGGTCCAACCTGTCCAGATCCCTCTGCAGAACCTTCCTGCCCTCCAGGAGATCCACAGAGCCACTCAACGTGGTGTTGTTTGTGAACTGAAAAGGGTGCCCTTGATCCTCTTATCCGGATCATGGATAAAGAGATTAAACAGGACCAGCCCCAATCCCGAGGCCTGGGGAACCCCACTAGTGACGGGCTGCAAGTGGATGTTGAATCACAGAATCCCAGACTGGTTTGGAAAGGATCTTAAAACCCATCCCATTCCACCCCCTGCCGTGGGCAGAGACACCTTCCTCTAGCCCAGGTTGCTCAGAGGAGCTGAGAAATCACTTGATGAGGTGAGAGAAAAGTGCAGAGAAAACCATAATGTGCCATATTTCAGCTTCATCTGAAATTTTTTAGTTACATCTGGTAAAACCTGGCACAGCTCCATGGCTGGAGAAGAAATGCATCACTTTAACAACAAGTGATAGAGACTTCTGTCTCCAAGGTCCTCTGCTCTTCCCAATGGTGCCTGGGGTTGGGAGAGAAAGACAGGGATTAAAATTCCTCAGCAGATGAGTCACAGGGTAAAAGACACCTTGGGGGGGAGCACTGGGCCACATCAGCACAGGAACGGGCCCTTCTGATAGACATTTAATCTGATTAGACTCCTGACCTGCTCCTTCCAAGGGGAGACTTCTCCTCCGGGATTTTTCCACCTCCGCATCAGCTGCTGGCTGTATGGATCTGCGTGCATCTGTGTGGATCTGTATGGATCTCTGTGGATCTGTGTGGATCTCTGTTCCACAGTGCTGGTGTGTTTTGGAGCGGGTTTGGCACTGGGGGAAGGCAGCGCAGCACCAGGAGGGAGGTCTGGAGAGGATCATGCTTTGTCAGGCCATGAAAAACGATCTGGCACAAGCAGGAATCTTCCCCTGGGCCCAGGCTGGAGAAGGAGCGTTGTGCTCTGCTCTGCCTGTGCTTAGATAAAAGTGTATGAATAATTCAGGTGCCAGATGGCCCTTGAGCCCCTGGCCTAGATCTGAACATCCAATTACAGCTGGTGTCCCTGGGACTTGGGCATCCAGGTCCCTCTGCGGAGCTGGGCTCATCCCGCAGGGTACTTGGGTGTTGCAGAACCACGGAAATTGGCCGTTTCCTGCAAAAAAACCCCAAAACGTTCTCTTGGGGTTTAAGTGTGTGTTTTCCTTTCCAAACCCAGCTGGAGCAGATCGCAGAGGAGCAGGTGGGTCTGATGGAGGAGGAGATGCAGTGGGCTCCTTGGATGGATCCCAGAGCTCCCACTCCAATCCCACTGATCCAGGCAGGATCACTTGCGAGCACCTCTGCTGGGGAGGCATTTGCCTGTTTGCAGTTTTGCGTTCAGACGAGCTGCCTTTCTTCCAGGAGAAGTGCTCGTATCCCAGCTGGCTGTTGGAGACATGGAAATCCATTAGCTCCACTTAGGCGAGGCCACAAGAGCCCTCCTGGGAGCGGAGCTGCGACGCTCTCCGACCCGGAGCCGAGGCGAAGCCACCCTGGAATGGTGGCTGCGATCCCCGCAGTGGCCCAGACCTCGCCTTGGCCAGCAGAAAAGAAACTGGAGAACATCCACGCTGCGGGATGCCGGGGAGGTTTGGCAGCGAGCAGCGAGGCGGCACCTCGAGGAAAGCCGGGAGGGAGCAGATTTCTCCCCGCAGCCGGGAGAGCGGTGCCCGGCGCTCCCTGGCCGGCGGCGGGGGATGGAGACAGCTTCAGGATTCCTCAGCCCTGCCTGTGCCGCTGCTGGATTAAACCGCTGCTAAAACCTAGCTCATGTTGCCATGAGCTCTGCTCAGCGTCGTCTCCGAGGGCTTTGGAGACGGCTTTGGGTCCCCAAGCAGCGACTCCTGCGGAGCATCCTCAGCACCAGCAGCCCCAGACACCCCAGCCTCGTTCCCCCGGGGATGCGGGGGCTCTGCCCGCAGGCAGGGCAGGGCAAGGAGAGCAGAGCAGGGAAGAACAGGGAAGAGCCGGGCAGGCAGCCCCTGCCCGTCCCGCTGCCGGCAGAGGGCAACGACGGCCCGTGGATTACCGGGTCTGATCCGGCCCCGCCGCCGCAGCCCGAGACCCTCTGCCCCAGCTCCTCACCCCCCTCCGCTCCCTTTTCTTCTCCATTTCGTCTCTTTTCCTCCGCTGCGTGGGGAGGGCTCGAGTTTAATAAGTAATGAAGGAATTTATGGAGCCATTAGCACAGTAATTGTTCGCTTTCCACCTAATATTCAGAGATTAATGGAGAGGGAAGAATAAACCCCCAAAGTACAGAGAGAATTAAGGCAGGATCAGGGATCGCATTGCAGGGCCACATCCTTCCCTGAAGCCCTCTGTCCTGAGGAGACCTGGTGCACAGACATGAACCCAGAATTCCAGAGCTTTGGGCACCCAGGGACCCCCCCGTGCTCTTGGTTCCGTTTCCCTCCCAGGGGCTTGCTGAGGATGGCCCCACTCAGGACAGTGATGCCTGTACAGGACGGAGCCACCTGATTTTGGGTGCCCAGCCCTGGTGCCTCGCGGCAGCGCCCTGCGGCTCCTCCTGTGGGGATGCAGCCCGAGGAAGCCAAGCGGGGCCCCGGGAAGCTGCGCACATCCATGGGCTCCAGGTGCTTTGGCTGCGCTCTGTCTCCGGTCCATCTGCCCCCTGCAAGCTGCTGCCTGTGCCTTCCAAGCGTTACCTGTGCTCAGAGGAACCCAAATTTACATCCTGCTCCCTCAGAGACCCTTCCACCGAGAGGCAGGGATTTGGTCCATCGCCACGCCGTGCCTCAGTTCCTCCCCTTGCTCGGGAGGAGCAGCAGGGCCCAGAAGGACTCAGCCCATCTGCGCTCCCGCAGCGATCCCGGCAGGCGGGCGCCTTTAAACGCTGGAGCCATTTCCATGTCACCACGCGGTGACATGGCCAGGAATGACGGATGAGCCGGGGCTTGCTGGGCAGACACCAAACAGGTGGCAGCTCTGGAGGGGGGCCATCACATAACCACAAGTCCCCAGAACGACCCAAACACCAGAGACTTCATCCCAGCCAGGGCTCTTGGCTGCCTTGGGAAAAGGATTCTCCTTGGATAGGGAGAGAGAGGGAAAATGGGGGAGACGCCCCCAGCCCCGCTCTGAGCTATAACGTCACTGCTGCGTGTGACGTGTTTGCAGGACAAGTGGCACTTGCTCCGGGAGGGAGAGGCAGCGCTGAGGATGCTCTGAGGAGCCAGACAGTGAGACCAGCACCGAGACCTGCGCCCTTCCCCGTGTCCCAGCGGGGAGGAACAAGGACACAGCCTGCGGCAAAAGACATTTTCCAACCATTTGCACAAGCAGCCGGGAAGGGAGGCGCTGGGCAGGAGCCTGCGGAGCGCCCGGCGCTCACACAGAGGAACAAAGGAGATGGCCCGAGGAGACAGCTCCACGTGCCAGCCAGCCACAGGCACCTCACACCTCTCTTCCACACCTCTAAGGATCATCCCCATCTCCCTTCGTCTTCAGGGTGGAGTGTGTCACGTCTGGCAGCTCTTCCCTGTGACAGGCTCCAGCCACAGGGGGAGTGCAGCGTGTCATGCCGAGCAGCACGTCCTCCCCTGTCCCTGTCCCTTCAGGGCCTTGCCTGCAGCCCTGGAGGAGAACAGACCAAATCTTCCTGACACCTTCCTTCCTCTCCAACACCTTCCCAAGTGCAAAAGGTGGTGTGCTGAAACACACCACCCCAGGGCACAGGTGAGAGCCCAGAGAAGGTGCCTGGAACCCCTCAGCTCTGAGGACATGTGCTCACCACAAACTGCAGGATTTTCCCTGGTTATTTGCCCTTCCCATCCCCTGCGATGCACAGGCAGCCCAAAACTGGTTTCTCATCCCATTCACCTGCAGACAATTTTCCACCTGCTCCTAAGCAGCTCCAGTGCCTCAGTTTCCCCACACTGGGGGGTTTCAGGGAGCAGTTTTATCATAGGTAGGGGTGGACGATGCCCCCACCAAGCCCCCAGCACGTCCCATCTCGGGTGCTCCAGCATGGATTCATCATGTCTTTATGTCACCAGGAGAGGGGAAAAATGGCAATTAAGATAAATCAGAGGCTGGCAGCTCCATTCATCATCTCGAGGGGAACAGTTCCAGCCTGAATGGGGAGGGAACTCGGGCAGGAGACAATCAATAAGGCCTGTGGGCCTGTAAGGAGACACCCACCAACCTTCAGTCGGGGCCCCAAAGTCAAAACCTTGCCTGCCTTTGCCGTTGGAGCAGTGCTGGACCTGGGGAAGGAATGTGCGAGTTGAATTCCCTCAAGATCTTGTGTTTCCAAGCCAACAGCCCTGGGCAAGGCCGTGCTGCTCAAGGAGACCCTTCTCCAGGTGTAAGGGGATCCTCCACCCTATGGAGGAGCTGTGAATAATTCATGGTGCTGGCTGGTGGCGCAGCTGCCCAGGAGCTGCTCTTCAGAGGGGGTTTTAGCCCAGGATGCTCTGAGGAACAAAGGAATCTTCTCATTTCCAGAGGGCTGGGAGCTGGGAAACGCTTTGGGATCTCAATCGCAGCAGAGCGGCTGATGCAAGGAGCACGGTGTCACTCCGGGCCACCCCGGCGTTTCACACCCACCAAGCTTCATCCCCGTGGTGGCTCCAGGCTCTTCATCCCATGGGACCATTCCTGCCACTCGTGTCTCCTCATGGACATTGCATTGTGGATTTAATTGCACGCTTTTCCATCCCTCCGGGTGGTCCCTCAGCAGCTCACTGCCAGAAGGGCTCAGTCCAACACCTCCTCATCCGCTCCCAGCCTCCACGGGGACAAGGACCCAAGCCAGGCTGTCCTCCTCCAGGCAGAGGCACCAGGAACCGTGAAGGACGGGGTGGTGTCACCACAAACCCGCCACAGGCAGGCTGGTGGGACCCACAGGGTCTCCACGGGTTGGATGCCAGTCCTACCCCATCAGCAGGACACCTGCTGGGAGATCCTGACGGAAAAGGGCCTTGTTGTAGAGACCCAAAGGGCTCAGTGTGTGGCTTTAGGTGGTGTGGGGGCAGTTCGCAGGCACGGGAGGGTGGCTGAGCAACCCTGCAGCCTCCTCCTGCCCCGGGATCTCCCTCATCTCCATCCCATCTCCATCCTCTCTCTGTTCCTTCTTCCCCTCTAAGCTGTGATAAATCCTGTGGGTCTTTATCAAAAACCACTCTGTACATTTGGTGCCTGGAGCTCCTTCAGCCGTGGACTATGAATTCTTGCTAAATATATATTTAAGGCAGTCGTGGGGATATTTTTAAATGACCCCTGAAGCTATTTCTGCTTAATTTCCCTCACTTTTTCTCCGTGTCTCTCCCTGATCTTCTCCTCCAGAGAGGACGAGAGCTCATTTTCATCTCTCCTGTCTGGGAGATGGGGTGCCTGACTGGCTGAGGACAAGAAACAGCCCAAAAAAGAGCAGACAGGGCTGAGCAAGAATAGCAACAGGGCTGGCCCAGGGCAGCACACGGCAGGGTCTGGCCCCCCTCCGGCTTCAGGGTGCTGCTAATCACCAGTCAAGAGCACCCAGAGTGGAATATTCCCCTCTGCAGCCTCGCCCAGGCACCAAGCAGGGCTTTCAGAACCTCTGTAATCTCAAATTAGATCAAACCTACACGGTCAGGATGAGATCTACTCCCGGTCCTGGTGCTAGGGACCACCCCCACTCAAAGGCAAAGGCACATCCCAGCTTGCCCTGAGAAAACAGCGGGTCCAGCCATAGCCCCAAACCCAATTTATTTTCCACCTTGGGCCAAGCTGTTTCTCTGCTTTACATCTCAATTTTCTCATCTGACACCTGTGGAAAATCACCCGTTCCTGGAGCTAATAAGGCCCCGCAGATGGAAGAGGTTATTTTCCAAGGCAGCCCTCGGGGGAAGGCAGCGTGTGTGTGTACACACATGGGTTGGTGCGCTGAAACACTGCCAGGGGAGAAATACAAACCAGTGCAAAACCCCAGGCTGGTGCTGAGGAGAAACCAGTTCATTGGTTTAACCCTTTCATCTCGACGCTCTCTCCTGCCCCCGCTGACGTCCTTGAGAAGCCGTCATTCATCTCGAGCCATCGGCTCATTCATTTTCCCCGCAGGCAAGATTTGCCCTTGCAGCTCTGCCCCTCACCCTTCCCATCCATTCTTTTCACAGGTGATTAATTCCCAGCCCTGAGTTTAATCCCGCTACAGCAGCCTCCCCTTCATGCTGACTCATTTGGTTTGGGCATTTCTCAGGTGTCCGTGGGGATTTTGTCTGGCTCCTTCGGATGGGCTGAGTGGGAAGAAGCAGGATTCTTCCAGCTAGAAAGGGGGAATGCTCCTTTGCTCCTGGCTTCTTCTCCGTGGCTTTCCATCTCTACCTTGCCTCCCAAATTTCCTTACCTGCAACCCACCTTCAGCCTTTTTTTTGGCACTTCCCTGGCTGCTCAGGCATCTCCAAGCCTTGTGAAGTATTGACTCAACAGGATCCCGCAGAAAATGAAGACAAGAGCACATCGTAAACCAGAAAATGGGGATCCCAGGGAGGGAATAGATCCCTGATGAGGCCCTGCCTCTCAGGGAGCTCCCCCAGCCCCTCTGCCCAGGGCAGGATTCCAGTCTGCATCCGCACTGTGCTGGATGAGCAGCCCCAGGGTTTCACTGGTGACATTCATGCACCAGAGTCCAGCCTGGATTTCCATTAAAGCTCCTCCAAACTGTCCCACAGGCAGGTGGAGTAGCACAGGCACAAATCCCAAGGCCTGAGGATACTCAGAGCTTCTGTTTTTCTCCAAATCTCTTCAAAATACTTTAAGAGACCCTGGCTGCTCTTTTTTGGTGCAAAATGACCCCAAAGTAGAGGCTGCCAGCAATCAGGTTCTAATCATGGTAACCAGCACTGACACACTCGGAGCATTCCCAGCAAACCCAGCTGGGCGAGCTGGTGCAGCCCCTGCCTCCCTGGGCTCTGCCTGTGTGCCCAGCATTTGGCACTGAGGTGGTTTCTCACACCTCACTCAAATGCAGGCTGGAGCTGCTGTGAGGATCTGGCTGCTTGTTGGAAAAAATCTCCCCAGATCCTGGCTGGGAGATGGGACAGAAGAACTGAGGACGGGAAACTGTGGCTCGCTGTAAAACTTCTCAGCCGGGGTCCTTTGAAATTCCTGTTGCACATTCAGTCCTGGAGATTCTCCATCAACTTCTGTATCTGTATTTCAGCATGGATCAACCTGGGATAGATCCAGGATCCTGGTCTGTCAGGAGCTCGGCAGCATCCATGAGCTACACGCTGACAAACAGAGGTACAGATGGGGTGAGATGCCCCAAAATGCCCCTCAGAGGGGGACTGTGACCCCAGGAGGCACCCAGGACATGGAGAGGAGACCCTATAGCCTCAGAAAAGATTTTTTCAGGTGAATGTCGAGTGCCACAACCTGCACTCTGGATTGAACCCCTTCCTCCCATCACCGGGTCGGTCACTGGGACAGCCCACACTGACCCCTCGGACCAGCCAGCCCAGCTGCCAAGAGCTCTGGGAAGGTGGATTGCTTCCAGATGCTCTTGGGGGAGGTCCAGGACGCCCAGAGCTGCTGCAAGCCGGAGCTGGGCACGCGGCCCGGAGCAGAGCCAAGTCACAGCTCCGGCCGCGCTCAGAGCAGCGCGGGTGTGAGAGGGGTGTGAGCGATGGAGCGACAGGGAGGCCAAGGGAGGAGGGCGGGGGAGTGGCCTCGGTCACTATTTACAGCATCACTGGCCAGGCCAGGGCGGGGATTGTCCTGCTCTGCTCTGCACTGGGGCAGCCTCACCTCCAGTCTGGGGCCACTTTTGGGTGGCACAATATAAAAAAGATGTGAAGCCATTGGAGGGTGTCCAATGGAGGCCACGAGGATGGGGAAGGGTCTGGAGGGGCCTAATGAGGAGGAGCTGAGGACACTTGGTCTGTTCAGCCTGGAGAAGGAGAGATTGAGGCGAGACCTCATTGGGATCGACATCCTCCCAAGGGGCAGCAGGGGGACAGCTCCGATCTCTGCTCCCTGTGAGCAGGGACAGGAGCCAGGGAAGGGCTGGAGCTGGGTCAGGGCAGGGTCAGGCTGCAGATCAGGGAAAGGTTCTTCCCCAGAGGGTGCTGGGCACTGCCCAGGCTCCCCAGGGAATGGGCACGGCCCCGAGGCTGCCAGAGCTCCAGGAGAATTTGGACAGTGCTCTCGGGCACAGGGTGGGATTGTTGGGGTGTCCATGCAGGGCCAGGAGCTGGACTCGGTGATCCTTGTGGGTCCTGCCCACTCAGGATATTCCATGATTCTACTCACTTTTAACCCAGGCAAAGTTGTTGTCCTTTGCATGTCAGTGAGACCGGCACGCTCGGAGCCACAGTGACCATTGCACAGCAGGACAGAGGTGCTCTCCAAGGGCACTGGGAGAGCTGGGGACACAGACACCGCTGGGACACTGGAGTGGGCAGGTTCTCCCTTGAGGACCAGCATCCATCCCTTCCCTGGGTTCCTAGGGAATTTTTGCTGGCACCCAGAAGCACTTTGGAGCCCTGAATGCCCCCTCTACCTCCTGCTGCTTTTTCTTCTCACCCACTTCTTCCACCCCTATTCTGATGGTCTCCCACCCCTTCCCCTGGCAAACCGTGGCCTCCCAGCCCTTCCCTCTCAGTGCTGCTGTTCCCACCAAGGGTCTCGAAAGGGTGCTGGTAGCACAGGGTGCTTTACAGTGGGCTGTGTCCACCCAGCCAGCGTGTCCCTGGCACAGCCCTGAGCAGAGACCTCACAACTCATTGCAGTGATGATGAGTCAGGTCTCAGCGAGGAGCTGGCAATGAGCACCGAGAGCCCCTGTCCTCCCTGGGCCAACAGCTGTACGGGGAGGGGGCTGGGTTTGGGGTGCTGGCTCAGCATCAGGTGCTGCTGCACTGATGGAGAGGCGGCAGCTGGGTGTGTGACGCAGGCTGAGACAGCTGGGAGTGGTCTGCCTGGAGAGGAGAAGGTTGTGTGGAGACCTCACAGCCCCTTCCAGGATCGGAAGGGGCTCCAGGGAAGCTGGAGAGGGACCCCTCATCAACTTCCCTCGTCAGGAACTGGAGGGACAGGACAAAGGAGAATGGGTTCAAACTGTCAGAGGACAGGAATAGATGGGATACTGGGAAGAAATCCTTCCCTGTGAGGGTGGGGAGGCTCTGGCACAGGGTGCCCAGAGAAGCTGTGGCTGCCCCATCCCTGGCAGTGTCCAAGGCCAGGCTGGACGGGGCTTGGAGCAGCCTGGGACAGTGGGAGGTGTCCCTGCCCATGGCAGGGGGTGGCACTGGATAAGCTCAAAGGTCCTTTCCAACCCAAACCATTCCAGGATTCCATGACACTGGCACAGGTGACCGTCCAGTGTGGCAGGGGCAGAGGGCATGCAGGGAAGCTCCGCCAGGGGCTGGCAGCCCACGCTGAGGGGCCCTGGCTGGGACCCCCAGCAGGGTCTGGGTGAGTGTCTGAGCTGCCCAAAGAGAAGAGGGTCCTCCCCCACGACCGTGGGTGCCCACCTAGGGCAGGCTGAAGACATCCCTGCAGAACCAGGAAGGTCTTTCCAAGCTAAACAACAAGGGGAATAGGCAGAAATGAAGCAAAATCCCACCTTGGGCTAATCCGGGTCCCACTCCAGCCTCGGGCTGCTGTCCCCACGGCTGTTCCAGCCCCTCTGTCCTGGTAAACTGCCTCCCCTCCTTTCTCTGAGCCGCGGCATCGCGGTCAGAGCTCTGATCACTTGATCTGGTGCTGCTGCCCGGGAAAGGACTCCCAAGGACACCAGACAAGGAAGGGCACACCACGCTCGGCTTGATTAGATGGATTTGAGACCAGCTCTGAGCCCTCCTCCAAGGCCACCAGAGCGGGGCTGTGCTCTTCCCAGGTGACCGGCTCCAGTTTGGCTGGGACACCAATGGGAGATGACTCCCATCTCCATGGCATCCACGTTTTCCGTGGGGCCAGGGCCAGGGGTGCAGCCCTCCAGCGTTCCCCCTCCCCTCTGGCCACTGGTCCCACAGGGAGAGGAGCAGCAGCTGAGATAATTCACCATTTAATGTGACCAGATGGCTTAATTTAAACCAAGTCAGAAGGGAGAGAAGCTGCTCGGAATGTCTCCAGGAGTTCAGGCTGTCCTCCCGCCTCTCCCTCTCCCTGCACTGCCTTCCTCCAGGAGCAGGTAAGGTCCTACAGGACCTGCTGCAGGGCTGCACCCAGCCCCAAAGCTCCTCAGGTCCTCTCATCCTTTCTCCTCCCCAGGCTCCACTGTGCAGGAGGGAGGAAAAATATATCCAGGTGTAGCAAAAATTCCAGCCTCTCCAAAAGCCCTTTGCACGTTGTTTTGGTCTACAGAAGCCCTTGAGGTCGTCACTTTGGGGGTCGTGTTGTCTGGTGACAGGTAGTGGCGTGGTTGGAGGTGGTGGCACTGTCACCCAGTGATGCAGGAACTGCAGGGGCAGAGCTGACAGCGATGGGGAGGGGCCAGGGCGGGCAGAAGCCTCGGAGGTGGGCACAGGGAGCAGAAGGGTGACGACCAAAGGGACTGTGGCTCCTGTGCTAAACCCGTCCTGCTCCTGTCCTGCTCCTCGGGAACATCCCAGCCACCATGGTGCCCATTAATCCCTTCCTAAACTGCCCTCCAAGCAGTGCCCAACCCTGTGCCCATCACACTGCCAGCTCTTACAGGATCACGGAAGGGTGGGAAGGTTGGTCAGGCTTGGAAGCGCCCTCTGGAGATCCCCCAGTCCAACCTCCGCCAAGGCAGAGTCACCTGGACGCAGGAACGCATCCAGGTGGGTTTGGAATGTCTCCAGAGGGGGAGACTCCACAGCTCCCTGGGCAGTCTGTTCCAGTGCCCATCTCGAGCTCTTCCCTCATCTCAGGGCTTCTCCTGGCTCTTGCCTTCCACCCAGAACCAAATCCCACTCCGGCTTTGGCCACGCAAGCCCCATTTTATGCCCTTCAAGCCCCTCACACAGTGAGATCCTGCCCAGACCGGAGCTTTCAGTGCCAAAAATCAGCGTTCTCTTGGTCAGCAGGGGCGGAGGAGGCTGATCTGAGCCCTGACCATCCCCAGGGCACGGTGTGAAAGCCGAGGATGATCGGGGAAAGGTACGATCAAGCGTTCAGCACTGCCTTTTCCTGCCCGGGAATTACCCCAGCACGGCTCCCCGTGCCCACAGGGAGAGCCAGGCAGCCAGCCCTGCTCCAGGCAGGCATCCCAGGAGCCAGCACAGCTCCTTGGGCTGCCAACCTCCACCATCCCCACCTGCACGAGGAAAACAACCCTGAGATGGGGGGAAACACCTCCAACAGCCCTGCCGACCCCCCTAATTTCCAGAACAAACACACCAGGCTCTTCTCTGTCAAGAGACGTTGATTTTCCTCTAATTACCCACATAACAAATCCGTCCTGGTTGTGCAGAGCTTTCATAACAGGTTGCATGGCCGTAGGTGATTGCTTTAAAAAGCTCCCCACCCATGGAGCTGCGCTCGCCGAGCCTGTTCCCTCCGCAGTAATAAATGCTAATAATAAGGCTCAGCACCACGCAGCATTTTATGGCCTGTCTAATGCAGGAAGTCAAAGTTACTGAACACAATGGGCTCTTCGAGCCACAAAAATGAGCAGAATCCAAGCAAAAAGCCAAAGCAGCCTTTTGGAAGCGGCAGAGCGCGCCAGCAGCCTTGATTTGGGCTATCAAAGCTGAATCTGGCAGTTAAATGACGCGCCCGAGGCTAGAAAGTGCAGCGGTCACAGGACCCGGGGCTGGCGATCTGCTCCTCTCCCACCCGTGTCCACGAGCCTGCCTCGGGCACAGACGTGGGTGGATGGTTCCCATCCCCTCGCAGCAATTTTCTCCCCCATTAGACTAATTAGCCCCGCCGGCCCAGCAGCTCTCGCTCGTTGCCAGCCCGATGTGCCGAGGCCGGGGGTCTCGGGAGCTGCTCGGTGCCGTCTCTGCACGGAGCAGCTGCTCTGCCGCGGCTCGGGGCGGTGATCGGCGGGACTGATCGCCAGCCAGGATGTGCTGAGCCGAATTTCAATCAGGCCAGGCAAAAGCCATCCACCTTCATCCTCCGCGGGGGAAATCTGGAGGGAGAAACACGGGAAATGTTTCTTCCCGCGTCTTGGGAAGAGTGTGATCCCACGGAAATGCAGCAGCAGCGGGGTGTTGAGGTGCACAGGGTGGCAGCTGTGGTGGCAGGAGGGAGGGCAGCTCTGGAGATGGTTTTGTCCCGCAGGCTGAAAACGTGGGGGGAAAAAGCAGCAGTGAAATGTGGGGAGAGGAGCCAGGAGCAAAGGCTGGGGCTCACAAAGGATGGAGCTCACAAAGGACGGAGCTCACAAAGGAGGGGACTCACTAAGAAAACTCTCTTTTTTCCTCCCTCCTGGTGAGGTTTTGAGGACAGGCACAAACCACGACCACCAGAGACAGGAGCCCTTCCCTCAACAGCAGCTCCCTGCCCACCGTGGAAGTTGAGGATCCCTTGTTGCACCTCTTTTAGGATCAGCTGGCAGCACCGAGAGACTCAAGTGCCTCGGGAGCCATCCCGATTTACCCCTCGTCCCAGCCCGTCGCCCTCGAGGCGGTTCCGCCTCTGCAGCACAGACAACGGGATTAGCATCGATCTGCCGCGAGCAGCATCCTGGGCAGGGGCTCCGCACGCCGCCCGTGCCGGGAGCACCCACCGCCCCTCCAGCCTCCCTGCCCGCATCTCTCCCCCGCAGCCAGCAGCAGAGTCCTCTGCGGAGTGTCTTGGCCCCCAAAGCTGTCCCTCAGAGGGGACAAAAGCGACCCAAATGAACCGTGACTCAAACACGCGGTGCAGATTTGAGAGCTGAACCCCACCGTGCATCGCCTCCCTCCCGCCCGCTCGGCGTTCTGGTTACGGCTGCTTTAGGACAACGGCCATACCCACCAGCAGCTGCTTTCTTACACACGAGAGACAGGAAAACATCCCTGGTTTATCCCCAAATGCCTCTCTGGCTCCTGTAACATGTGTGCAGCTCCAGAGGGAAATGGGGAGAGGGGCTGAATGTGAAAATAAGACAGTTCCTACTGCATGCTGCATTTTGGGGTGGGGAGATCCCAGCAGCCCAAGGAGCTCCTGCATTTAAATTCCTTCTCCTGGGAGCTGGGTCCCCGTTGTGGTGCCTGGGGGCTGATGAGGAGGGGAAGGAGCAGCACGACCAAGGCTGTGTTTAAAATCATGGAATCCTGGAATGGTTTGGGTGGGAAGGGACCTAAAGCCCATCTTGTTCCAACCGCCTGCCATGGGCAGGGCCATTTTCCACTAGACCAGGTTGCTCCAAGCCTGGTCATTGCCAGCAATTTCAAAGAGGTGCTGAGGAACAAAAGCCCTTGAACATTTTTAATGATGGATGTTCCCTGTCGGCTCCATGCTGAACAAGGAGCCTTTAAAGTCGGGCTCCCTTTGATTGGACAACGGACCCAGGGAGAAAGAAGTGCTTCTCCTCCTCCTTATCTATCATCTACCCTCCTCCATACCCATCCTGCCCCAAAAGAGCTAAATTTAGAAGCAAAAGCCCAGGAATCCCAAGCAAGGGGCAGTAGGGGCTGCCCAAGAGCGGAGCAGCAGCCCCACAACCGGGAAATTTTAACCCACGGTGTCTCCTGAGGGGTTTTAGCAGAGGATGGGGGACATCAAGGGGGTTCCTCACCATCTATCCCAAATTTATCCCTCTCATTTTCTGGGATACAGGAGCTCTCATTCTGCTGCACAGAGCCAACACAACCCCCCCATCACGGCCACAGCCAAGACCAGAGAGGAGAACCTGCCCCTTCCCTGCTCCTCCTTAATCTCTTCCAAAGCGCTGCTCCAGATGAGTTCTTTAAGAGCCCCAGCCTCTTAAAAGGCCATTTCTCCCCACAAATCCCAGCCCTGCCAAGCTCCTCAGCTCACGCTGGCTTCCAACATACCCACTGGCTCCAAGGACACTTAAACCAGTGACGGGAATGTGACGTCCTTCTCTGAGAGGGACGACACTCGGGAAGCACGAAGAGCCCCCAGCTGCAGCTGACTCCCAATTATGCTGCTCAGAAACTTCTCTGTGGTATTTTTTGGAGCTGTTAACATCCCATCAAAAGTGTCCCGTTGAGCAGAGCTGGCTGGCAGGGAGCAGGCAGGGTGCACGCCCGGAAGGAACCGCAGCTCTCCCGTTATGGTAAGTTTTCCAAGACCCACCAGTTGTGTCCCTAAATAGTTTCCTTCCATGAACAGTGAGATGGTGTCAGCTGCCTTTTTTAAATGAACAGCAGAAAACAACAAAACAGCTGCAAGTGGCAGCTATAAATGCAAAGCAGGGGCTGGAGGGGGCTGGGGACCCCTGGAGAGGGGCCGGGGGATTTGCAGGGGAAGTGGAAACGTGTTCAAAGGGGACAGTGCTGGGCTGACCCTGTGAGGAGCTGCTGCAGCCTGGCAGAGCTGCTTGGACACCGCTGACCTTCCGTTTGCTGGCAGTTTGGGAGCAGATGGTATTTCTTCCAGCTGGAAGCAGCCATCCATCCCTGGAAGTGTCCGAGGCCAGGCTGGACAGGGCTTGGAGCAACCTGGGCTAGTGGAAGGTGTCCCTGCCCATGGCAGGAGGTGGAATGGGATGAGCTTTAAGGTCCCCTCCAACCCGAACCATTCCATGATCCATACTGAAAGCTGCTCCTTGGACTTCTCCCCTCTTCCCCTGGCCAGGTCTCCTGCACCCTCCGTGCTCAAGGGGGAACTCTGTGCTCTGCTGCAAAATGCTTCCCACCAGGGCTTAAATACCTCAGGTTTATCACCTATCTCTGCCCACCCCTGCCTGGCCATCCCTGCTTCCCATCAGTGCTGGGAATCACAGAATCATTTAGGCTGGAAAACGCCTCTAAGAACATTGAGTCCAGCCTTTGAATGAAGCTGCAAAAATCCTCCTTTCTCCAGGAAGAGCCACAGGCTCCCACGGAGAATTCAGCCAGGTTACTGAAATAAAGTCAGTGGATATCTGGAGTGCTACAGTTTGGTCTGGGGGTTAGGTTGGTTGGTTGGTTGGTTGGTTGGTTGGTTGTTTTTCCTGCAGGCTGTTCCACAAATACCATTTTCTGGGAGCAGAAAGCAAAGCCAGGGACTTGCTCAGGCTGGGAAAAAACCAAAGGCTGACAATGGAGCAGCCCGGGCAGGGATAAGAGGGAGTTCATTTGCATGTGTTTGATGCAGCCTCAGACACACAGGAATAAGCCCCTGGTTACCACGGAGCTCCTGGCAGCGTTCAGAGAATGCCCTTGGCACGTGGTCCCCAACCCAGGGACAAGGGGACTCCCTGGGACGCTCCTGCCGTGGTGACTCCATTCCCAGGGGATCGGATCACGTCTTGCGTCCCAGAGGAATGTCCACCCCAGCAGCTCGGGGAGGGCTGGCCCTCTCCTAACCGGTGCCAAACCTTGGCCAAATCCACGATCCGAGAGCTGAACCACGATCCTCCAGCACCAAAGGGCCTCTGGTAGCACCCTCTTGATTCCATGGGGAACAACATGGTTTCCGAGACTGCAAAAATCAAGGAGCTGGGCAGAAAAATGACTTTTTATCTCTTTTATTACCGAGAACAAGGAAAACAGCCCATTTTCTGAGCACGGCCTGAATAGGAACAAGTCTGCCTAAATTCCCCGTGAATGGAGATGAAATCCCATCGTGTCAGCTGTTTCCAATCCTGGAAAATAATCCGTTGGATAGGAACTGTTTCAGGCGTGCTGAGAGCAGGGCAGGGCTGGGGGAGCAGCTATTAATGCCAGTGGAAGTGGTTCTCAATTAAAAAAAGCCGATGACAACAGTTTTTAGATCAAAAGAAGCCTTTTCACAGGACGTTTTCTTTGCTTGGGCAGAAATGTTAATCAATCAGGCTGAGAGGAGCTGCAGCAAAAATCATTTGGTTTGGTACAAGCTTGTGAGTTGGATTTGGCTCGGAGGACACGGGGTGTTAAACACCCATTGCTCTTCTAATGAAAACACCTCCGAGAAAGCGAGGAAGCTTCTCCGCAGATGGGATTTCAGGATTTTTCCCCAGGTAACGGATGGCAAAGCGCAAACTCTGCTTGGAAAACGGAGCAATTTGTTCAACCGTGGCTGCTCATGACTGGTTTGAAAAATCAGAATAATGAACTGTGCTGTGGAGGACGTGGTCTTGAAGTGCCTGATTGCACCAGAGGTTTGGTGGCTCGTGTCTGCCTGCGGCCTTCCACCTCTCCGTGAATCCCACCCGCCCTCACGTCCGGCTCCAGGACAGAGATCTCACCAGGAGGTCTGGGTCTGGAGAGCCTTCTGCTCCCAGAAGCAGCTCATCCCCCCAGAGATGCTCCATCCCTGCCCAGCAGCTGCACCATTTACACATCACCCACGGACTGTCCCCGCGGATGCAGCATTCCCGTGCAGGGAGGCAGTGCTGGGGCTGACCAGTGCTGGCCTCTGCTTTGTCCTTGATCTCATCGCGCTTTTCAGCCTCCCTTGGGGCAGCTCCAGGCGGCTCCAGGTTGGCTTTTCAAGGTTTCCACATGCTGGATCCCCACGTGGAAAAATCCCACCACAGCAGGGGAAAACAACCGTCAGGAAATGCTGTGGCTGCAGCTTGGATCTCAGCGGGCTCCAGGGTGTGGCTGGTTTGGGAAAATCACACCCCAGGCAAGACCCCGCTGCTGGAGCCACACGAGCAGAGATCAGCGCCTGGGCTCAGCACCCGACCCACGTCCACATCCCCACCAAGGAGGGCCTCCGAGGGTGCCACCGGATGAGTCCCCAGGCCAGCCTTGCTGCGGTTGTTGGGAAAACCAAACAATCATCTCATTGCTGGGTCCCTCTTGCCAAATGTTCTCCAGTGCCTCACTGGGAGCGCTGGGTTTTCTCCTGCTGACCCGCTTTGTCACCCGACCCTGTCACTGCACCAGCTGGGGTGAGTCCTGACCACAGCGCTGGGCACAGGCAGGAGAAATTAGAGAAAAGTTCTGCAAGAATGAAGAGTTTTCTCTTTTTTTCCTCCAAACTTCCAAGGAAGATGCAGCAGGAGGTTGCGAGGCGGGGGGGAAGGGGGAAATTTGCCAAGCTGGAAAATAACTGAGAACCCAACATTTCAGCCTCTTCTCCATGTCTTGTGGTTGATGTCTCTACGCTGGCCAACAGGCAAACCAAGACAAGACAGTCCTGTGGTGTGACCCTGAGCCACCACCTTCATCCTCGCGTCCTCTGAGGGCGTCTCTGCTCCCGCACATCGGGCTGGAGACAAACCTGCCCCTGGAAAAGCCCTTTCAGAGATGCCTCGAGGCAGAAGAGGACACAGATCCACCATAGGCAAGAGAATCTTCTGATTTAACTCATTTAGTTCCCGGAGATGGGGTGACAATTCCAGTTTCCACCATTCCAAACCCAACCTCGGCACCACATTGCCCCTTTTCTCCCGAGCAAAGCACCGAGCCCGAGGAAGCACAGCCAGCCCCCAAAACCCACCAGAGGGGCATGGGGTGGCTGGAGCAGCACAGCCCACACCCAACCACCTTTACCAGCATTTCACACCCACGCCTCTGCTTCCGCCCCAACATCCCAGCAGGATGGGATTGGGATTTGCAGCCCCCACCCTCCTCCTGGAGCCATCCCATGGCCAGCCCTGCGCCCGCTCTCTACCTGCTGCCTTTTTTTCTTTTTTCTTTTTTTTTTTTTTTTATTATTATCATTATTTTTGCAAGGAAAACGGGTTGCCCTGGAGCTGGGTCTCCATGGAAACTCGGGTTTTTCAGACACTCAATGGAAAACGCTGGCACGGAGACGCTTGTGCAGGAATACTGATTCAGCCCCAGCGTCTGTAACACTGACTGCATTTTAATCCCGCTCCGCTACCCGGAGAGCTAAAAATACCCTGTGAGCTGTCGCCTCCTGAACTCGAGTAAACAGCTTAAAGCAACACGGTGCTGCCAGAGCAGAAATTCCATGAATCAGCTAAAAGAAAAAGGGGATGGGGGAGGTAGCGGTGGGGTCTCAGCCCTCGAGGAGCACCAGCTCGGTGGGGAAGAGCAAATCCCCACTCCAGGGACAGAGAAGGAGCAGCTGAAGGCAGCAGACGGGTCCTTGGGGCTTTGTTGCACCTCTCCGAGATGCCCTTTTCCCAGTGTAAAAGCAGGAAAACAAGGTTTGCCCTGGTCCCCAGCGGGCTGGGAGGAGCACTGTGCTCTCTGCCTCGCCAAGCTCGTGGCACTGACACGGGCTGGGGAGGAGCCAGCTGTCCCCACCGAGGGGGCTGGGGACAGGTGAGGGAGGGGCGACCTCGCTGCCACACTGGCACGGTGTTTTTCCTTCTCCCTCCTGTCATCTCTCCGAGAAAGAGACATCGAGGTGCAGCAAAAGGGGCCCTGGGGCTGCGGGCAGTGCCGGCCCCTCGCCGTGCCTGCAGCCCTGTGCCAGCCCAGCCTTCGCGGGGCCGTAACAGGCAAATAAAATCCAGCTCTCCCCTCCCAATTAGCTGGGACTGTCCTCGGCTGACTCCCAGAGCTGCTTTTTGCAGAATACACAAACACCTCCTTAATTTTTTTTTTTTTTT
>VZTF01000071.1:362500-390155 GCA_013397755.1 Cnemophilus loriae
TTTTTGAAAGACATTCTCCCTGCAGCTCAGCATTCCCCGGGAGGGAACACCCAGATGGGGAAACTGAGGCACGAGCCTGCTTGCTGAAGACCTCGCTGCAAGCTGGCAGTGAATCCAGGTTTCCCAGGTCTCTCCCTGGCTGTGCCAGGAGCCGGGATCAGGCATTGCCCTGCAACACCCCATCAAGGAAACTCTCCTACCCTGATTAGTGCTGCCTGCTAATTAAAAGGCTCTCAAAAGCCCATGGCAAGGTCACGAACCCACATCCAAGTGGCTTTGTGGAGGCTCCAGCAGCTGGCTGGAGAGTTGGGATTGAGTTTTCTAGGGAAACTCTGCGTTTATACATTTGTTTTTCTTCCAGCTGTGGGGGAACGGGTGGCATTCCCAGGATGCTGCTTTAAACCCTTATTTCTACCAGCATCTAGAGAAGCAGGAAAAATGCCATCCCCAGCTCACAGTCAGACGATTTAGGGTGGGGGATAAATGGGGGTTTGCAGTGGAAAATTCCCCCCTGCCCTGCTCAGTGTGGGAAAAGCCTGTTTCCCAGTAAAAACCATGTCGGGGCTCAGCCATTCCCAGCACCCCCGGCACCCCTCCTAAGCCTCTCCCTGGCTGATCTGACTTTTCAACACATCTTACAATACTGCAAAGCAGGGATGAGGAAAAAAAAAACATTTTTGGTCCGTTTTTGTGGGCTTGAAGATCTCCCTCCAGCAGGGATGGGATTAAGGCCATTGGCTCTGAGTAGCCAGAGCAGTAAAATAAATCTGTGCAAGGCAGGCCAAAAGCAGGCTGCAAGGCTTGCTCATTCCCTCATAATGAAGAAACTCTGTTCGGGCCTTGAGTTATTTATTAGACTGCATCTCATTAGAAGAGTGGGAACTGGGCACATTGAACACCCCCAGCCCTTCCCCTCCACGCCAAAATCCTCCAGCACTAAAGCTGGGAGCCTGGAGCATCCCTGCGGAGGGGACGCGCAGGGGTGCTGCAGTCAGGGAACGCTGCCGAGTTCAGCAGCTGTAAATCCCCGTGGGGTCAGGGGGATTCATCCCCCCACCTGTGCCTGGAGCAGCATTTGCCAGGCAGAGCCGTGCTGGGGCAGAGCCCGGGAGCTCCCTGGGCACGGAAACACCACGTGGGAGGAGCCCCGAACCCCTCTCCCCAGCAGCAAACTGGTTGCAGTGGCTTAAAGTGTGGTGATGCTCTGGTGGAAATAGGGGTGGTGGGAATAGTGTGGGATGAGATGCTGGAGCTGCTGGAGAGACTCCAGAGGAGGCCACGGAGATGCTCCGAGGGCTGGAGCCCCTCTGCTCTGGAGCCAGGCTGGGAGAGCTGGGGGTGTTCAGCCAGGAGAGGAGAAGGCTCCGGGGAGAGCTCAGAGCCCCTTCCAGGGCCTAAAGGGGCTCCAGGAGAGCTGGAGAGGGACTGGGGACAAGAGATGGAGGGACAGGACAAGGGGGGATGGCTTCCCACTGCCAGGGGGCAGGGTTAGATGGGATATTGGGAAGGAATTGTTCCCTGTGAGGGTGGGGAGGCCCTGGCACAGGGTGCCCAGAGCAGCTGTGGCTGCCCCTGGATCCCTGGCAGGGGCCAAGGCCCGGTTGGATGGGGCTTGGAGCAGCCTGGGACAGTGGAAGATGTCCCTGCCATGGCAGGGCTTGGACTGGATGAGCTTTAAGGTCCCTTCCCACCCAAACAATTCCATCGTTCTATTCCATGAATAAAGGTTGCAGGAAGCTGGAGGGAGGCTGGGCTCTGAACTGATCACACCGAGCTGGGGGAGGGGGCTCCACCTGGTGCCAAGGTACATCCAGCACATGAGGCTGAGACTCTGCAGGGGAAAAGGGGTTTTATAGGATCCCACTGATCCCAAACTGAACAGGGCAGCCCCTTGAATCCCATCCCTTACCTTCACCATCCCCACTCCAAGGCCGTGGCCAGTGACATCAACTGCACCAGAGACTCGGGTGGGCTCAGGAGCTGCTCTGGGGTGGGTTCAGAACGCGCCCAGTGCTCCCAGTTCCACCCCCTGCAGCCCCCTGGCTCCCCAGGCTGTAACAAGCACAGGTATCCTCAACTAAGAGCTGGGATTAGGGCAGGGAATCAACCTCCCCATCTTTCCACAGGTGTTCAGTGGGAAGGAGGAGTTGCACCTGGCTCCCAGGGAACCTCCCCCCGTCCAAAATGCCCCGGCAGTGCCGCAGTCCCAGAGGTGAGCGTGGTGTGAGGCCAAGGCAGCCCTGCAGGGAAGCAGGGAAGGGGCTGGTGGCAGTTTGAGAGGAGCGGTACAGGGATTCACCTGCCCCTGATGGGGATAGAGGGTGCTCCCCATGGTCTGGCCCTTCCTCAAGCTCTGGAAACCCATCCTTGCCCAGAGCTGGCCCTTCCTGCTCTCGGCTGGACGCTCAGCTCGTGCTGCCCTTCTCCCAGGCTTCGCTCCAGGCTTATCCCACATCCCACTGCCGCCTTCACCCATGCCCTGCAGCAGCCCCTCTTCATCCCCCCACCAAACCTCCTCGTCTGAAAGGGGCAACCAAACAACTCCACTTAGGAGTGGGGAAACTGAGGCACAACCCAGCTGCGGAGAATCCCAGCAGCCCCACACAAAGCAGCCATCCCTTTCCCCCCCACCTCCCGCTGCAGCAGCACCCGCAGGGTGGCCTGGCTCCGGGGGAAGCCCCTCTCACAGCTCAGACCCGGCCCCTCGGTTATCCCTGGCCGGATAACTGCAGCTCCTTTCCCAGCCGCATCCATGGCCGTTCCCTCCCAGCAGGTACTTTCCTAGATTAAAAACCCTGCTGTCATCCCTTGGCCTGGTGCCCCAGAGCCTCGCACCTGTTTTTATTGACAGCCCCATCTTTTGTTGATTAAAATTCCTTTAAGTGCACCTGATGGCTAATCCCATTCCCAAGCCAGGGATGCTGTCACTGCCCCCCCTCTGTCGGGCCTTTCTCCCATGCTCCCTCTCAGCTGCGTGTCCCGGGTGCTCCATGTGTCTCCTTGGCTTCGAAAATAAAGGAAAAGAAACAAAAAATGCTCTGGGATGGTGGGGAAAGGGTGATTTTCATTTGGGAAGAGAAAGGGACTGGTGTCAGGGCATGCCAGGCTCTGTCCTCATCCCCTGGCTCCCTTCTCCCACTTGGCTGGATTTACACCCAGAGGGATGGAGAGCCAAGGAACACGGGCCAGGAGCAGAGTCGTGCCAAAAGCACCAGGATCCAAGTCTGGCTCCAAACAAGCAGTGGCACTGACAAAATCCCTGCCAGCCCCGGGCTGGGGCTGCCGGAGCCGGGCTTGGCTGGGATCGCCCACCAGCGAGGATCATCTGCTCTGTGGGGATGTGGGAATGCCAGGAGCATCCCACTGCCCAGAGAGGGGGTGGATGCCTGGGTCCAGAAGTGGTTTGGATTCCTCGTGGGATTGATAAATCGACTTTTCTGCTCCCCTTTGGGCTTTCTGCTCCCTCCAGGAACTGCTGCTCTTCCACACCTGATCCTGGTGCTCCCCCAAGAGGGTTTTGGCCCGCCTGGGCTTTGGCCTCCCCCAGCTCCATTCCCCCACCCACCACCACACTCCCGTGTCTCCATGGTCTGTTGGGAAGTCGGGTTGCCCACGGCCCTGCCCGGCAGCCCAGGCACAGCCCCAGCCCAGCCCACGGAGCTCTGCAAGCCCTGCACCGGCTGGAGGCTGGGATGTGCTTCATCCCCTCCTGCATTCCCACACCCCCTCCCAGGCTGAAGGACCTTACCTGGCTCATGGGTCACACCACCTTTGTGCAGCTTCAGGCAGGTTTGGCCATTCACCATCCCCTGCCCCCCAAATTTAGGCTGGGGCCACAATTCTGACCCTGCAGCCCCGGGGTCAGGCGTGGAGGGATTTTGCTCTCTCCCAGACCAGAAGGGGGAAGAAGAGGGGCCCGTGGGGATCCAAGCACACACATTCCATCCCTGAGCCACCGCTTTGTTCCTCCTGACTGATTTTTTGCCCAGGGATCAGAGAGGAACAGGTTGTAATTGGAATGGTGATGGGAAGAGGCTTTGTCCAGGCTGGAGCAGAGACCTCACCCTGCTGCTGGAGATCATCTCCAGCCAGTTCTGTCCCAACCACCCACAGCGTGACCACCCTGTCCCCACACCCCCCTCCAAAGGGCTGGGCTGTTCGTGTCCCCTCGAGGTCACCCGGGGGCAGCCCTGGCAAGTCCTGAGCTCCGCTGAGATGTTCCGAGCGCTCGCAGTCCCCGACAGGACCCCGGGGGATGCAGACAGCCCCTGACCGACCCTGATCAGCCAAGCCCGGCTCCCAGCATCGATCCCGGGATCAATCCGTGCCCAGGGCCACGTCGGAGCAGGGCCCGGCACAGCCGGCAGCACCGCGGGGCTCTCCCGAGGCCTCTGCAGCCGCAGCGGGAAGCGAAGCCTCCTGGAGGAAGGCTCTCTCTGTAATTGCTCTTTGGCCCCCGGCCACCAATCGCTCACATTTGGAAATGTTTTCTTCCCAGTCTCATGGCCTCTTTTCAGATCCCTCCCTGGTTTTACCCACCCCAGCCTCTTCCCACGCCACCACTCCCAAATGAAAGACCTCAGGTTGTCAAAGGTAGAGCCCCGAGATGTCCGGACAAGGTGTCGGCTGCAGCGCCCCAGCTCATGGCAGCGGGGATTTGCAGCACCCGGAGCTGTGCCGGGTCTCTGCGGTTCTCCAAGGGCTCTCGCTGGGCCTGGGAGGGTACAGCCCCAAAAGGATGTGAAATATTAACCGTGGAGTCAGGAGGGAGGTCAGGGCGGCCCACGCAGCTCAGCAGGACCGGCCCGTTCACCCCAGCCTGGTGTTCCCTCTGACAGCCAAGGACGGCCCCGCGGTGACCCAGCAGTGCTGCTGTGTCCTCTGATGGCTGGGCTGGGCAGAGCCTGTGCCAGCTCCGTGGGGCCTTTCCCCCTGTCGCAGACTGAAATACTGTCGTTTTTGACTTGTACATTTTCATGAAGAGCTTTTAAAACCGTACTACGAAAGCTGCAAGGAATACCACCACACCCTGGATAGGCCTTGGGAGTGAGGCCTTGGACCGTTCACTGGTGGAGATAAAATTAAATAACAGCTCAGGACTGGGGACATTCACAAAGCACAAGCCTGATACCTTCAGGGTGGAGGCTGCAGCCCCAGGGCTATCAGCTGCCAGGTTGGCACAGACCCTCGCACCAAAGGGTGGGGGGAGAGAGGCTTTGGGTGTGTGTCAGAAAGCCTCTGGTCAGAGGCGGTGACCGCCCGTCCTCCACTGTGCAGCCCAGCCCAGCTGAGGGGCCCTTCACCCGGGGAAAAGCTCATCCACAGCAGAACAGGGTGACACGGCCCATCGAAGCCCCCCAGAGGGGTCCCCAGACCCTGCACCAGAGCACTGCAGCGTGATGCAACAGACCCTCAGTGCTGCAAGGGACAGTGGCAAACCGGCCCCTGCAAGGGAGGCACGCGGGCGTTCCCACCTGGCCCGAGGTGAGTATTAACCCACGGAGTTCTATACGCATCGGCGTGTGGCTAGGCCATGGCAGGGGACCCTCACCACCCAGAAGAGCAGATGGAGGGGAGCAACGAGATGTCCTTGGGACCCTCGGAGGGGTGATATGCTCCTACCTAANCGGAGTTCTATACGCGTCGGCGTGTGGCGAGGCCGTGGCAGGGGACCCTCACCACCCAGAAGAGCAGATGGAGGGGAGCAACGAGATGTCCTTGGGACCCTCGGAGGGGTGATATGCTCCTACCTAACTCCTGTCACTCTCCGCCTGCACCCCCAGCCCCCACGCACACTTCTTTCTCTGTCTCTTTCTTTCCTTGTTTTCTCTTTTTTCTTTGTTTTCTCTTTCTTTCTTTGTTTTCTTTCTTTCCTTGTTTTCTTTCTTTCTTTGTCTTTGCTTCTTTCACTGTGAAATAAAATATATCAATTTTTTGGCACCAACATCTAACCTCGTTTGGTTTTAATCTTGGTTTTGGGGTATATTTTGAACCTTCGAAGTTCCTTCTGGTTTATGCACAGAGACTTAGCTTTCCTTGCTCCTCTGGGTTTGAATCGGATCGCGGCACCCCCACCAAAGGGATGTCTCGTGGATGATTCTGCCGTGGGCTTTCCAGTGGGGGCTCCGCTCCAAGACATGTGAGACAGCAAGGAGCTCAGCCACAGCATGGAACCACAGAATCCCAGACTGGTTTGGGTGGGAAGGGACTTTAAAAATCATCCAAGCCCAGCCCTGCCCTTCCACTCTCCCAGGCTGCTCCAAGCCTCGTCCAACCTGGCCTTGGACACTCCGAGGGGTGGGGCAGCCACGGCTTCTCTGGGAACCTGTGCCAGGGCCTCCCCACCCTCACAGGGAAGGATTCCTTCCCAATATCAAACCTAAATTTCATGGTTTTGGCTTGAAGCCATCCCCCCTTGTCCTCTCACTCCAGTTCCTGATGAACAGTCCTCCTCCATCTTCCCTGTAGCCCCTTCAGATCCTGGAAGGTGCTCTGAGGTCTCCCCACAACCTTCTCTTCTCCAGGCTGAACGGCCCCAACAATCCCATCCTGTCTCCATAGGGGAGGTGCTCCAGCTCCTTTATCAACTTCATGGCCTCCTCTAGAGTGGCTCCAACAGTTCCATGTCCTTTTAATGTTGAGGGGCACCAGAGCTGGATGCGGCATTCCAGGTGGGATCTCATGAGAGCAGAGTAGGGAGGAAAAATCACCTCCCTCAAGGTGATCCAGGCAACATCCCGGCAATGCCACGGCCAAAATCCCCATTCCTACTGCCAGGGACACCCAGGTTGGGCCAGGGCTCTGTGGGCACGCAGGGAGCCGGAGGCAAGGAACCAGGGAGGCAGGAGGGGTACGGGAGCTGACTCAGCTCATGGATGTCTTTATTGGAACTCTATACGTCGGACAGGCATGCGAACAGGACAGACGGAGACAGGAGTAGTATTGCCTTGGTCACAGAGATATGGAACAGCGTTAGAGGGACCCTGACCCCTCCAGGCCAGCCGGGATCCCCCCACCTCGGTCTCCTATTGCTTCCCATCCCCATCCCTGCGCCCCAACCGCCCCGCTCGTCCCCCCCATCCCCGTGGGATCAGCACCCGTGGGAGGGGGCGACGGTGGCACCTGGAGCGGAGCCTTTGGCACCCTGGAGAGGGGTTCCCAGTGGCCGTGTGACGATGGAGGGGCCAGAGCACGGGCGCAGCTGCGGGCGGAGATGTCCTGGTGAGCAGCTGGATCTCCAGAGGTGGGGGGTGAGGTGCAGCCGAAAGCGTGGGCAAGGGGCGGGGGCAGCCCAGGGGGTGCTGGGGCAGCGTGGCCGTGGCAGGGCTGGCACCAGGAAGGGAAATGG
Organism: Cnemophilus loriae; assembly: GCA_013397755.1. Taxonomy (NCBI): domain Eukaryota; kingdom Metazoa; phylum Chordata; class Aves; order Passeriformes; family Corvidae; genus Cnemophilus; species Cnemophilus loriae. The sequence continues at coordinate 369,849 of VZTF01000071.1, forward strand.
GGCTGTCCCCAACCTCCCTCCCAGCCCCGCTGCTCTGCAGCACCTCTCGGGGGGACCCAGCTGCCAACTCCCCCACCCCAGGGATGGAGCTGGAGCTTTGGGGAAAGAAAGCTCCTTGGGAAGAGCATCCCTTGGCCTTGGGAAGAGCATCCCGGGGTGGATGCATGTCCCAGCCTTGGGGAGAGCATCCCTGGGCTTTGGGGAGGGCATCCCTCGGCCTTGGGGAGAGCATCCCTGGGGGAATGCATGTCCCAGCCTTGGGGAGAGCATCCCTGGGCTTTGGGGAGGGCATCCCGGGGGGAATGCATGTCCCAGCCTTGGAGAGAGCATCTCTGGGCTTTGGGGAGGGCATCCCTCGGCCTTGGGGAGAGCGTCTCCCTTGGGAAGAGCATCCCTTGGCCCCAGGGAGAGCATCCCTAGAGGAATGCATGTCCCAGCCTGAGGGAAATCATCCCTGGGCTTTGGGGAGAGCATCCCTGGGGGAATGCATCCTTTAGCCTTAGGGAGGGCATCCCTTGGCCTGAGGGAGAGCATCCCTCCACCTCGGGGAAAGCATCCCTTGGGATACACATCCCTCCCCCTCGGAGAAGGCATCCCTTGGGGAGAGCATCCCTCACCAGGGTGCGGCCTGCATCCAGCTGGGGCTCAGGAGAACGTGACCACCTCACCCTGGGGGTAACTGGAAACGAGGGTGTCCTGGCAGGAATCTGCAATTAAAGACATAAACATTAAACACGGCATTAGACATTTGCTTCCATGAGCTGTTTGAGGAGAAATAGGAGAGGGAGAGGGACACTGAGATTCCAGGGGACCCCGACTTCGTAGGATGGAGGGAACAGAGTAACCACAAAGAGAAATGGCCTTTTCCAGAGGGATAAAACGCTGCTGTTGCATCAGTAAGTCAGAGAAAAAGGGTTTTAAAAAGCCTCAGAATGGTGCCAGAGATGGAGACTTGGGAAATGATTCTCCAAGAGAAACCACGCGTGGAGTCGGGGTGAATTTGAGGGTATAAATGAAAAGCAGGGGGAAAACATCACCCTCACCACATTCCTCTCAACCCTTTCCTCCCAGAAAGCTGCTCTTGCCCAAAACTTCCCAAGCCAACCCCAAGCCAGATGTCCCAAAGCCAAGCCTGGTGCATCAATCCCTCGGTGTTTTTTCTTCTCCCTCTCTCCCTCTCATTTGTTATCATTGAATTAATTATCATTGATTGGAGCTCTGAGTCACCCCACCGCCTCTCCCCATGTGCCAGGGCCCAGTTTCCAGGCGAGGGGCTGTCAGGCAGGGAGACAGCGCCTGATCCACCCGATAAGCCGTGGAATTTTGCTTTAAACCTCACCCCCAGCTCCTGCTCATGAGTCTGACCCAGCTGCCTCCCCTGCAGACCCAAGACAGCTCCAAAAACTCCTCCTTTTCCACAAAATAAAGGTCTCATTCCCCATCGAGCATCACTGCACAGCTCGGGTGAGCAATGCCCAGGCATGGAGGCTTTTCAAACCTCACATCCCACAAAAACCCTGGGGATTAAAGGAGCTCTCCCCTCCGACATGGAAGGAGAGCTCCCCACCTCCTGAGACAAAATGGTTTGGGGACCCAACTTCATCCCCCTGCAGCAATTTGGGGACCAGCAGTGCCCACGCAGGCAGTGGCTGCTGAAAAACATCCCAGCTCTTGGTTCAGTCACTGCTGCAAGCAGCTAGGAGCTCTTGGCAGGGCTCGTGTCCTGCTAGAAACATTCCCCGTCAGGTCGATTGATTTACCAGGGGCACGACTTGGCTTTTAACTCCCATCTCCTCCTCCCCGTTCAAAGCCATTTTGTGTGTTAGCTCGAGACCTGCTGCCCGCAGCCTCCAGGGACCTGCCTTGGAAAGCAGCCTCCCAGCCTTGGAAAAAAATTAACACGACTAAAAATAAATAACAACAGCCCAGATTTTTTGGTTTTTTTTTGTCCCCTAGACAAAGGCACCACGAGAAAAGAGCCCTCCTGTCCTGGCTTATCGGTACCAGCTCTGTTCCGCTCTCGCCCTCACGGCCCCTCGGTGACGTGCAACCCCTTCCTCAAGCCTATTTTTGGGTGCAGATCTGCCACCAACATCCGTAGGGTGCTGCCCTGGGCAAGGCAGGAGGCTTGGCACAGCCTGGCACGACCCAGCTCCGAGTACCCCCAAGGTCTGCCGCGGTGCCCCCAGAGCCATGAGCCCCAAATTTCCCGGCACGAGGAGTTCACACAGTCCCGCCCTCCTGCTACGAGCGTCTCCTGAACCCCCCTGAAGTGCTGCCTGCAGGGGCTGCCAGCACCCAGCCGTGCCAGCACAATGTTTGGGTAGGTCCTACACCAACTCTGCCTTGCTCTGGCAGAGCAGCCCCGAGGAGGAGGATCTGGGGTGCACTGGACCCAGAACCGCCCAGCTGATCCCCCAGCGTGGGCAGCAGGGGAGGGGGGGATTCTGCCCCGCTCAGGTCAGACCCCACCTGCAGAGCTGCCTCCAGCCCTGGGCTCCAACACGAGGAGGACGTGGAGCCCCCTGTGCTCTGGAGCCAGGCTGGGAGAGCTGGGGGTGTTCATCAGGAGAGGAGAAGGCTCCAGGGAGAGCTCAGAGCCCCTTCCAGTGCCTAAAGAGGCTCCAGGAGAGCTGGAGAGGGACTTTGGGGAAGGGAGAATGGCTTCCCACTGCCAGAGGGCAGGGTTAGATGGGATACTGGGAAGGAATTGTTGCCTGTCAGGGTGGGGAGGCCCTGGCACAGGGTGCCCGGAGCAGCTGTGGCTGCCCCTGGATCCCTGGCAGTGCCCAAGGCCAGGCTGGACAGGGCTTGGAGCACCCTGGACAGTGGAAGGTGTCCCTGCCATGGCAGGGGCTGGAATGGGATGGAATCTAAGGTCCCTTCCAACCCAAACCTTCCCTGACTCTATGATTACTTTCCCACAGCCACCAGGACACATTCCCTGCCCCTGCCTGTCCCACACAGGAGGAAGTGCGACCCTCTCCCCAGGAGTTCACACGATTCTTTCTGAGCCTCCATTTACCTTTTCCGTGGGTAAAACCTAAGGATTGGTTGCCCGGGCGGAGGTAAGGAAGTAACAGACTGGGAGCTGGGAGGCTCCTATTTATAAGCTCAACTGCATCCTATTTTGCATCTGCCTCTGCTCTCCCTGTTCCTCGTCAGCACGGGCAAGCCATGGGGTTGCTATTTATTTTCAATGTTTTTTTATTGTCATCAAATAAGCAGTGAGGATTTTTCCTGGCAGTGCTGGGGAAGCCAGGAACAGGCTCCTTCTGGGTAGAGCAATTACTCTCTTGACATCTTCACCTCCTGCCCGGCTGCCTGACAGGCCTTTCTATTTTCTCAGCTCTCTCAGGCATCTCCCGAGAAACAGAGCAGTTGTTGCAACAATAAAAATTAATACTTTGCAAGCAACCCGGGATCGTGGTGCAGCCTCCACGCAGTGCTGGGCTCCGAGTCTTCCAGGAGGAAAAGAGAAGGAAGAAGCTGATGCTGGAGCGGGGAACTGCTCCCAAATCCCCCGATCCAAAGGCTGCTCTGGTTTGGCTCCTTGCAGAGGGGTGGGTGGTCACAGGGGTTGGATCCTTGTCCCAAGGTGCTGATCCGTGTCCCAAAGTGGACAGGCACACAGGCAGAGGAAGGGGAGGACTCCGCCAGGGCAGCCTGATGTCACCCAGCACCTCTGCAGTGGTCCAGGCCAGGCTGGACAGAGCTCGGAGCAGCCTGCTCTAGCAGCAGGTGTCCATGGCCCTTCCAACCCAAACCGTTCCTTGGCTCCACGATCTCCGCTCCCATTCCCACTGCTGAGCATCACAGCTGGGGAGAGGGGCGCGGGGCACTGAAGCTCCGCGTGGTCCCACCCTGCCGGGCATGCCGCTGTCCCCAGGCAAGGGACACATCCCTGTGGCACACCCAGCGCTCGTGGCTGTATCCCTGCTCAATCCCAGCACCCTGCCGGGAACGAGACCCAGCACACCCCCCGTCCCCAGGGAACCTCTCCTTTCCGTGCTGCCATGCCCCGATGGTCACTGCACACCCCTTGATGTTATTTTTTTTTTAATTCTGTTTTAGGGCTTGGGCAGGGGCAGTTGGACTGCTGTGGATTTATCCAGTTTCTCGGGAATAAATCCAACCACTTGGCTTTCTCTCGGTGCCTTTTGCCTGGGCTGGAACGTGAGCTCCTACCAGATCCCTGAACACAGATAAGCCCTGCGAGGATATTCAGGGGAAGTATCGTATATTCGTGCTCTATTCTTGTCCTATTCTCCAGGCAGCCAATTTTGGCCACTGTTTGAGATAAAACCTGGGCTCCAGAGATATTTAGAGGTCTGCTCTGATCCACTACAGCTCCTCTTCTAATCTTACCCAGGGATTAACCCGTGCTAACTCGCCCCCAAAAGCAGCCCGGACCCCACCTAAAAATAACAACAAGCTGTTTTCTCCCTCCTGCATCCCCCAAATCCTGTTCAGAAGAAGGCGGGGAGGAAGAGGGAGAAGATGCGATGGGTTTTTCAGCAGTTCGGTGCCTCCCACTGAAATCCCTCCGTCTCCCTTTCGGGGCTCGGTTGTTTTAGAGGAGCTTTTTGCACATTAGTCATCCCTTCTCCCAGGTTGCATAACGCCCCAGCTAAAAATTGCATCCTGCCGGCTCCGTGTCAGCTCATGCCCAACCCTCCTTGCTCTGGTGGGGATGAGATTTTGGGGGCTCCACCAAAGGTTTTCCACCCCAAGCAACCACTCTGGCCTTGGGATGAGCTGCTTTGGGAGTCTGAGGGGGGAAAGGCAAGGATGGGATCTCCTGGCATCTGTGGCTGCTCTGGGTTTAATCCTCTGCCTCCAAGAGACTCAAACCCAAAAGTTTGAGCATCTTGATCTGATTCTTCTGCGAGGGACAGGGTTTCATACCTGGCTCGTCCCCAAAGTCAGCGCACGACCTTGGATAAATCATTTATGATCCAAAGACCACTGAAGTCGTGGAGGGTGACCTTCCCTCTGGCAGGGGCTGGGGATGTTCCAGCTCCTCCTGCTTCCAGAGAGAAGGATGAGCCAGGGAAGCACCAGCACGGTGCTGCTGTACCCACCCCTTTGCCCAGCTCATGGAATTTTGGGTGATCCGTGAACCGGCTCTGTTACCCCGTCCATTTGCTGTGGGGCTACACAACTACAGAAACCCAAGGAGCGCAGCTGCACCCAACACACAAACTCAGTGAGGGACGGATCAGCACCACAGCCCAGTGTGGGACATCCTGAGCAGAGGACGGATGCAGCTCATCCCAGTTTCTCCCCAAATCCACACAAATTCCTGCTCCAGCACCAGGTCTATGCAGTGCTCAGCTCCTGTCATCCATCCCCACGATCCAGCCCAAGGCACCAAATTTGTCCACCTCTTTTCTGCTGCCCTTTGGCTCTCACACAGATGGGAGGGAGGAAGGAGGGAAGGAGGGAAGGAAGGAAGGAAGGGAGGGACGGAGGGAGGGTTTCTGGTGTAGAGGGCTGGTTTGGACATGTGCTGACTGCTCCTCCTGGCAGCTCCTTCTCCACACCAAGGGAAACTGAGGCACGGGAAACCTGGGGTGGAGCAGGGGGGTCCTGGCTGTGGGATCTGCCAGAATCCATCCCAGCTTCTTTCAGGTGCAGGGACCATGGAGTCATGGAATCCTTAAAGTTGGAAAAGACTTCCAAGATCCTCAAGTCCAGCCTGTGGCCAGCCTTGCCCCCCAGGCCTCCTCCCTCCTCACCAGCTCCGGTTTGGCCGTGGTGGAGGGGAAGGGTCTGACCCCAGAAAAGCTCTTGGGGCTCTTTGCTTTTTAAACACACCCAAATCTAAGATCTCCTCCCCAGAAAAGTCCGCGGGCTCCAGCCGTGACTTGCTCACAGTAAGGAAAGAGGCCAAGAGAGCACCAAGGGGGATTCAAGACCAGGGCTGGAGCCCCCAAACCAGCCCCTTGCAGCCACCCAAGATCCAAATGCCTCCGGGGAGGCTGAGCTGGACAGAGCTAGAAATGAGCCAGAGGTCAGGGGCTGAAGGGTTTGTTCTATTTCGGGAAGACACCTGAGATCATTCAAAAACCAATACACGTGAGCAAAAACCAGCAGTGCGACGGGGAGTTTGACTCTCCAGCCTCGGCCTCCCAGGGATGGGGAGGGCCTGGTTCAAACCCAGCTCCCATCCCCGTGGGAATGTTCTGCCCCACCGCCTCACATCCATCCCAGACAAGGATTCATCCTTCATCCATTTAGGCATCATTTTGCCTCAAATCTCTCACTTCCCCACTATTCAACACCAGCAGCAGCTTTCCCAGGGACCCTTATTCCTCTTCCCACCACTCCCCAGCTCCTCGTGGGAGTGTCCATACCTATTATCCCAGCCTCTGTGTGCTCCCTGCACCCTCTCCCAGGGCCCTCCAGCCTCCACGGGATCTCAAGGCTGGTTTGCAAGGCCCTCAGGCCCATCCCTGAGCTTGGATAGAGAAGCAGGCACAATCTGGGATAGAACAAGTCGGATTTAGGCAGAAAAAGGCACAAAACAAGAGGGGAACCACTGCTGGGCAGGGAATAGAGGTTTATTCATCTGTTGCCTCCAGAAACTTGAGGCTGGTTTTAAAAAAAAAACAAACAAAATAAAACCTAAAAATATATATGAATCCAGCCATTTCCAGCACAATGAGATATAATTTTATGAGTCAACTTGTCCTCCTCGTGTTTCTGCCACCCTTTAGCCCAACACAAATGGCCCATGGGAGGGAGGGCTCGACACCAGAGGGAATTGCGGGGTTTATTTAGGATGAATAAGGTTTTGAGGAGGGGAAAAGTACCCCAACACCTACTCCAGGGACTGTCCGTAGACATGGACACGAGACAAGGTCGGAGGAGGCGTTACAGGTCCTGCGGCCAGGGCAGGGGGAGCTGGAGAGGGTCAGGAGCAGCTCCTGGGGGGTGGAGATGTCCCAGCTCGGGCTGCTCGGGGCACTGGAGACGCGGCGTGGTGGGGACGGGGCACGGAGGGACACACACGGCACAGCGAGGTCCTTTTAGAGGATGGAGGGGACGGGGGAGCGGGGGCGCTGCAGGGAGCACGGGGAGCTGCAGCGGGACGCCAGCGGAGCCAAGCCCACCGCGGATCCTGCCACACCATCTATGCTGCTCAGGCTCCGGGATTTTCCATAGCCTCGGTGAAGAAAACAGACAGGTTAGAGCCGAGCAGCCTCCTGCCCGAGGCTCGGGAAGCTGAGCGCACCAGGCTGAGCCCCACACCCCCAGCAGCCCCCTAAAAAAAATTCAGGAAGGGCTTTGTGAGGACAGCCAGGCTCCTGTGGATCCTCCAGACCTTCCCACTCTCTTCATCGAGCAGCGCCGGCCGGGACTCGAAATCCAGCGCCAAATCCAGGACTCGAGAGTCGTCAATGAGGAGACCAAATTGCTCTTGTAGGGTGTTGGGTTTTGTTTCCCAAATTGCTCTGAATGAGGAATGAGTCTGGGGATTTTGTGGGCTGAAGCAGACGGGGAAAAGAACTCAAACAAATATGGGATTTGGAAGGAGTGATTCCCCCAGCTCTGGTTTTTACACCCCTGTAGCAGCAAGCTGCTGCTGACACCTTTCTGTGTGGAAAGGAGCAGGTAGAAGTGCTCATTATTTTCCGTAAGAAATTGAATTAAAGAGCAAATATTTCTATTTCTTTAAGCACGGGGACCCTTTGCACTCCCCCAAAGAGCCAGGAATTTCTCCAGCTTCTATTGAAAAAGCAACAGCCAGAAGAAATGTCCTCACAGGTCAAAAGCCACTTTTCTTGCTGCAAAGACACAAAGTCTTTGCACTGAAAATTGGATTTTTAGGTCCACAAAGCACTGCTGTTAAGGATGAGTCTGTTCCCTGGATCTGCTGCCAAAATATGGAAAATTAATGATGCTCCCAGCTGTGATGAGCCCAATGTCCCTGCGCGTGGATCTTCCCTGAGAGCACCCGGGTGAGCAAACCCAGCCAAGCCTGAGCCTTCCCCGGGCACCAGCGAGTTCCAGGGAAAGCAGGACCATGGAAGCGAGCGCGCGCGTGTGGGGGGAGCGGAGGGAGGCAGCTCCTGACAGCAGAAAAACAAGGTGATGGATGGCCCCTCCGGCAGTGCCAGGCCTGGAATCCCTCCCCGTGTCCCGCCCCAGGAGTTCGTGGCACATCTTTGGGTTCTGCTTTGCCGGTGCTGGCCCGGCCGTGCTGGCCCGGGCTTGGATCAGGGGTCAAGGCTCACACCAGACTAGTCACAGCACCACCCTCACACGCCCCGCAAGGGGGCTGCTGAGACAGGAACATCACCTGGAAAAGGCTCCAGAGCTCTACCTCTTCAAACCTGGGGGTTGTCCCCTTTTTACAATTTTTTCCCAGCCCCAGCAGCCAGCAGGGATTCTTCAACCCCTTCCCACCTCTCAGCCCCCTGAGGAGACACAGCTCCTCCAGCTGTGAAGCAGAGGCAGGTCCAGGGGACAGAGGGACCTGAACCTGTTGCTGACTCCAGGAAAGCTTTCCCCGTCCCCGCAGTGGGAGCGGGAACAGAAGCAGGCCTGAGGAGAAGAGCAATTTCCTTATTTACTTCTTGGCACGGATCCACGCAGCGAGCGAGGAGGGAAGCGAGCACAGCCCCGAGCTGGGGGGCAGCTGGGAGTTTCCCACCCACAGCAGCTGCTGCAAAGACCCCCCCTGCTCCCCACAACACTCCCAAAAAGCTGCATGGGGCTCATCCTTCCTTCCCCTCGCTCTTTTCCCCGGGTGTGCTGAGGCTCTTTGAAGAGCTCACGCGTTTCCCTGCCGCCCTGAGCCGTGCGTGGGAAGCAGCCGTGCTGAGATCCGACGGGTCCCTGAAAGCTCGGGGCAGCCCTGGATCCAGCACCCAAACAGCACCAGTTTGGCAGGAGGTGTTACGGGGTCGGGGTTTGCTGGGAGCTGCCAGCAGTGCAGGGACCTGCTGATGGGGTTTATCGGGGCGATCTTTGCCTCTCGCTCTGAACTCTGAAGAGGAAAGGATGCAAACAGGCAAGGAAACGGGCTCAAAATCACACTGCTCACTCTGATTAAGTCTCAAGCATCACATTTTGGGACGGAACTTCATGAAGATGTTTGATTTCCCCAGGGACCCTCTGCAATGGGATGCCAGGGCAAACCTGCCCCACGTCCAAGACTTCATTCTCTCCTTCAATCTACCCCAAAACACACTTGCAGGAGCACCTGGGAAGGAGCTCAAGACTCAGTCCCTCAAGGCTGTCGTGGCTTCCCACCACACCCAGGGCCAGGTGCCACCACAGAGCGAAGCCACAGCGCACAAGGGGGTTGTGCTCTGCTAGTTGCCACAGCTGATAAACAGAGCCGGTGTCCCACTAACTCGCCCTGGGGCTACCCAGAGCCACCAGGATTGCTTCAGGAACGGGCTTGCTGCCAGTAAAAGAGCGCTGTGTGACCGCCGGGAGCTCCTCCCGGGCCGTGGCACTGCCTGCTCCCTGCGGGAGCTCGGCTCCGGGCGCTCGCACAGGCACAGGCTGGGAGCCGGGGCCGGGTGGGATGGGGCAAAGCAGGGAGGCAGCAAAGCCCAGGAACGCCCTGCTGTTGGTGACAGAGGCCTGGCACGCAGCTCGTGTGGCATCCTGTCCCCATGCAAATGTGGGCTGGTCCTCGGTGCCCCCCAGCCGGGCACCTCCAGGGGATGCTCCCGTGAGGTGAGCAGTGCCTCAGTCCGTGTGCGAGTCACGACCCTGCACTGACAGCAAGAAACAGAGTGAAAATCATCTGCACGACGCTCTACGGAGCCAAAAGCTGCTGCTGCGCCATGTTAATCTGCTGATAAAGGGAGGGGGGAGTTTTTTAAGAGACACACAGATGTGGCACTTGGGGACATGGGTTAGTGGCCGAGTGCTGGGGGAAGGTTGGACTCGTCGAGCTCTTTTCCAGCCCAAATGGTTCCGTGGTTCCATCCTAACCAGTCTCACTGGCTGGACTCATCCTGCCTCCGTACCCCTCCATCCAAGCAGAGGACAGGGCCTGTGTGCCAAGACAGCCCCATGCCAAGGTGTCTGCACCCAGCAGGACACATTTTTGGGAGCTGCTGAGCAGGACCCCGGTGCTGAAGGGACATAAAGGGTCTGAAGCCTCCCCTGGCAGCCAGGGAACAAAGCAATACCACTGGAAGCAGCCCCAGGAACAAGAAACACATTCCACGTAGGAATCCACAGCAATCCAGCTCAATCTGCTCCAGGCTCAGCTCCAAGGGCAGGAGCAGCTCTTCTCTCTGAGCTGCCCCAACGAGACCAACCGCAGGAGCCGGGGTTAAACCACAGCGGGTGCCGAGAGCTGCAGCTTATTCCCGAACCAGCTCCCTCTCCTGATTTCCACAGCTTGTACAGACACCAGTACCTGTCCCAGGATCTGACAGATGGCCATCAGAGAGTCGGGCTCAGAACCAAGCTCATCTCAATTTGCAGAGCTGCCAACATCCCAGTACCAGAACAAACAGCCTCAGCAGGAGATAAATCAAGACCAAGGGAAGAGGCGCCTCTGCGGCTCCCAACGGCTTTTGGCTGGAGGCTGCTTTGCCCCCTGGTCACCTCTGGTCACCTCTGGTCATCTCTGGTCACCCCTGACCATACTGGAGCATTTCACTAGGCCAGCCCTGACCTCCCAGGACAGCCTCCCACCCACCTGTCCCACAGCCCAAGCAGGACACAGGTACTGAGGTTCCCTCTTCCCGAAAGGTCTCAAGCATCCCGGGAGTCCCTCTGGACACTGGATCCAGCTTTCTCCAGGGACAGCATCATTGCAGCAACATGGGGGTGAGTGACCCGTGCACACCTTCTATTTTAAAGTGTAAAAGGCACTCTGAAATTTGCAGGGAAGACACCAGACCACCCCAGGAACGATCACCGAAGTGCCCTTTCAAAGAGCTGCTGCTGCCACCACACTAGGACAGAAAGCTCCAGGTCTCCTACGATCCAGTGATGGGATTTGGGAGCGAGTGAAAGCAGCTCTGGATCCTCAGCTCTTGGAGCTGCTCCACTTCTCCTGGCTTCAGTGAGACCAGACTCAAATGCTTCAGCTGAAGCCTGACTTCAGCAGTTTCTAAGGAGGAAGATCAGCACTGACTTTCATCCCTCTCCTCCATCCCTTCCAGTTCAGAATTCCCCCTCCCAGTCTGGAGTGGGACTAAAGCTCTCTCCCCTCCCCACATTCACAGGAAAGGGACCAACTTCACAGGAAAAGGCACTTTCAGGGAAAAAAATGAGGCATTTCAAGCAGATATTTGGTGGTACCCCAAGGATGAGCAAAGCTTTTCCTTTTTGTCCTCTTTCTGAAGTTGAGCAGCAATGCCAAAGGGAATCCTTGACTTCCCAGGAGGAAACAACCAACTCGCTTCTACTACTGAGAAACGTGATTGCCCCCAATCCTCCCTGTGATTACCTCCCTGTGTCCCGTCCAGTCTGGACCACCCCAAGCAGTTCCAAAAGTAACAAACCCTTGAGGCTCTCCAAAGCACCAACAGGTCTTGGGGAGTGGCTCAGAGATGCAGCACATCATCCCTCCCTGCCTGGTCCAGCTCCCAGGCACTGTTCCCGGTGAGCAGCGGGCATCACTGGGTACCAGGGAGGTAGAAGTAGGTCAGCTCTGCAGCTACAGCAGCCCACGCCACCCTGGACACACCGAACACTGCACAACTGGAAAACTGAGCTGTTCCCTAAGAGTTATCCCAGCAATCGAGGGTGCAGCTGGATTTTGTGGCACTGGATTTACCCTCTCTGGAGCTGGAGTGCTGGGAGATGGGCAGAGGAGCAGAGGAGTCTGGGACCAGGTTGAAGAAGATTTTGTTTTGTCACGGGAAGAAGAGTTTTGTGTTTTCCTGACTCATCTCCCCCTCAGTTTCCCATGGAAAACCTCAACGCTTAGCACAGCTCCCGTTTCAAACCCAGAGGAGCCTTTCTGGCAGCCCGGAGCTGCTGGCAAGGCAGCACTTGACACATCGCAGCTCCCCACGCTCGAACCCACTGAAAGCCACCGGAGAGGAGAGGAAAGGAAAGGAAAAGCCTCTGGGTTTTTTCTCTACTGAAAACCTTTCGGTCACCCTCAGCCACAACCTCACCCTGTCCTCAGGAGAGATGCCCCACTCACACCATCCAGGGATGGGTGGTTGAAACCCAGGGAGAAGAGCTGGAGGGGCAGAGGTTGGAGCACTCTGTCCCCAGGCAGGGCAGTGCAGCCAGCACGGGGTCACGGACCCCAAACGGGGGCGACTGGGGAGGAGAAAACAAAATGTGGAGCCAGCGCGGGGAGATGTGGTGGGCGGAGGTGAAGCAGATGGAGAGGCAGGAAGACGTGGATTTGGGGAGCAGAGAACGGCCAGGCAGGCGGATGGAGATGAACCAGTCTTGGATCGGCTCAACAAACCTGCACGCAACCTCTCCCTCCCTGCCCAGGTCCTGCTCGCACCTCCAGCCGTACCTTTCTGGATGCCTCCATCCGCTGCACACGAGAAGTCCCCCGTGGCCAGCAGGAAGCACGTGGAGGATTTCTTGTTCTTGTCCCGGGTGCTGGAGCGCCGCATCGGCCGCTTCTCCTCTTCCGTCGGGGACAGCGGCTGCTCCTCGTCCGACAGCACCACGTTGGCCTCACCGTTCTGCTTGGAGTCTGCAAGGAGGTGGCAGAGACCCGTCAGCAGCTGACAAACCCACGGGAGAAAGTGCTCAGGGTGGCCAGAAGGGGTTGGTCAGACGGTGCGAGGAAGCAGAGGAGCAGGCTGCAGGTGGCCCAGAGCAACGCCCACCAATTCAGGTGCTGATCCCAGCCTGGGCACACTCATTTAGAGCAGCCAGCAGAGCAGGACGAGGACAGATAGAATTCCAAGCAGCTCCAGTCCTGCTGAAGGTTATAAAACCTGCATGAAGCCAAAGCTGGGGATGAAACACCCCAGGTTTTTGAGATCCACCCACCTAATTGGAGGGAATTAGCTCTCCGAAACTCACACTGCTGAGGAACGGGCTGCTCGGGGTAGTGGGAAGTGCTAATTTATGTCCCCTGGCTGCCTGGTTCGTTGGCTGGGAGGATGCTCTGCCACGTGAGGGCCTGGCCAGAGCTCCTGGCTCTGACTGCTCCCCACTGCCAGGGCTCCTGGGGCAGATGGGATTTGCAGGCATGTGGAAGAAGGAGATTTATGAAGGAAAAGAGCTGTTTGGGGTACCCAGAGCTCCCTGTTTCCCCCCCAGGGGAAGGACCATCACTGTTAAACACATGTGGCCAGATGTGCAGCTGCCCAGGGCTGACCTCAGTGTTGGTGCAGGACGCAACCCCACCGTGGTCCCTCCTGTTCCAGACACCCCGGAGGTGCCACTGGCAGCAAACCAAGACAAAAGGGGCAGAGCAGGCACCATGGCCAGCACTGACACTGGGGCAGGGCTCGCACACACCCCCAAAGTTAGCCCAAGGGATGCTGCCCACGGCTGCCCAGAGCGGGGGCTGTGCCTTCTCCTGATCCGAAGGAAAGACTGGCCAACCCCCAAACTTCAGCTCAGTGTGTGAGACAAAAAAAGGAAATATCCAGGAACTGGTTTTGCTCAGGGTTTGGAGCAGCAGCGCAGGGATTCTGTCTGCCAGCAGATGAATGAGGAGGTGGGGTCAAGCCCCCGGGAATATCCATGGATTTATCAACTTTGGTGAAAGTTATCCTGATTTATGGTGGGAGGAAGCAAAGGGAAAATTTGTCCCAAGGGCATGATCAGGCTAACATGAGGGTAGGGCAAGCGGCCTTACCTCTATCACTGTGAGGGAGAGGTGGGTTAGGCAGGGGCACCTTGAAACCCACCCTGGTGCCTTGATCTGTGCCATTAGGAGGGAGGGATGTGGCCTCTGGGAAAGCAGGATGTGGCCTCTCCCCGCTGCCTGGATGGGGGGTTTGACCTGCAGCGTCCTGGTCCACCAGGATGGCCCCCAACACCCTCACACCCGAGGGGCCCAGCCCTTTCTGCACCAACCCAGAGCTGGGAGCCACATCCTGCACCATCCCCAGGGACTCGGGCACACAGGGGACCAAAAACGTTGCCTTGAGGGCTCCTGGAGGTCTCCCCCTCCCTCGGCCCCTCCTTTGGGGTCTCACCTGACCGTTTCCGCTCAGTCGCCCCCTCCTCTACTGCCAATGGGCAAGTGTCGCTCTGGGTGCTGTTCCGGGGGGAGTTTTCCTCGGATTTGCCGTAGGTGGGGGAGTCCAGCGGGGCCGGACGGGGTATATGCTTTTTCTTCTTCTTTGGCAGCTTCTGCTTGGCCATGGCCAATGAATAGTACATCCCAAAGTTATTGACGATGACGGGCACGGGCATGGCGATGGTCAGCACCCCGGCCAGGGCGCACAGGGCCCCCACCACCATCCCCGACCAGGTCTTGGGGTACATGTCACCGTAGCCCAGGGTCGTCATCGTGACCACGGCCCACCAGAACCCGATGGGGATGTTCTTAAAGTGAGTGTGGTCGCTCCCGGTGGGGTCGGACGTCTTGGCTCCGATCCGCTCGGCGTAGTAGATCATAGTGGCGAAAATCAAGACCCCCAAGGCGAGGAAGATGATGAGGAGCAGGAATTCGTTGGTGCTGGCCCGGAGCGTGTGGCCCAGCACGCGGAGACCCACAAAGTGCCGTGTCAGCTTGAAGATCCGGAGGATCCGGACGAAGCGCACCACCCGCAGGAAGCCCAGCACGTCCCGGGCAGCTTTGGAGGACAGGCCACTGAGACCCACCTCCAGGTAGAAGGGCAAGATGGCCACGAAGTCAATGATGTTGAGCAGATTTTTGATGAAGAGAAGCTTATCTGGGCAGCAGATGATGCGAACCAGGAACTCGAGGGTGAACCACAGCACGCAGACCCCTTCGATGTAGGTGAGGATGGGCTCCGTCTCCACCTTCTGTGTCAGCAGGACCGTCGTGGTGTTGCCAACCACCAGGGTCTCTGTCACGTTGACGTTGATGTTGAAGGCCTCGTGCGTCTCCAGGCAGAAGGTTGTGATGGAGACCAGGATGAAGAAAAGCGAGGCGAAAGCAACCACCTGCGGAAGTCAAAATTACACGGGCCGTGAGCTGATGTGGGGCAGCCTCTTCTGCTTGGAGGAGGTCAAAACACTCCAGGTGCTCCCACCCACTGCCCCAAGACCAAGGGTGGAGAAAGGGGAGGGATCCCTGGACCTCTCCCATGAGGTGACAGCAAACCTCAGTGGCTGGGGCCATCAGTCCAGGACCTTTCTCCAAGTGCTACGATCTGTGCAGGAGAAGGTGTGCTGGGCTCCAGCTGTGCCTGGAGATGGGCCGGGAATGGCAGTGGTGGGGATGAAGGGGAACTGGGACAGCCTGGGACTGGAGCAATCTTCCACTGGGGACACACATGAAAAGGGAATTTTGACAGGACAAATTCAAAGAGCTTTCCCCCCACACTCATCACAAACCCCTCCAGATGCCGGGTTCACACTGTTCACAGCCGTGAGCTTTGGGGTCTGGATGTGTCGGAGACGTCCTTTCACCCCCTCCCTGAGGGTCAGTGGTGGGTGATGTGCCCACAGAAGGTCCAGGACTGGGAGGGCAGGATGAGGAGAGGAGCAGGCAGAGCTCAGCCTCCTGCTGATGCCTGGACCTGGAGACACCCAGATGTTCCCATTTCTCCGCTCTGCCCAAGCATTGAGAACTTCATCCCCTCCATGTCACCTCCTCCTCCTCCTCCCTTCTCCTCGCGTCGGATATGAGTGAGGAGGGGCTGGCAGCACGCATTGGCAGTCACAGGCTGTGTGGCAAAGGACCACCTTGTTGTGCTCCCATCAGTCCTGCTCAGCTCCCTCCCTCATCCATGAGCCCATTACCTGGAGCATCTGTTTCCAAGAGCCACCCCCCACCTCACCAAAAAAAAGCCTCTGAGCAGAAAAACTCTAGTTCTACCTTCCTGCAGCACAAAAGCACGGCGGTTTCGGCTTCCTGGGAGCAGATCCTGCTGCTGCAGCCCCTTCGCTGCACCTGCACCAGGCAGGACGTGACCTTCTGCTGTCAAGCCCACCCGAGTGGCTGCGCTCGGCACCGTGAGCCTGCTCCAGGCAGCAGCCCAGATCCTTGGCTGGAGTGAATCAGCAGCAGAGACAGCCTGAGTCACGCTGGAGAAACACCCGGCCCCGGACAGCGGCAGAGCCGTGCCAGGAGCATCCTTGAGGGGTGTCCCCAAGGGCAGACCCGCGTGGGTCCGCCACAGAGAGCATCAGCCCTGCAAGAGTTTGGCGTGAAGTTTAAACCAGGCATTAAATGATGGAGAAACCTCTGGAAGATGATTCTCCTGCCCCAGTGAGAGACACCTGCTTGGGGATGGAATAAGATGCTCCTCACTCCTCAATCAGACCCCTCTGGACCACGCACCGGGACGCGGCTCCGAAGGCTGATCAGGCATGTGCAATGTGGGAAGCAAATCCAGCAAAAAATGGGATCTTAAAGCAAGGCCGGCTTAACCAGACAAGTGTCCCTACACAGTGGTGGCACAGCCGAAATAATCCGCTTTTCAGCTGAGGGCTGAGTCACGTTCCTGAGCTTCCCTTTATGGGGAATCTTGGGGAAACCTGAAGAGTAAAAATTTAGACTTAAAGCAAAGTAGGAAGAAAAAAAATCACTCAGGAAGGGAGTGAGACCGCGAACACTCGGGTAATGAAGCAGCTCTGCTGCTGGGTGTGAGGTGAGACCTGATTTAGCCCAAGGAGCAAAATCAGCCTTTAAAAATAGAAGAGTCGGGTTCACAGCCAGTGCCAACCATCGTGTCCCCCCCAGAGTGCTGCTCCAGTTCTGAGTCTGACCCAACATGTCTCACCTCAGCTTCCATCTCTGCTCCAAACCCAAGTTCTTTTCCAAAAATGTCTTTAAAATAAAGTAAAATCTCTGTATAAACCCAGTACTACCAACACACACCAGAACTCCGATCAAGCAAGTCCTCCAGAACCTGTTGATGTTCTACACAATTTTGACCTTGACTCAGCACTCAACAACTTGAGATGGGTGTTCCCAAAAAATCCATGACCCCACAGGGGGTCACTAGCCTGAAAGTCCCTGTGCAGGTGAGGTCAGAATTCTCCAAGTTGGGCTGCAAAGGGAAAAAAATAATGAGGAGCCGCACGTAAGAAGAGTTTGGAAGTAGAGCTAAAATCACAGCCAGGGCAGTTTCCCGTGGGGAGGAAGAGCGTTAAGCTCCAGCTGGGACAGCAGTTGCACCAGGGACCAAATATTCCCTGAGTGGGTTAGACTGAGGAGCCAGGGCTCCCATGGGCATCGATGGTGCACGGAAAAGAGGCCAAAAACATGGGAGAGATTTCCAACCACACGCTCACACAGCTGCCAGCTCAGGAGGAGAAGTGCTGGAGGGAGGGAAAGATGGAAATAACCAGGAGCCAACTGAGTCAGGGCCCGAGGGGCTGCTCCATGGAGAGGAGGAGCGAGGACCGGAGAAATTCAGCTCTTGAGACTCTTAGTCATGGCTGCCACACAGAGAGGGAGAGACTTTACATGGACAGCCTGGGACTGCTGCTTCCCAAGGTTTGGCAACACGCTGTTCAGCTGCTCCAGCACATTCCCTGCAGCCAGCAGCACCCCTCTGGCTCTGGAAGGAAAGGGGAGAGCCCAAAATGGGGCGGTATTAAAGAAATCCCAACCACTGCAAACCTCACCCACCCCAAGAGCCAGGGCAGCACCAGGAATGCTGCACCCACAGAGATGCTCATGAATCCTGCAGCATCCTAGTGCTGGATGGTGGCTCCAGCCAGGACCTGGGTGCGCTCACTCGGGCTGGCTGTGTGGCTCTGTGCCTCAGTTTCCCCTTCTGCCAGAGCAGTTCTCCTAAGCTATGGCAGAACTATACTGGTATTTTTTTCTGTTACCTCTGGAAGTTGACGGTTCCCATGGCACTGCTGAGCTGAATGTTTATCTAGAGCAGAGAGAAGGAAGCAGAGAGCTCCCAGTACAGACTGGTCCCACTCCAGCCCCACTTGGGCCTCAATCACAACCACCTCTGCTCCCTCCAACACGTTCCTCCTGCTAAGGCCTTTCCAGGAGCAGCTCAGCACACAGGAAAAGCGGAACCAAACGACACCAGGGGGGAAAAAATGAGTTGAATTATTGTGCTTGGGTTTATTTTTAATTTTGTTTAATTTTTTATTTGGAGCTTTGCACCACTCAGAGCATCTCTCCAAGGTGAAGAGCCCTCAGATGGGCAAAGGAGCGGGTACCCTTTTAAAATGGGTTCAGCTCTTGCTGCCCGAGCATTCTCTGTGTGTGTGTGTGTTGCTCTAACATTTGCTGCAAAAACACCTCCTTGCCAAACTGACCCCTGCCCCGCGCGCTGCTCGTGGGTGTGAAATGCCTGCAGAATTTCTTACCATTGATGGGGATTTTTTACACCTCTAAATGCATCCAGAATTCATCTCAATCCCGACTGCCTGTCTGTGTGTGTGAGGCAGATTTATAAGCTGGGCGTGCCAGGGGCTGGGGCGGGGTGGGCACGGGTGGGCATCGGGGGGTCGGTGGGCAGCGCTTTGGGGATGGTCTACGAGGAGCTGGGAGAGGAGACACGCGCAGAGCAGCGCCCGAGCGCCGGGCTGGGAGCCCGGAGACGAGCCTGGTTTTGGGGGACACGTCCCGGGCTCGCCGGTGCCCGTGGGTAGGGACCGCCCGCGTGCCCAGGGAGGGTGGCGGGGTCTGTGGTGCGTGGACGTGCTCACGTGTGCACACACACGGTACCGGGGCCCGGGTGGCTGAGGGGGCTGCGGGACCGTGGCTGGGGTGTGCTGGGTGTGAGCGGGGCTGATGGGCTCCGTGCGCTGCGGGGGCGGCCCCGGCGCGGCCACGGCGGGGACAGGGGGACCGGGGGTGCACAGGCGCGGGGTGTCCTTTGGGGCTGCGGCTCCTGCGGACGAGGAGCGGGAGCTGCTTGGGGACAACCGTGAGGATCCCATTCGCTTCACGACCCGACCCCCAGCCCTGACCTCCACCCCACACCTGGGCTGTTAAATGCGGGTTTTGGCATCGTGCAGCCCAGCAAGAGGAACCCAAACATCCTATCCTAGAGCATCCTGAAACTCTGCCAGGAGTCAGCCCTGCCAAGGGCAATCCCTCATCTCCGTGTGCCCAGGACGTGCCCAGGGAGCACTCGAGGGCGCAAAGGGGGCAGGGATTGGGCTCGGCCCCAGTTTCAGCCCAGCTCTCCCAGATGTGACGTGTTGGGAGGGGATTGGGAGACAATGGAAGAGGTGCCCTGTAGGATGGGAGACGGCTCACGTGCCCCGCGGTAGGAGGGGGACGGTTATGGGGAGGGCTTCTTTAACCCACCAGGAAAGTCGGTCTTGCCCACGGGGATGGGGAGCCGAAGACACAACCCCAGCACGGCCCCGTCCCACCTCCCCACCGGCGCCTTTCGGGAGCTTACCCTTGCCGCCTTGGACGAGTAGGGATCCTCAAAGAGCGCCCACATCTTGGGCTGCCAGTTCCGGCAGCAGCCACCCCCTCCAGCAGCCCCCGCCGCCCCTGGGGGCCTGTCATCCATGCCCAGGCGCTGAAGGGCCATCTCCCTACCCCCTTCCTCTTCAGGCTCCTCTCCACCGGCCCCTCCGCCAGGCTCAGGACTCTCAAAGATGTCCAGGGCCTCTTCAGCGTCGCGGTGCTGGCGGTAGGTCATCCAGCAGCAGGGCTCCACATCGGTCTCATCGATGCCCCAGTAGGTCAGCTCCTCCTCGAAGAGGGGCCCGCAGATGTCCGCGGGGCAGTGCAGCTTCCCGGTGCGGTAGTAGTTGAGCACGTAGGAGAAGATCCCGGGGTGACGGTCGAAGAAGAACTCGTTGCTTTTACCGTCAAAGTCAAAGTTGCTCTGGGCATCGGGGTCGGCCAGCCAGGCCAGGCGGGTGCCCGGCAAAGTCCGTAGGGTGCTTTTGTAGGTCTCATGCCGGGTGCCACCCACATTGATGGTGATCTTGTCCGACTCTTCCCCTTTGCCCATCTCTTCCTTCAGGCATGTTTTGGAGGGTGGTTTGTTCCCAGACTTGCGTCCACGGTAGGAGGAGACACACACCGAGCTGATCATAGATTTCGGTGGATGGGAGATGCCCACAACGTGCACCCTTCCTCCGGGCGAGGAGCTGGGCTTCAGCGGAGGCGGGAGAGGGGGACAGAGATGGGACTAGGGAGGGGAAAAGGAGGGGGCTCAGGCTTGGCTCTGGCCTCGGGGGGAGCAAGCTGGAGCCGCGCCGGACACCGCTGGCTGCTGGGGGACAGCAGGGGAGGCTGCAACCTCCACC
>VZTF01000071.1:390826-405326 GCA_013397755.1 Cnemophilus loriae
CCCTTCATCCCCTCCACCCCCAGCCCAACCCTCCGCCTACCCCCGGGTCCCCCGCACCCCCCGGCACCGGCTCACCTCCCCGCGGGGCCCGACGTGCCGGTGAGGGTCTCGGGGGGTCGGTGTCAGCGAGGAGTGAACCCCGGACACCCCAGCTCCTCTTCGCGCCGGAGGGGAAATGCAGCCCAGAGCTGCCTGCGGATCTGGAGCCAGCTCTTGGCAGAGGCTCCCGCAGATCCCATCCCTCCCTGGCTCGCAATCCCTCGCTCACCGAGAGGTCAGGAGAGACCGACCCCGGGGCCGGCGGGGAGCTGGGAGGCTGCACTCACAGCTGACCCCCCTTCCCTCCCACCACCCTCCCCGAGCATCTCTCCGCCCTGTTTCTGCTCCTGCGTGTGAGATGCCCCTTTCCCGCAGCGGCTGCCGGGGCTCGGGGTACCAACCACCCCAGCCCCCGGGGCCCTTCCCCTAAGCCCCTCTCCCTGGGGGGCTCTGACACCCCCGGGCTGCTGGTGATGCTCAGCCCTGGCTCCTGGGGCTGGGGAGGAGGTGAAGAGCTGTGGTGTCCCAGGGCCAAGCCTGTCACCCAGGAGAAGACCTGAGGCACTTATCCTGCCAGCACTGTTTACTCCTGCACGGGCACTGCTGGTGCTGCTGCACTGAGGGGGTGGGGGATGTTTTGGGGTCGTAGAAGGGATCCAAGCCCGGCACAGGCCTGTTATTGGGGTGGGGGTCTCGTCCAGGAGGGTCAGCACTTGGCTAAGGGAGTTCTTGGTGCAGGGCGAGGGGACACGGAGTGGGGGATGCTGCCTCAGCACCCCTCTCTGCACCTCCCTGGGCTGTGTGGTGCATTGTCACCCCACCAGGGCCCCTCCTCACCCCCTGCCCAGGTTTGTCCCCTCGGCGATGTGCCCCCAAAATCTGGGGGTCATTGAGGGTGGCTGGGGAAAACACTCCACCCAAAAAAAATCCACGAGGCACGAGAGCCACGCTCGAATCTTACCACCAAGAAAGCCCTGCTCCAACTGGGACTGCAACTCCACAGCTTCCAGGGCCGGATCCTGAGCGGGTGGAGGCTGGCGTAGCTCCACACCCAAACCACCCGGAGCTGCACCAGCGGGAGAGCCTGGAGCCCGAGGGAAAACCGTGCTGGAAAAATCGAGCCTTGCATCACCGGCCAGGCATCGCAGCTCAGCTCCTCATCGTCGTAATGCGAGTTTGGCCAGGAGGAAGGGATGCTGCGACCTGATGCTAATATTTTATCTGTCGACTTTCATCCCGCCAGGAAGAGCTTCGTGCACCCAAGCGCGGCCGTTCCTGGGGTGGGAGGAGGTGGCCAAGCAGACAAATGAGTTGTTTCTGGGGAAGGAAGAGATCTTTTAGCCAGCAACACCCGCCCAAAGCTGTCTGCTCTCTAAATATGCCTTCTGATTTTTAATGTCCATGGGAAAAAAAAAAAAAAAAGAAAAGAGAGCGAGAGAAGGAGAGAAAATGGAAAGAGCTGGGTGAATATAAGAGCCTTTTTGGGGCAAGAAGGAGCCACTTGTGCAGGGAGATCCTGCAAGGCTCAAGGCATCTCAGATAACATCCAGACAAAGGATGGAATGAAGAGCAGGACCTGGAAGATCTCAAGGAGGATCAGCTCGAACCTGGAAAGCCTTGGGTGGGCCCTGGGGACATGGTAAGGGGTCTCTGGATTTCCCCCACCACCTGTGGCCTCTTCCCCTGACCCAGCACAGCACCCTGAGCCCTGCCCGTGGTCCAGCACATCAGGCACATCCCCGGAGGTGGGGAGAGAGCAGCACGACAGCACAGGATGCTCAGAGGGCTGGGCGGCCTCACTGAGAGGCTGGGGACACGCTGGGGTCCCTCAAGGTCTCTGTCCATGGAAGGACAGAGGAGGAGGAGGTTGGACTGCAGCAGTTTAGGGAGAGACAATCCTGTTTTGGTGTAGAAATAGCCAAACCAACCTCTCCAGGTCCTTCCAGCCCAGAATCTTGTTGATGAAAGGTATGTTGTCCTCAGGAACCCCTGGATGCTCCAAACGAGGGCTCTGCCCTGATGTTTTTGGTGGGACAGATCCATCTCTGATCTGTGTGTGGTGGCCCCCACGGCACTCCCCTCCCCAGGGTGTGATCCCCAAGAAGCCTTTCTGGACACTCTGTTGGAGGTGGGTCTTCCCAAAAAAGCCATCACAAGCCACGGACGAGCTCTGTCTGAGCTCTCTGTCTCTGCCAGGTGAGTTTTTTAGCTGCCATGACTCATTTTAGCAGTGCAGGTTACACTGACAGAGTTCGCAGCCCCATCCCTCCGTGAGCTCAGCCTGGAAGGGGAGCCCGCACGTGCCCCGGTTCCCGGGTGGGGAATGCTCCCCGGATTCCTGGCGAGGCGGCGTGTCCCGTGCTCTGTCACACAGTGCCACCTTGTGTCCTGCGCACCGGCTGGAGCCCCGGCAGGGAAAACACGGGCGCGGGAGCGCGGCGGGGTCTGGGGAGGATCTGGCTCCATCCACGGCATCGCTGATGCAATTTCGCTCCATAAAAGCAATTTGGGAACGGGAGGGGGCTGGGCTGGAGTGGGGGCGGTGGTGGGGGTTGTGGTGGGGATTGTCTGGCTTCGGAAGGAGCGGGAGCGGTTCGTGAGCTGGTGCCGTGCCTCGGTTTCCCTGTCTTTGAGCACCAGGATGTCCTTTTCCTTTCCTCGGGGAATCACGGCAGATGTTGCTGTAGCAGCTCCACCTCGTGTCCGTGCCCACCTGGTCCCCGTAGCCTGATCCAGAGCTGTTTTGAGATGGGACACCCAAAACCCACCCCCACATCCGACAGCAACATCCTTCACCTCCCACCACGCTCTGAAACCTCCCTCCCCCACTGTCACAGGAAATTCAATATTTATGGGTGTTTTAAAATAGAACGTATTTGGCTTAAATTCCACATTTGGGCCATTTGTGTGTCTTTTTTTCCAGCCCCCAAGGGCCAGAATCGCCCTTTCCAGTTTGTTTCTCTCACCTGTTTCCAGGAAGCCCCTGGCACTGGGATATTCTGGCCCCTCCAGAGCCTCTCCCAGCCCCTGGGAGCACAGGACAGGCTGAGTTTGGCTGGTTCAGAAGGGCACTGACGCCGCACGTGGGTCCTGTCGAGCACTCGGCATCACCCTGAGCTGGGATCTCCATCCCTGCTCCCACAGAACTGAGCTGCCCTGGGGTCAGAGCAGCCCCGCGTGTCCCGCTGTCCTGGCCATCACTGCTGGGGGATGTTTTCCCCCAGAGCGGGGTCCTGGATGTCCTGTAGGACACAGATAACCCTGTGCCACCTCCTGTCCCCTCCTTGGGCAGTGCTGCTCCTCCAGCCGTGTCAGACACTTGCCCCAGTCCTGCACCAGCATCTCCAGATGGTGCCCAGAACATTGTCCCTGCTTCTCCACAGCTGCCACTGCGTGGGGACAAGTTCAGTTCAGGGCCGTGGCAGTGTCCCCACGGCCTCCCCGGTGCTGGGGGTCTCACCTGCATCCATCGCTCCTGATTTCTTCCCCCCTTTCCTCATGCTCATGAAGCAGCCCTGGAGAAGCCAAACAAGCTACGAGAGATGGGAGGGAAGGGAAGAGGCAGCCCGCTCCCCAGTTAGCCTGAGCTAATTCCCAGCACCTGAACTCATCTGGGAGTGCTGGAAACCCTTGGTCCTTCTCCAAGAAGGGTCTCCAGACTCCCAGCACTGAGGATAAGCCACCAGCACTGTTAGCAGGGCGTTGTGCAGAGGAGCAGACCCTGCACCTTACCAGTCCCTGCGCCCTGGAAAGCCAGGGTGTACTGGTTAAACTGGCCCAGCATGGAAAACAACCTCCATGACAATCCTGGAGCACCTGCACACAGCTCGCTCTGAGCAAGGCCCTTGCAGGGGCTGATGCTGGGTGGAGGAAGGCAGGAGGGGAGACAGAGGGACAGTAGTGGGGGCAGGACAGGGAAGGACAGACCTCGACGCCCGTGGGCCCTTTGCTTCATGTCTCTGCTGCCCTAAACCTCAGAGAGACCCCGAAGCCCACCCAAGAAAGGAAACAGAGGCACAGAAGAGGCTCGGCGAGGAGAGATTTGGTAAGAAGAGACTTTTAATCAGACTCCGATACAGCTCTTACAGGGTTTCTCTCGATGGCCGAGGAGCCCGGGCGGCGCAGCCCGGCCCCGCCCGGCACACGTGGGAACTGCTGCGGCTACGAGGGGACACGGGACGCGTCTCTACGAGGTCTGTGCTTTACCTGTGCGGGAGGGTTTCGCCAGTGTTGTGCTTGTCCCAGGGGAAGCAGTCGCATCCTGCGTGCTCCCATGGCCGTGCCATGTCCCTCCCGGCCACCAAGGCCACCCGGCCCCGCTCCCCGCTGCTGCCAGCGAGACCCACGCTCGGGAAGGGTGGGGGCCATTAGAAGGCAGTGGGAGTTGCTCCTGGGAGGTGCTGGGGCTTAACGTGACCTGTCAGGGTCTGGGTGGGAGCTGAGAGGTGAGGAAGGGGCTGTTTTGGAGGGATTGAGGGGAAGGAGCCGTGGGACACCTGGGAACCCTGCTCCTGTCATTGCACTGGGGTCAGGGTCCAGCCCCTGCAGCAGAGGCCGATGCTGGGGAACAGAGCACCCCAAGTGCAGCCCCACAGGCTGGACCTGCAGCTCCAGCCCCACAGGGTGTGCCCCTCCAGCAACCTCCCTTTTGCCCTCTCCAGACCCACTGGATGCCCTCCCCCCGGAGAGGGGACAGGGTTTGGACCCCTCCTGACCTACCCAGCACCTCCTGGTCCCCCAGCTGGGGACACCGCGCTGCTCTGAGCAGCAGGATCTGGGCTGGGAACCCGTCAAGGAGCTGATGTGGGGGGACAGGGGTATTGGCAGCGGTTCCCCCCTCTTTGTCCCACTGCCAGAAGGAAAACTGAAAAGTGCCTGTGCTCACGACTAGCAGCTATTCCCTGTGCCTCTGTGCAGAAAGAGAGGAAAAGAAGTGATTTCTTGGGCTAAAAGCCACTGGGGGTCGGCCCGATCCACAGCCTGGGACCCCGAGAAGGTGTGTGGAGGGAGAACCTGCCCCGGCAAGCGGGAGAAACCCCCACGCAGGCTCCAAAAGTGAGCGAGTACAGCCAGAAGTGAATCCTAAAGCCACCCACGCACACGGACACGCGCACACCCCACGCACGGCATCTACGGACGAACACGCGCACGCTCGCACGGCGACAACACGGATCTCCTAAAACCTAACACACACACACTCCCCCCCAACACCCCGTGTCTAACACCGAGCAAATGCCACGACAAAATACAGTATTTCCACAGATAAAAGTAAAGGTGTCGTCCCTCTTCCTCCTCCTCCTCCTCCTCCTCCTCTCTGCTGGATCCCCAGGGCAGCTGGACACCCTGGGGCTGGGGGGAGAAGGGGACGTGCACCCACCACGCACAAGAAATAAAAAGGTAAAAATATGCCCTGCTATAGGATGAGAATTGATCTGTACAGCACTGGGAATGAAAATAGGTCATGGGCCACTTTGGAATACAATTTGTCATTTAACAGCATTTACAGTGACATTTACAGAATAAATATACAATAGAAATAGAGAATCTCTAGGTTATTATTCCATCTCCTCTCTCTGTATATATTTTATATATATATATATAATATAGCTTCTTTGTTACCTTCTTATCGACTTCGCCTCCTATTGATGCTGCAAGAAGAAAGAGAGGAAAGCGAGCGCCTCCCTGGCTGGTTTGGGAACGGGGGTGGGAGAGACGGAGGGCCGGATCCTTCCCCCCGGGGTTCAAGGAGCATCATGCCACAGGACTGGGCGTTTTGGCTACGGGAGGTGTCCTGCTCCATTAACTCCATGGGAGCTACGCTGGGAATCCGGCCCCCGGGCTCGGGGGCATCGGGGAGGTGATGCTGGGCGATGATTTCACTCATCCTCTGTTCTGCTGGTCAGGTGAGGACGGGCCCAGTAAGAAATGGGAGGGAACGTGTTGCCTAATGATGGGGAAATGGCGCCGGATTTGGGCTTCTCCCTTGCAGAGGTGATGCCATGGGGACATTTCTGTGTCCCTCTTGCATGGGCAGAGGGAGGAGAAAGACATGGGAGGGGATGAAGAAGGGGGAACTGCTGGAGGAGCACGGCTGATCCTGATTCACAGATCTGGTGCCTCTTGGAACCATCACTGAGCTGCTTTGGCTCAGTCCATTCCTCCATTTTCGCCCCAGAAAAACGGTTAATGAAGGGCTTGAGCTCATTGTCCAGGAAGAGTCTCCAGGGCACCAGCCAAGTCCATGGAGAAGACTGTGAATAAAGGATCACACCCACAAGAGGTGTCACTGTGGGAACCTCCTGCCCCCAGGGATGCTGAGAAGTCGGGGGTGTGGGGAATGGACCAGCTGCTTTCTGCCTTCACCTCCAGCCGAAAGGACAATCACGGTGAAAGAAAAGCAATTGACAGGAAAGCAGAGGAGAGAAGGGCTCATGAACCAGCACCCACAAACGTGGCCTTCAGAGCGGCCTGAAAGACCTTCATGCACAGCCCAAGCCCAGCAGGACCCAGGATGAGGCTCTCCCCCAGCCTTTGGAGGCGACAGAGGGGAGAGAGTGTGCAAGGAGGCCGCTGCTTCCGTGGCCCAAGGGAGAAAGGGGATGGTGCCAGGTTATACCGGTACCCTTAGCAGAAGTGCTTGGTAACATGTAGGATTCAGGGAAACAACCCTCAGTCCCAGCGGGAGAGACTCAGAGCTGGAAAATCCCACCCTTTCCTAAACAGCCTGGGGAGAAACAACCTAAGGTCACATCAGTCTGATCCCCCAAAAACATGGATGGGCACAATAGAGGCCCCTGGACTCTCACAAGGGCTCCCCAGCCTGGATCAAGAGCTAGTGGGGACCTGGCACCTGGCACTGGCTCCCAAGAGCTGCTGCTCCTCGCATGCCTGTGGTCCCCAAGAGCTGGTCACCCCCACCCAAAGGCTGGTGAGCTCCCGTGGGGTGTGACAGGAGGCAATGCCAAAGCCCTGGCTCGGAGGGGACACGAGGAGAAATGAGGAGGCACGTCCAGAGAGAATCACCGCCCAGCTCACCTAGCGGGGCGCAAGGGAGGGAAGTCAGGGGGTGGTTTCCTGAGAGCTAAACCAGGAGTGTGGTAGGACTGGATGTCCCACAGCTCCTCTGCTTGTCCCTCTGGGACATCTAAAGAGAAGAGTGAGAGGAGACGGTCACCGTGCCAGGGGTTTTGGTTCGGCAGAGCATCCCACACGTCAGGAGTAATTCCAGGAGGATCCCAATCACGCCAACCCCATCCAGACCTCACACAGGCTCACACATCCAAACCACTGTCACTTCAGGGGTCCTCCTGCCACTCAGCACCATCGCCACCACCCCACGGAGCATCCCTGCCACTCCATCCCACGGCTGTGACATCTCCGTGCCTCCAAACAACTCCCAGCCACCGCCCCTGTGCTGGTGGCAACAAAGATTCCAGGGGTGCACCGTGCCCTGTCTCACACACCCCAACATCTCAGCCGGCCCCGCGCTGCTCCCTGCCAACCCTGGTCAGAATTTGGGGGGTTATTTGGGTGTGTCCACAGCTATAAAAACCTACAGGAGATATAACAACAACAACGATGGTGACAACAACAGCACCTTTTTGTGCTATGAACATCGATGATTAATTGTGCTCGTTGGAATAAGGCCATGACTCCTCCCGACTAAAAGACAACAGACGGGGAGGGAAGAGCTCTGGGTGACAGGAGGAAGTATGATTGGCTTCCCACCTGCTGCCAGGTCCTTGTTCCAACCATCAGCTGCTTAGAAAAGAGAGATTCTTTGCTTCAGATTTGAGCTGCATGAGAACAACTCTTGGAAAGGTATTGCAGCATCTCTTACTCCTCCTCCCTTCCCTGGAGATGAGTCCAGGGGTCCTGCCTTTCCACCGAGGGTTGTCAGAGGAGTCCTGCCCCTCCTGCAATCCCTTCTTCCCGATATCACCTTAGAAATGGCTGCTTTGCTTACGATTTTAAGAGGGGTTTCTTCTTCATCTTCCTTAGTAATTAATTTTCCTGTTGCCTGGACAGCCCGGATCCACTCCCCAGTGCCCTCCTCTCCCGGTGGGGGTGGTCGGCAGGCAACCATCACAGTTCAGATTCGGGGGTGCTGGCCAGGAGGTACCCGCTCCCGTATCGTCCGTTGGGAGCACTGCTCATTTCCATGGGGGAGTTGCTCCCGGGGCCCAGGTAGGAGCGGTGCGTGGGCATGGGGGACGGGGTCTCGCTGGGCACTTTGCTCAGGATGAAGCGGGTCTCGTCGTTGTCTTCCAGGTTGGAGATGTCCTTCATCATCCGGCCCTTCTTGTAGGTGACAGAGAGGGCGTTGGAGCCGTCCGACACGAGGTGGAACTGCCGGAGGATGAAGACCAGAGGCAGAGGGAGGGATGCCAGGATGATCAGGGAGATGAGGATCGCCATGGCCCAGGTTGGGTACAACAGGAACTTTTCGGCAGCCTGGAAGAGACAGATATTAACGTCACGGGGCTGTTGCAGCAGAGGTGACGCCCACCGGGTACAACGCCTCCGAAGCGCCAGACAGCTCCTGCTGCCTCCTGCCAGACTCAAGGACACCACATGAACGTGTGCTCAGGTCGAGGGAAAGGATCCTCACACAGGATGCTGAGCACCAAAATCAACACAAACCTCAGCCCATGGGCACAGCTGGCCGGAGACGTCTGGGCAGCGTGAACAAACCTGACTGCTCCCAGGGGATGAGGAGGGCAGGAATGTCACCCAGCAGGAGAGGAAGGAGGAACGAGCGGAGCTGGGATGAACAGAGCGGTCTGCGGCTCTGAGCTGCCCCTGCTCCGCTGGGACGTGGGTGGGGAAGGGGAGGGAGCCGTGCTCACCTCCTCTCTGATCCATGCGCTGTATCCTGGGGGGCTGACTCCCAGCTGGATGATGCTGGCGGTCATGAGCACGGCCATGCAGATGGGAGACACGTACTTCCAGGTGTAGTAGTAGAACTGGTAGGGCCGGAAACCCAGCATTTCCGTCAGCTCCTGCATGAACCTGCCGAGGCAAGACATGGAATCGTGCTATCCCCCACCGTCGAGTGAGAAACAACCTCCCAGGAGCGCCGCTGATGCTCAAGGTGGAGCATGAAGAAGAACCCAGCTGAGCATCTCAGCGTCCCTCAAGCCTGAAGAACTTGTGGAAAACTCCTCAGAAAAGACCATTTAGTGTTATCCAGAGCTGCCTTTGCTCTGGACAACTTCTGAACAAGAAGCACAGTGGGGAACAGCATCCCCTTCCAGAAGGACCTGGAAACCTCAGAAAAAAGGCTCATCACAAGTAACTGAGCATCACAACCAACAGGAGATACCCACGAGAAGGACCCGCTCCTGGGGCTGGGTTACACCAGGGCAGGGCAGGAGGATCAAAGTGAACCAAATTCCTGCCTCTATAACTGCCCTTGGAGCATTTTCTCCCGAAGAAAAAGCCATATGGAGAAGAGCTGGAAGGAGGGTTTTCAGTCAGGAGTTACAGCACAGTTATTCCCTTTGCTGAACAAATTCCTTACTTCTTGGTGCCGTAAATCCAGGCCACGGCGATGTTCTCCAGGATGACCACGACGGTGAGCGGCAGCGTGGCTGAGTAATCGTCAAACATGGTGACAAAGTAGTTTCCAGAACGCTGCACAAAGATCAGCCCCACCACGAAGGCAAAGATGCAGCAACCGACTGTGGGGAGCAAATGGACCTGGTCAGAAGAGCCCCCTGAGGGACATCAAGACCTCCACAAGGTCCATTCCCTGCATGGGCATGGTCAGCAGAGCCCCCTGAGGGACATCAAGACCGCCACAAGGTCCATTCCCTGCATGGGCATGGTCAGCAAAGCCCCCGAGGGACACCAAGACCTCCACAGTGTTCACTCCCTGAATGGGCATGGTCAGCAGAGCCCCTTGAGGGACATCAAGACCTCCACAAGGTCCATTCCCTGCATGGGCATGGTCAGAAGAGCCCCTTGAGGGACATCAAGACTTCCACAATGTTCACTTCCTGCACGGGCATGGTCAGCAGAGCCCCCTGAGGGACATCAGGACCTCCACAAGGTCCATTCCCCGCATGGACATGGTCAGCAGAGCCCCCTGAGGGACACCAGGACCTCCACAAGGTCCATTCCCCGCATGGACATGGTCAGCAGAGCCCCCTGAGGGACACCAGGACCTCCACAAGGTCCATTCCCCGCATGGACATGGTCAGCAGAGCCCCCTGAGGGACACCAAGACCTCCACAAGGTCCATTCCCTGCATTAGCAGGGCCCAGTTCACCCCCCACCACGTCCACACTCTTCCGGAGTGACTCCTCAAGGCAATGGGGACCCCCCACCCCTTCCCAAGGAGGTTGCAGGAGAAGAGGCCTCACCTGTGAACACTTCCTTCCGCACCTTGAAGGTGTCGATGATGGGCGTGGTGATGCCTGACATGGTCCCGATCATGCTCCCCAAGCCCAGGTTGATCAGCATCAAGAAGAACATGACGGACCAGAAGGGCGAGGCTGGGAAGTGGGTCATGGCTTCTGTGAAGGCGATGAAGGCCAGGCCAGTCCCTTGCACCGACTGTTGAGGTGGGGAGAGGACCAAGAGATGAGAAGAAACTCATCAGGAACACAGACTTCAAGCCCCTGATGTCTCAGGTCTCCCTCACCAAACCCTCTTCAAGGAAAGAAAATCCCAGCCTGGTACTGGTGATGAACTGGTGATGACCCTGACCCAAATGTACTGGGCAGAGCTTCTCCCACCCCAGGAGGACCCCTCTGTGCTGGGTAAAACCACAGGGACTTGGATTCCCCATCCCTGGAGGGTCTCTGAAGGTTGTTTTTCCAAATCCACGTGCCCAGGGTTGACACAGGGAGAGGCAATGGGGCAGGTGACCTGCTGGTCCTGCCAGGAGTGCCACCAGGTACCTTGTTGAGTTCGTCCTCCAGCAGGCAGGCATCCAGGCCCAGCTCCTTGAAGTGCCCCTCCTTCACCGTCATGATCACCCTGTACATCTCGTTGTAGTCTTTGGCAGTGAGGTGGGAGAAGTTCACGTGGGGCGGGATGAGGTCGTGGCTCAGCACATTGGTGTTCAGGTAGCCCAAGATCTTCTCAGCATTCCTAAGGGAGAGCAGAACGTCTCAGGTGATGCAGGGCACCTGAGACACACTGGATTCACGCTCAATCTGCAGACTAACAGCCCACCCTGGGGCTGGATTTTGGGTTGGAGGAGCTGAATGTCCAACTCCCTCAGCCACGGTGGTACATCTCTGGAAATCCAGGTCTTGACCATCAGGAACCTGGGTCCACCAAAACCCAGGGTCATCCAGCCCCAGAGCACTTTTCTGCCTCCAGACCCACCCCAGCCGGCAGCAGCAACGACCTGCCCACCCCAAACAGAGAGAAAGCAACTCTTACTCCACCACGCATTTCTCGTTCATGATGTTGGCCTTGAAGCCCAGCACAGCAAACACAACCAGGGTGGCCAGCACAGACGTGAAGAAGTTGATGAAGGAGACAAGGGTGGCGTCGAAGTGGCAGTTGTTGTCCTGCTTGTTGTAGCTGGAGAAGGCAATGACCCCCCCGAAACCCAGGCCCAAGGCGAAGAAAACCTGTGTGGCTGCTTCGCGCCACACCTGGGGGTCCAGCATCTTGTCCAGCTTGGAAGGAAGACAGAAGAAGAAGTTAGGTGGCCTGGTGGCCCCACAGCCCATCCAGAGCTACATTAAAAGGGCTGCGTTGGTTTTGGAGCAGCTGTGGGCTGCTTTGGTGGGGCGGTGGGAGGAAATGATCTCTAAGGCCCCTTCCAACCCAAACCATTCCGTGATTCCATGATCTGCCACGGCCAGGTCTGGCTTTACCCAGCACCCACAGCTCCTTCTCATTCCCACAGAGGGGGAACCTGAGGCATGGAGAGGTCAGGACAAGGTTTGACCTGACCACATCTCTGGCAGCTCCACCTGCCCAGAGCCCAAACTGGGGGTTCCATCTCTGTACAGCTTCCCAGACCCTGCCCCCCCAGCCCAGGGAACCACCCCGTGCCCAGCGATGGGTCTCCATCCTCCCCTGGCCATCTCCTGCTTCCAGAGCACCTGGAGCATTGAAATCGAACACCCTGGCTGGGGGGGGGCTGTTTTAACTCCTGATCCCCCCCAACCACATTCCGCCTCTCCTGGGAGCCAGAGCTGCAGCCTGGAGGCCTCCCAGCATCATTCATCAAGGGACCATAATTAATGTCTTCTAACAGCCTCGCTGGCTGAGCTGATTCATCTACATCTCTGCTTAATTAATTAATTAGCTGATTAATTAATAAGTGCATACCACCAGCAGAGGTTTTGCTGCCAGCCAGCATCTCTCCCTTAAATCTTTATATTTATATATTCCCTTGGGCACCTCTGTGCCCCCCACCCTGGCGGCTGGGCAGCTGAGGATGGTGACTTTGTGAGGCTCTTGGCTGTCCTGGCCACACCCTGAATTTTGGGAGCCACTCCTCATCCTGATAGATCATCAGGATCCCCAGGTTTGGTGCTGGTACTCTGATTTTTGTGGTGGAGAGGAAAACAAGGGGAACTATAAGAGAATAAGAGAAAATAGGGCATGACCAGCCAGGAGGGGAAACTGCTTGGAGTCTGCTGGGCTTGGAACTCTCACCTTGGGTGTGAACATGTGCATGATCCCGTCCACTGCCCCACGCAGCAGCAGACCCCGCACCAAGAAGCAAACAAGCACCACATATGGAAAGAGGGAGCTGAAGTACATCACCTGGAGCAAGAGAGATGAACACAGCCTCAGTTCCTGCCCCCTGGGCTCCCATCCAGCCCACGGACAGCTCACAGTGGGGACAAGGGAGCGCTTCCCTCCCCAGGACGGGGTTGGCTCCCCAGGGGTACGCTGTGGGGCCCATCAGAGCAGGATGGTACAGGTGGCTGGACAGCGGCCAGGCAGAAAGGGACCTGGGGGTACTGACTGACAGCAGGCTGGACATGAGCCAGCAGTGGGCCCACGTGGCCAAGAAGGCCAATGGCACCTGGCCTGGATCAGGAATGGTGTGGCCAGCAGGACCAGGGCAAGGATTCTTCCCCTGTGCTCAGCACTGGTGAGGCTGCGCCTCGAGTGCTGTGTCCAGTTCTGGGCCCCCAATTTAGGAAAGATGTTGGGATGCTGGGGCATGTCCAGAGAAGGGCAACAAGGCTGGGGAAGGGTCTGGAACACAAGTCCTGTGAGGAGGGGCAGAGGGAGCTGGGAAAGGGGCTCAGTCTGGAGAAGAGGAGGCTCGGGGGGGACCTCAGCACTCTCCACAACTCCCTGACAGGAGGGGGCAGCCAGGTGAGGGTCGGGCTCTGCTCCCAGCAACTGGACAAGAGGACACAGCCTTAAGCTGCACCAGAGGAGGTTTAGGCTGGACATTAGGAAGAAGTTCGTCACAGAACAAGTGACTGGGCATTGGGATGGGCTGCCCAGGGAGGTGGTGGAATCAGCATCGCTGGAGGTGTTTAAGGAAAGGCTGGCTGTGGCACTCAGTGCCATGGTCTGGGTGACAAGGCGGTGTCAGGTCACAGGTTGGACTCGATGACCTCAAAGGCCCTTTCCAACCTAATCGGTGCTGTGAAGTGCTGGAGCTCAGGATTCTCTGCCCTGGTGTGGCTGAGCCCTGGCTGTACGTGTCAGTTGAACTAAACCTCTTCCCTCCACCCTCTTCTGATCTTATTCTGGATCCCTCCAGAGGTGACCCCAACTGTGGAGCAGGTGTGATCATCCCAGGGGACACAGCATTCCACTGGTACCCCAGAGCAGGCCAGGAGAGCTTGGTCCAGGCAGGTTCCTGCCTCCAGGACAGAGCCCAGCCAGGCTCGGGTGGCCACCAACACCCACCTTCCCCGAGGACTGGATGCCTTTGATCATGGCCAAGCCAACAAGGCTCCAGGCCACCAGCAGACACAGGGTCATCTTCCAGTTAAGCCCGCCGCTCTCAGAGATGGAGTTGGAGATGTCCAGGGTCTCTCGGTACCAGAAGTAGGTGGTGGCTGAGCTCCTCTCGCACTCGGTCTCCACAACTGCAACAGAGCAGAGGCAGGAGAGCATGAGGGGAGAGTCACCCTCCGTCTCCCAGGCTGATGGAATGTCAAAGACCCACTGGAGCCAGCAGGGAAGGCAGACACCTCTGGAAACTGAGGGGCAGAAATTAACGGGGCTCATTCCTAGCAGGGAAAAGAAGAGAGGACATAAAACCACTGCCAGGTGAAAATGAGGTGTTAAATATGGGGAGAGACATTTTCATTTGCTATAAAACCTCTCAGAGAGTCCCGAGTTGATGCTCAGATGTTATTAAACACCATTAGCTCCATCAGTGTCTCAGTCGGGCAGTGGAGCAGCCTCTGCCTGACTCTCACTGCCTCCCTCCATGGTCCTGGGTCAGATCCTGGCCTCAAGCACTGAGGCAGCCTGAAAAATCCCATCAGTGGGGACTCTGGATTCCCAAAGT